>LR736903.1:479228-861506 GCA_902654985.2 Oryctes borbonicus
ATATATATATATATATATATATATATATATATATATATATATATATAGATATATAAGGGAATTATTTAATAAATATATTTTGTATATCTACGTACTGTGTTTAATTTGAGATCACCTGTTTAAGCGAGTAAACACATAAGAATTACATATAAGCAATTGGTCCTTTCGCCTCACAAGAAAGATACACCGAAGCAGACGACTAGCGGCATTGTTCTTCAATCTTTTTCGTTTAAAGCATATTATAACACAAACATTTGCTTAAAATTTTATTTTCTATCGAGCAATGATGTACAATATAAAAATTAAAAATTATACAGTCCGAGTTACCTCTGAAGTGTGATGCACAATGGTTTTTTTTTTGCATCACTGTAATCGTAGCTTAAATAATAATAAAGTTAGCGACAGTGCGTGGATAACTTTAAACAGTGTGTAATTCTTAAATTAGAATTATAATATTGACCCAAATACGTTGAGTATATAGAAATAGCTTATCAGTATTTCATATTGTAACAATCACGTTACGACGCATAAAAAGAAAACATACATATACATAATTGAAGATAACATTTATATAGTGATAAGCATTTTAATCAGAATTATGTACAGAAACAATAATCGATCACTATAGAATGATTCATAGCATCTTGGACATTTTATATACAACTACTCAAGGGAAGGTGATTGTTTCCGCGGACTTCTTAATATCGAGGGGCGTACATGTCTTCATAAACTGGATGGTTTTTAATGGCTTGTTCATAGTGAGGAGGTATATCATCGTCCTCTACGCTAGTTTTACTCGTTGTATTACTCGTTTCAATATCTGTAGGCGGCATCCTTCTACAACAACATGTTATTTTTCCTCCCAGTTCTTTAATTCTGGCTTTGGCTTCGGGATGATACAAGTATAAGACGGTCATGTTAATCAGCCCATTCGATAAGGTCACGCATAGCGAGCCAACTAGAAGCGCTGGGAAGTCACCATCGGCCGAAATGTCCAGAATCAGCCAGATACCGAAGATGACGTTGCTGAGAGTTAGTATTCCCGATAAACACACCCTAATGCGAAAGTTCGCTTCCTGGGATTCTTTGCAAAAGAAACGGAACAATCTTCCTGCGTATACTAAGAAGTATAGTAGAGAAAGTATTTCGTAAACGAGTGCTACATAGTTTTTGTCTACCGTATTATATATCCCTAACGTCACGGATATCACCATACTGAGGAGGGTCATAATCCAATTGATCATGATTGTTCTCGTGCAGAAATTTTTATCGTTCATGAATTTATCGAATATGAGATGCGTTGCTATGCTTAAGAGTGCACCGGATGCAGCACAATGTATCGCTAAGAATGTCGTAATGGTAGTCTCATTGAAGTCCCTCTCGGGAACGTACAGGACGTATACGGCGAATATCATCTGAAACAGATTCATCATACTCCAATGAACGATGACGAAGTAGAAATTTTGCTGGTAAAAGGATCGTTTTACGAAGGCAGCGACTAGGATGACGTTTGGTATGATATAAGCGATCAGCCATAACGCAAAAATGATCCTTGTGACAACTTCGAACCCTTCTTCGTAATCGTCGTCGGCATTACTTTGGTAGTACCCACCGTTGTCATGGTGGTGATTGTAATGGTGGTACAACTCCATTTTTTAAGTTACTACCTGCAAAAATTTTTTTACAATACTAATGTGACGATCTAAAAGAAGGTAACCTCTCAGCTACATTAAGGTAGTGCTAGGGAAGTATGAGGGCTGTTCTCTTTCCGCTGAGCCTAGTGATGTTATACAACATTTGTTGACAAATCATTTTTATTGTTAATTTCTCAAAGTATTTCCCTCCACAGTCAATGCATTTTTGCATCCCTGAACACCGATCTCCATAACGTTTTCTTCAATATGCCCGCGTCAGGTTTACTTCATTTTTTAACGTGTCAATCGCTTCTTCGGCCGATGTGAAACGTAAACACTGTAACTTATTTTTTTGCACGCCGAAATAAAAAGAAATCATTAAGTGCTAGCTCTGGACTACAGAGCGAATAACCCCTGTTAATGTTGTGTTGGTGTAAGTGGATCTTTCTTCTTGCACGTTTTCTGCGAACATTTTGGACTTGAGTCTATACTCCGTAATTTCAACAATAATCTCGTTATGTTATTATTTGAATTTTATTATTTTAAATTTGAAAAATACCTCGTGAAGGAAGGAAAATCGTTTAAAGGAATTTTTAAGGATATGTCATCAACCCTAAAGGATTCTGGGCGATCGTGTACCATGAACAAAAAATGTGCCCGTTTGTTATAACAAGGGTGAGAGAGCTGGGACGCCCAAGGCGTTTTGTAGCCGACGGAAGAATAAAATTGTAAGGAGTAATGAAAAAATTATAGATTAGTAAAGAACGTGTCGGAGAAATTGTACACTAACATTTAAATATGAAAGAAATTAGTGCGCGCTTGAGAGTTTGCGCCCGAATAGAGCCATAATGAGCCTTGGATTCACCAACATGATCCGGAATCGAAACATGAGTCTTTACAATGGATACAAAAAAAGGGAGAGAGACCGCCAAAAACATTCAAGGTGGAAAAGCCGGATTCGAAGTGAACGGCGACTTCTTGGAAGAGCGAATGTGTTTTGCTGATCGATTATCTGCCAACGGAGACCACGATGAATGGTCAATATTTAATTTATAAGCTCAAGTTCGTGAGTCAGTTTTCCAGAAACGACGTGACAAACTCAGCCGCGGTGTATTGCTTTTTTGGAGAACAACACGCCAGTTCAGTTTCGCGTCAGCCTCTTCTAATTAAAGACCTTGAAGTATATTTGTAAACTTCAAAAACAAAATATTACAGCTGCTAAATTGGCTCAGCGGAAAGAGCATAAATAAAAATATTTATTTGCTTAAAATGTACTTTTCAAATAACAAATAAATCACAAATATCAGACCTATTAAAAAGTCAGCCAGGTATTTTGTGCTTCGAGGTACCTCTCCTTACATAAAGATAACTTATATTAATTTGAATAAAATGGTGCTTGAAAATAAACGCGTTCCGGGTTTGAACCGTATCACGTCGTTGGTTAATTTTAACCAACTGACACTGGCCGTGGAAGCCTATGTTTTTATTTTAAAATGGTGCTTGCTACTAAATATCATTTATATGACGTAAGGCAAATAGATATTAACTATATCTATGCGAAGAAGATAAGATAATGCTAATTGGTTGTCAAAAATAACACAACTGAAGTTTTGTTTGTATCAATCTTAAAATAGATTCATGGTAGTCGTATAAAAATCACAGAACCTATATGAAATACATGCGCCACTAATGCTTCTAATTTTATCACAGCACCTCGCCAACCTTTAGTGACATTCTATTTTTTTTTCAAGTATAAAAGTAACTAATACGTATATCGAATCTGCGAAGAAGTTGCGGGTAGTTTTTTTCAAATTATTTCAAAATTCTGGCTCGCGCTTACCTATTTATCGCTTCAAAATTTGTTAACACTTCGCTCTCGAGGTACTTACTTCACTAACATAGCTGCGATTGACATTGTTTTGAAAAATGTGCGTGAATAGCACAAAGAAAATCTTTATCTAATCGCCACTGATTGTAGAACGTTTATCACTAACATCTTCACACTTACTTTATTCTAAAAGTGGGAGTCTTATCTGCTCAATTAAAATTTTGAGAAGTCGGTAGGTGGAACGATGCAGTGCGTAATAATATTTTAATTTATACATTGCTCTAGTTTTAATTTAGATAATGATTCAATGCCACTTGAGTGTTTAAATGATGTTGTGTTTATAAAATTATCTATAAAAATGATTCAAAAAGGTTTTCAAATTTTACTATCAGACTTTTATTTATTTATTACTATTTTGAAGAGACGTTTATATAATCGTTGCATAAAAATAACTCCAAAACGACTAATAACTATAATATTCAATTTCGGCGACTATCGACGCATACTGAAGCATAGATTGCTCAAAACAAAGAAAATGTTTATACTGCAAGCAAATAAAAACAAAAACGAAATTAACTTCTTTTAAACAAAAGAAAGTTAACTATATGTGCAAGCTAAAGAGCAACACATATGTAATTATAAGGTAACAATGAAGTTGGTGCAATTTGTATTAACGTTAATGTGCAAGAGGTAAAAATCAACCTTAATTCCTAGTAAAATAGCTTCTGTTTTAACTAGATTATAATTATCAGCACGATTAGACAGATACAATCTCCATTAGTTGCACCGAAACGCAACCGAACAAAATTTATCCGACGGCATTTTCAGTAATTTCGCCTGCTATTTCTATCGCATACTCCGCTCGAGAATATTACAGGTTGCATTGTCGATTCCGTAACAACCACAGCATTAAAAAGCTCTTCCCTATTAGACCATTCTATTTATACGGCTCCCTCCCTCTGTTTGCGGATTTCTTCCCATTGTAACGGCTGCAATCCACACACATACGCGCACGTATAGATGCATTCACAAAGACCGTAGGACTCCGGTACATAGCGAAGCCCGAAGCCAAAGGGGAGTTTATTTTACCGGAGTGGTCCGCTTTATTTGTTCGAGCCGGAATTAATGAGGTCCTCCTTCCCTGTCTTGTGTGTGTGTGTTTTTTTTTGTTTCCATCGGTTCGATGTGCACTAATTTTTTCGCATTGTTTTCAGTTTCGAACGGCCTCCGGAACGTCAATCTGACCATCGCACCCTCCACGGTGAACAGGAGCGGAAGCGCTGTGCTGTACTGCGATTATGACCTGGAAGGGGCGCCGCTGTATACGGTTAAATGGTATCGGGGTGAGAAGGAGTTTTATCGGTACACGGAAACGGATCCGGTTAAAACGCAGATGTTTCAAATCGATGGATTTATAATTGATGTGAGTATATGCCTTTTTAAACAGTGCTGGTCGTATGCAAATCTTACGTTTGGGAGTTGTGCAATAGACGCTGGAGCCATGGAAACTAGTTTCATAATGACGTAGGTTATTCCAACACACAATTTAATGAACGCTATTTATTTTCGCTTGTAGTTAGATCGGCGAGCAACAATATCCATTTTAAATGTCCCCCATCCAACGATAAACAATTGCCAGAATTGTATTCGTTTTTCTAATTTTCCTTCATGTTTGTTTATAGGAGGAGCAATCCAATAGAACGCAGGTCTATCTACGGAATATTTCAGATTTCAAGCATTCTGGAAATTTCACGTGCGAAGTAACCGACGACGGGCAACCCATCTCAACTGCCACGGACGTGCGGACAATGCTCGTCGTCCGTAAGTATGAACCTATTCTACTACACAACCACTCTTCCCGAGATCGAAGCTACGGCTGTCAACGAGAGGTAAATAACACGTTTCTCAGGTGGTCTCGGTCTCACTCCGAGATTGACTTGTTTTGCAAACATACTGACGTAAATATGCGCCGTTTCGAGCTCCCTAACGGTCGTGACCCTTCTTTATCTATCCATATATTCACACACAGACCAGATGTTCAAGTCTGACTGGCGAAGTGGTTGTTGTCCTCCGACAAACACGTTTATTTTTCGATGAGGAAGAAGGTATGAATTGGAAAATTGTCTGGTATGGATCTCTTTGAAGGCGATCCGGAGATTTCCGGAAAGAAAAAAAACGGTTTTAAGTTTTAATTGGTTTCATTATATGACATTTTGGCACAGTTCATCAATGGATGTGCGACCAATTCTAGGACCGTTAAAGTTGATTACTTTACAGATTTAAGGATAATTTTTGGAATTCCCTCCAACATCTCTCTTATTTACAAAATCCGAGCCGACATAATCCGCAATTTTCTAACACTCAACGCTCCTATACTATTTGATGTTATTCAAATTTTATAACCCCTTCCACCATCTAAATACAAAAATCTTATCTGCTGCATATTTTCCTCTGGGTTGAAGCGGGAAGGTTGTGGAATGGAATGGTAGCGGCGAAAAGGTCCTCTTTGACGAAAAATAAAGTCTGGGCTAATTTTATTAGCCAGAGGCAAGGGCGTCACTGTAAAGCACGATAATATTGAGGAGATATGGGAGCGAATTAATATTGCAAAAGGGGGAGCATGTACGCGCATACAGATTACGACGATAATTTTTGAGCCACGGTTGGAGGGCGCGAGCGGTTTCGATAAAAGCGTAACCTACCACGGTACGTGGTGGAGTAGAGGAAGAAGAGGAGGGTATAATGGAGGAGTAGCGGTTCGGCTGCGGAAAAAAATAGTACGGCGATATCGTATTTTTTTAAAATAATCGCTAGCGCCGCCTGAAAAAAAAAAACAAAATGTGAGTGTTATAAATTGGGTTTAGCAAAAAAAATCTGTCACATAATATACGTTGGGTTATGAAAGGTTCGGTTGAAAGGACAAGTAATGCGTAAAGGAATATCTATATTTTATAAAGAATAATCGGGATGCAAAAATGAAAGATTCTTCCTTCGATTCTATTACCGATGTTTACATAAATTTTTTAAAGATGCGGCGATCGCCTAACAGGCAAGTCCTTGAAAAATTATGTAGGTACACGTCTTGCTGAATGTATGGGATTTTCTAAAAAAAGAGAGGCAAACAGCGAAAAATAATTTAATTATGAATTACGAAATAGAAAAGTTCTTGAAATAACATTATGCTAAAACGACTAGCTCCCATCTATTTTCATTGCGCAAGTAGTACGTAGAGTAAAAGTAACACCTCAAGCCCCGAAGAAAAAAAGAGAACATGACAACGAGTTTCTTCGAGAAAGGAAAGTTGCTGAGAGAAATTGGAAGGTTACTTTATATTTTCGTTCCCAGCTGCGTTCTTTGTACTTATTTGCTTCTTCTTTATGAATAAAATAGCCTCCCCGTTTCGAGTACTATTTGGCGAGTAGTTATAGGCCAACACTTACTTTATTTTTTTAATTTTCCACTTTCTATCTTCGCAACGCTCCTTCGAAATAAAGTAATTCGACTACAGTTGATGCAATGCTAAAGTTTTCTAATTACAATGGCCAACCGCGCGTAAAAACTTGAATCCACTCTTTGAAGTACTGACTAATACTTGCTCATTGACTTGTAAATGTGCGAACTGCATGCATATTAATTTACATCAAAGTTGATGATGGCAAGCGGTATTTGCATATTTGATTTATTTTTGAAATGTGTCGGCGTGTGACGACACCGTTGGGTGTAGTTTTTCCGTATGACGCACGCGTTTTTTTTTTTCTTTAAATAAATGAAAAATCATCAATATGTCTTTATGGGTAGTAGTAGCTATAATAATGATAATAATAATAAAAATAACCCTGTCAGGAATTAATAGATATTCGTAACAACGAAGTTCGGAATTCAGAAATAATCTTTTTTGGTGCTTGATTACAAAGGAGTATTATTCCTTAATTAATAACATTTTTGCTGTTCCCCCAAGCACATATCACATATTGTGGCCTTAACTGTGAAGTAACAGCGAACCAAAGCAGAATTAAAATACTCTCGGAACTACGCTCATGACGCTGGGTAGGCAGAAACATGTCCAACATTTCCTTGCATTGCGTTTGTCTCGAGTGATTTCATCAATACCATGGAACCTATTTTAACATTATTTTTTAGCTAAATATCCTGCCTTGCTAATATTTACAATTTTTCTCATAACAGACTAAACAAATACCCAAGATAATGCCTTCAGAAGCAAATAATGTTTATTGAAAAACGCCAGAAAAAGAAAACGGTCCCCAAATCCAGGGCAGGGAGAAAGATTTTTAAAATCTGTGCGAGCACTTCGGCAAACGTTTTAATGTTTTCGTATGAGATTCGAAATCCGCGCTCGCGGGCCAAGGAATATCATCTGTATCAACACACTGAGATTTTTCTGAATAATTTAATATCGATCCCTTCACGACGTACGTCTTGCGACGCTACAGATACGCGGATTTAGACGCTATCGGTTATATGGAGACGTTACATCTACACACAGGTAACGAACCCAACGCGCGTATTGTATTTATTATCTTTTGTGCGCGGAAATACGATTTTTTACTGGTCTTTGAACGAAAAAATAAGCGATCCTTGGTTGGCGAATAAAATGTTAAATTTGTAGCTTAAATTACTTACTTTTAGGCCTTTTTTGTACTATTATTAGTTATTATGAGCATGGTTCTTAGATTGCATGTTGTACAAGTGTACATGGGAATTTTCCAGTAGGTCTTTATTATTGTTAAATAAATAAATAAATCTTGAGATACTTTTGATGTAAATCTCATCTTTCGCGATCTTATAATTATGTTATTTCTTCCCTCAGTGCCTCAGTTCTTTTCCATTTTTATTCCTACAGACAATGCGTAATATCTTCCACCCCAAATATCGAATATTCATTTTCTCCGTTCCCCTTGCTTACATCCTCCGGACGTTTACGCCAGGGAGAAGAACCGCTGCCTTAGCGTCCGTTGTTATGCAAACGCGGCAAGCTTAAAATTTAATTTATCATGTCACAAATGACGCGGCGCTAAATCCCGCGGGATTCGAGTACCCAAGGATCATAGGCGGCCTGGGCGACTGAACGGAAAAAAAACACATTTTAATTTTTCCGCTCGCGCGGATTCTCCGAAAAGAATATTTAGTAGGGACGCGGTTGAATTTAATAAATTAAAGCTAGCGGCACGGCGCTCTGTTTACATCATTGTTTGCGCGCGTTGTCGAAGTGCGTGGGTTTAATCCGCGGGTATTAATAAAAAAGGAGCTTTGCTGGCGGACGTATTTATGTTCATCAACGATCAGTAAACGAATGTGTGATGTATGGTAAATCGTATATTGCTATATGATGAAAAAAGTTAGAGGGAAAAGGACGAGATAATTTTTTTGGAGGTTATAGAGCTTCTTCCTCCATGTCCGGTATTATTGTCAAGATACCAAGTCAGGGGTTCCCAAACTTGGTGCACTTACGGGTTTAGTATTTTGTCTCGGCGCCATTTGTCAAAATGTGAGTATAATGATATAAATAAAAATAAACCTCAAACTAAAATATGCAAATATGAGGAAATATGAAATAGGTGGTGAAAATCTTCAACCACACATTTTTTCAAAACGCGGAACAAGGTTGCCACTCTCATTTCTCGCTCCGCATTGATTTTTGCTTTTCATTATAGCTATAGCTGAAAATATGGCTTCGCTAAATAAATTGCCTCAAAGGAAATGAGGATCCTTACATCTTATGAACTCCGAAGTTGGATATTCATTTTTGATTAATATCCAAAGTTCCACTACATCGGAAGAAGTAAATCCTCTTCCGGCAAAGCGAATTCTGATGAAACTTGCATCCACGCAAGTTTATCAACATTGTTTTTTTAAAGTATTTGGAAACCAGAAGAACAACCTCATCCTTATTGTTCTTTCTTATCCACAACTGCCGCATTTTCCTGAACGCCGTAACCAAATTTGTTCTTCCATTCTTCCATTAATAGTGTTGTTGGATAAAGGTGCATTTGAAATTAATTTTGTCGCCGATTCTCGCAGCATAATGTTAACCATGTGAAGTCCAGCCGATAAAATAAGTTCTTCCGCGATGGTGTGAAGCCTTTTGCATTTCGCCACATTATGTGCGATCTGAAAAGATGCTAGTAGTGCGTAGCTTGGTGCTGTGGTTTCCATTTTCCTACAGAAGAAAGGAAAACACTTGCAATTAATAGTAGTCATTCTTAAAGAACCACAAAGCTTGTTCCTATACGAAGTTAGAGTCACTTATCTGCTCTAAAATTTACAATTTACATAAATATTATCCTGACGTATCAAGAAATAAACAAGATATAACAGTAAATTCCTTATCATTCATCGGAATACCATATACTTCCTCCATATGTCTACGAAATCACTATCTTGATAGTATAATCTCGGCGATGGAATGCTCTGAACCCGGAGGCTGCGTGTCTCTGGAAGGCGACCGCAATATATCGTAATTATGATTTGGAAATTGTATGTGCGCACGGCTTTCCGACCGCAAGAGGGCGTCGGAATCGCGAGCGAGTTCTCTAGCCGACCGTCCCGCTATGTGCCGGTGGTGACTTCGGCTTAAGTTATGCGAGGGTTTCCCCCAAACGTTAACGATGAACAATTGAGTTTCGCCGCTAAAACTAGAAACCAGATGCTTGCCAACATATCGAGTTAGTAATATCTGCACGTATATCATTCATTCGTGTGCTCTCGGAGGAGAAGGAACAGGAGGAGGGACGGGAACAAAGGACAGTCCCGCGAACTTGATCTTCTTCCGGGTCAAGTACGCTGCGGAGTAGCAATAAACCGGATTAGCTGAAGACCGTGTCTGAGAAATTGATCTCCGCGCGATGAAAGAATGTAGTTCTTCGCGTGTTAGGCGACTTTTGAAGCAGGAAAATGGGGATTTTATTTGTTGATTTGTATTTTATATTTTATGTTTATATATTAACAGTGTCCCTGTTTAATTGAACGATGACAATAAATTATTGTTATTATTATTACTATTAAACAGAAAAAAAGCATAAAAAATACAACTTTATCTAGTACGAACCTGTGAGACATCTTGTAGGTTTCAATTTAATTTTAAGTTATGCCCACAATCAAACGGCATAACAGGGAAATAATGTTTTGAAAAATCTCCTTTTATAAAGGCATAACTTTTTAAAATACCCCACCCTATATAATTAAAGAATTCATTCGAATTTTTCGTATTTTCTCCCTTATGTCATCTTACATTTTCCTTTCTCGACCATCCTGAATTTGTCGTCAGCTTCTCATCGACTGCGCGCGTGATTTTTAATCGACACAAACATGTTGATTTATGCGCGACAAGTGGGGAATTATTGAATTTTCGAAACCAATTTAATTGTCGCAATCCGCCCGCCTCGTTTCCTCTCTCGTAGTCAAACCTTTTCTTTCTTTTTTCCGCCTCTTTTCCTCGTCGATCTCCCGTTTTCCGCTCCGTTTTTCTTTCTACTTTCTGTCCCAATTCCACCCGGCTTTCATCTCATTCCTTACTATTCGATCAGTCTTCGAAGGCTGGAAGCTTCCAAGTAGCACCCCAAGCGTTTTCGTTTCCTTTTTTTGGACCTTTTGCGTGCGACGTAATTGTTGGTGCTTTTTCTCGCTGATAATCATCGCCTTTTTTCCGGTTTTTTTTTTCACTTTTTCGATTCTGGATGGATCTCTCGATCTCCTCGACCGTCCTCACCGGAATTTAACAATGTTTTGTCGTTAAATTGCATATTTAAAATGCGACGACGATTTTTCACTCTTCAGAAGAGTTCCGAGTCGCAATGACGTGTTTAAAGATGGAACAGAATTGAATTTTGTTGTTTTGTTGTCATCCACTATAGATGGAATTAGAACTCTCGAATATAAAATGCCTGGTACAGGAATGAACAAGAGAAGAATCTAACAAAGTCTCCGGTTTCTAGATCGAACATTAATTTACCATTCATTCAACGTTTCGTGTGATTTTTGCACCATCATCAAGGATTTTGCGTAGAAAATTAAAATTTTATTTATAAATACGATGGTGTGATAGATCTTGAGCTTTGTTAGTATTTTATTTTGCGTTTTTTTTTAATATTCTGGTATTTATTATCTCCATCATAACGAAAATTTTGCTCTTACATTCCCTGAATTGTCTTCAGAGCAAAGCGAAAATGATACTGTTTGTTTGTTTTTCATGGGCGAATTTCCTGAAAACAAACACGGAAAAATAGGTAAATTTGGTAAATGATGGCACATGAGGACGGTGGCGAGATCAACAATAAGGCCTTTGTGCCCTGTTGTCGTGAAACAAAACAAATTTGATGGATTTCCTCTATCTATTACAACTTCATATTGATAGGCAATTACCTCAGCCTACATTTACATCTAAAAGTTCAAACTTATTAAAGTTTATAAATGCACTAAACAAGTACGTACACAGTGAAGACTTCCAGTTTCAATTTAACAACTTCCTTCCATTAATCTTCCTCCATTATGGATGTATTGCATAGTTCTAAACCCACGTAACACATAATTCTCCATCAGTTATGTAGTTTGCAAACTCTTTCCTACGTTTTTTTTTTCTCTTGTTCCTTCTCCTTCCGTTTTAATTCCAATTTTCTGCCGGGAAAAGCCACTGTTATCGACAGACCAAGAGAATGCGAACGAGAGTAAATTGAATGCAGCTTTTTTTTTTAGAGAAACGATCGCTTGCCGCGTTTGGAACACCAAATACACAGTACGTAATGATCGTTTAACCGGAGCCCAAAGCCATTGGCGTTTATCAGGCACCGGTACGGGCTTTACGGCAAAATTTATAGATATTATTTTCTTTTAAAGTGGTCGACCGTCCGCTTACCCGACGTTACGCGTTGGTTAGCTTGTCACCTTACCCTGTTCAGTTGAAAAATACAGGGGAAAGCTGTTGGAAATCGGGCGGTTTCGTCCCGCAACAAAATCTAGAATGATGGATCCATCTCATGTCTTAAAACTGTCGCTGTCACTTTTGAATAGATTTTGGTTTTCTATTGTTTACGCAAAAGTTTAACATTCAAAAAATAGTTCAAAGTGGAGTGTAGTGGAGACGAAGGAAACTAATGCATAAAAGTATTAAATTAATACACATCGAAAACTCGCAGGAAATTAACTAATTCTCGAAGCAAGAGAAGCAGACAAGCCACGTAAATGAATAAATAAAACCGGGAGCATGTCGAGGCAAGATTTACTTGTAATAACAAACGCTGGAGTGCACCGTTTTGATTTTAATTAATTCCATTCGTGTCGTTTAAATCGTTCCACATTCGGGCCGTTTTAAATATGTAAATTGCACGTATAAATAATGCATTCGGGGGTATTCGACGTCGCACTCGCGCTCATAAATGGGAGGGGATCGTTTAATGAGAAATCGAATATTTTCATTAATTCCGGAGCGAGTGCTGCGGCAACACGTCGGACTTCACTCTGAACGATTTCTGCGGCCTTTATTTGAGTTTTAAAGCGATTCGTATGGACGTATAGTACGCAGTAATAACGATAATGATGTTGGGGATATGGTATTTGTTTAGTAAAAAAAAAATTCAGGGTTTAATGTTTTAATTGGAAATGGTTAGTTTTTATTTTTGTTTTATACATTCGTTGTCACTATAGAGGGAGCGTAGTGATTTTCTGGGGATTACGTATGTACCATATGTAGGTGTAGAATGGAGATTGTAAACATGTAAAAGGGATCTTTGTTAACTTGTTTTTTTGACATACACTTCGGTGGTCGATAAAAATTCGAATTGGTGACCATCCATTCACTAGAATTGGTCCTCAGCGACTTTTTCTGTTCGATCGCAGGACAGCAATTTTCATTGAATGAGGAGGCTACCACAATTGTAAATGCTTATTTTGCAGAACAAGTATTTGGACGAATTAAGGAGATGGGAGCATCGCTGGAAAAGGTGTGTGGACACCTTTCCTACCAGGAATAATACAGTAATTTAATAAGTGTAAGGAATATTTTAAGGAATTCTTGCTTTAAGCTATCTTCTTTGCGGCACAATAACGTGAATTAGTTCTTTCAAATTCCATTGTTGCCGAGTCTCTAAATATTTGACTTTTGATATAATCTAACTATTAAAACAGCTATTCAATTGTGTTACCGTACGACTGTCATCTTGTGTTTTAGGCTAAAGGCTGTTTTACACGACACATCATTTTGCTACTTTTCAGACAAAAACCCACCATATATCAGATAGCATCGCATTCATTTTACTGTTGCATTCTTAGTATGTAATTTTAACCATATTCCCAAACGGATGCACAACTCAAGTAAAATTAGTTTTTTAGTTTGTAAACGGATTATCGGGACGTTGGCATTGAAATCTTCCGTATTAACATCCAAACTTGTGAACTTTGTTTATTTTCTAGCATTTTTACTGGTAATCAACCATTTATGAACGAATACGCTAGTTCACATTTGAGCGACGAAAAGAAAGCTTTTTCACTATCAGCGAGAAGGAACTTTGTATAAACTTTCTCGAAAGATACTTTAAACTTCAACGTAAACTGAGATGAAATAACAATAACCCTTTTTACCTCCTCTGCGGTAGCATCTAAAAAGCAAAGTTTTCCCGTTCCGCCCTTCGGAATTTTTCTTCCCTTTTTACCACGCTTTCCACTTCCGCTTATTTCTCGCGGTGAATTTTTTTTTCGCCGACCGAAAATATTTCGTTGTACGAGTTTTATTTCTAGTGACTGAAACTTTGCGAAAAAAACGTGCAACTTCTTCATTTGGAGGTTGCGGAACTTCATGTTTCTCCTCCTTTATCTAAACGTGTAGTGGTCTTTTAGTAAATAAGATTAATTAAAAGTTATTCTTGACGTGCCTCACGCTTAGGTTTTATTGTAGGTCGGCTAACGTTGTATATTGCAAAAGGAAGAAAGCGTAAGGGTAAAATAAGCAAGAATCTAGAGAATGTGAGGCTGTTTTATGAGATCTATAAAGTACGGAGGTTAAAATGTGTTGAAACTAGTTCCTTCTTTGCGTTTAGCAAATTAAAGTACAAAGTTGTATTAAAAGCTGAAAATTGTAGAAAATTTATAATATGGAAAGATACCAATAAAAACATCTTCTTCAAAATTGGTTTTAAAAAAGTTTAGCAATTTTAAGTTTGAAAGTATCAGAATTCACTATTTGTCGATACGTCATGGAAATTACTCGTTCGCCCTTTGTTAATTAGATCTCCATATTTGAACATTTTTAATTCACGTAGTTCAAACAAAATAAACCGCTTTTACTAAACATCAAGAAAGTCAGACATAAATCGCAATCCAAATCTTTAATTGTATCAATTTGACACTTCCAAATAATTCGGTCATTATTATATAACAATTAGGACCTGTATACAATAGATCTAAGTACTACAAATTTTTGTCACTACGCATCCGATTAAACTTTAATCAGGAAGTGTTAAAGTCTTTAATATTCATTGCCCTGGTAAAAGTCAATATTTTTTCACAACGTCCAAACCATTCTGTTAGCTTGACGAAGTTTGATCATGATTGTGAGAAATGAGCACATATACCAATTACGTATATCGAATGCAATGCACATGCTGCTCAAAACACGGTCAATCGAGCTTATGGGAAGAGAATCCGACTGCCCACCAGACCGACTTCACCGCCGCCAATAATTAATCTGCGAATATGGAAACGGAATATGTGTGTGTACGTACGAGGAAAAATGTTTCGAATTCGCGCATTTTGACAGCCGAATTATTCCGGCAGCTTTACGGCGTTCCCGGTCGTAACTGGACGCAATTTCAAGCATCGCACGTACACACATACACGCACTTGTATGTTGTAAATACGGCACAAACGTAGTGTCCAGTTCGAATTCCACTCGTTCATTACGACAATAAATTGTGTCGTGTGTGCACCTATTGTTTATTGCGGCCGTTCTCGATTTAGATGACACAAACTCCGCATTGCATGCGTGCGTGTAGCATGTAGAATGTGCGGACTACTATTATATGTGCATATGTGTGTATAATGTACACGAATCCAGGCTACTGAGCATTCGTATGTACTTAACATTTATACATGAACGAGACGGGACTCGAGCTCGAAACAAAACAAACGCTGGGGTTGAAAAATACAGTTGGCTGGATGGGTATTCAGTAAAATCAAATCGTCCAATTTCCAATGCTAGAATGCTAGAAAATAAAGGCGTTTATTATTTTATATTGGTCAATTTTTCCATTTAAAACAAGAGATAAATACACGTTAATGTAATATTATTTGACTATAAGCGCCCCGTTACTTTCCCATTTTAATTGTCAGCTATTATCGTAACGTATTTGTACGTGTTAGGACGTAAACAGCGTAAAGATTAAAATTAAAACGCGACAGCGTGCGGAACGTATTTGGCATGCATGGAATTAAACAGCGTGAGCCTGGCATAACACGTAATTGTTATAAATTTTACTTAATCAAGAAAAATAGTTTCGCATGACTGTCGCACATGTCGTGTTTTGGAAAGATATATACACGCATATGTACGGTACCTGAACGCGTAGGATTTGAATATGCAACGTAAATAAACCAGCATTTCGAATGAAAATTAACAATGTGCGTTTGGATGTTGCTGTTGTGAATTGCCAGTTAGTAATCAGAAAAAACAATATGGTTTATAGGGAGTTTTGTATTTTAAAGGACGGATAGGGTAGGTACCGTTACCAAAGAAAGAAATTTTTTGAACACGTCACTTTCAAAAATAAAGCGACTGATCTACAAATTTCTACAACTATTGATACTTGGTCATCTAAGCAGGTAGATTTAAAAACAGATTCCTATTAGCGCAGTTTTCTCAAATCTTCGAAACAAGGTCTTTAATAAAATTCATAATCTCTTACGCTATTTTCTTTTACATTATTTTAAACATAAAAGTTGAAAATTTGGATTCAAGCTAACTGAATCATGCTCTGCTCTATGAAAATATCTTCAAGATGGCCGCGTTTCCGGTTATACCGGATGTCGCCATTGACTTCCTTATTTTAAACGGAATGGTGTCCTTTTATTTCATTTTTAGATATTATTTTGGATACGTGTCTCTATACCTACCTCTCACCTTATTTTAGTAATTTTAAAGACGTAAGCATCGGTATTTGCGCTGCTTTTAGAAGAACCTTTAAGTATTGCGATGTATTTAGTATGTGCGGGATATTTCATTATAATTCTTTAAATACAACGACCCATTTTTTTTTATTGCATGTTATGAAGCGGAATTAAAATTACATCGATCTGCATTTAACATTCCCTTCTTCTTAGTTTCAAAGCCGCCAGATAGGTTTGAGAATGCCGACGAAAATGGGACGACGAAACATTGCAAAATAAAATAAATCCAACGGAAAGAAGCTTTTTGTTTTCTTTACCAAAGATCCAAAAGCCCATTAAAAAAAAAAAGCCCATTCGGTAAATGTTTACATGTCACAACGTACTAAATGCAACATTAAGACCATCGCAAGCACAATTTGCAACTTGCAGATTGGGTAGGTACGTAAAAACGGATTTCATCTTCTGCCGAATCTTCAGACATAAATCCAATTGAGTTCTTTTCGTAATTTGCGAAAACTCAATTAAAGGGTCAAATAATCTTGAAGAAGGAAATATGGAAAAATACTTCACCGGCGAATTTTATAATGTAAGCGCTATTGCAAATATACTTCAATAAAGTTTTAAGCTTTGCAAAGGAGCTTTAGGCTTTGCAAAGTTCGAGGTGTTCCCTTCTATTGACCAAGGCAATAAAGAAAAAAGTTTACCCTCAACATTCACCAAATTTGGAGTAAGTAAAACTACAGAAAACTCTACTGTGAGAGTGACGAACACGGGGTCTAGAACGGTCCCAAACCTTAAATTTAACCTATGCAGGCTTCAATGTGGTAAAGCTGCCCAAGTTTATGTCCAAAACAAAAAGGATTAAGTCGATATATAAAAGCAAACAAAGTAACAACACCCGCATGTTTCGTATTTACACAAATTCCATAGAGTATGTGAGATAGCAACGAGCGAAATTAAAAAAAAATAACGCGATAGGTACTTCTCTTTTTCCTTTTCTCTCGGACCACTCATCACTTATCCTTTCTTTTTTCTGTTCCGAGGTAATAAATCAACCGTCCGAATTGTAATTGTAAAAACACCAAATTACGGTATCCTTTTAGCGGAAAAGAACATCAATATAGAATGAGTCTTTTATCGGCCAAAGAGAAACGATTTTTTGCTCGTTTCTCCGGTGCGGTGTCTACCTTTTCTTTTAGACGAGACAGCTCTTATTTACTAGCCAGACAATGTGACCAAAAGAAAAAAACGCCAAGAACAAATGAGGTAATATTCGTCCTCTTCAAATATTGAAATACTGCGTTCATAGCTCAAAGAACATTGCTTTCTACCGTTCGTCTACTGTATGATGAGCTTGTCAATAACATCTTTCGAAAAGACAGGTTGGCAGACCCCGCGAGTCGCACGGAAAGAAATGAATGGCTGCGCCCAAGCGATGGAACGAGATAGAATCATATTTTATAAATTATACCCTCTCGCACGAGTAATTTTCCATTTCGTTTGCATTATATGTAGTTGTTGGAAATTCATATGTGCGTATGTTTGAGGAGGAACGAGGGATGGCGCGGCTGTCATCGCCACCCGAAATTTGTCGCTTTCAACGCTTCGAACTTGAACCCTCGTAAACGTTACCTTTTCTGCTAGGAAGCTATATACGATTAGGTTTGATCAGCAGCTCCACATATGTACATATGTACAACATACATTGAAATTTATGTTTCACTGAATATTTTCGACACCATCTACACGCGTGTTTGATCGTGTACACGTACGTACATTCAAATATTTGCGCAGTACCATCAGGGATAGAAATTCGCGTATCTTTTAATATCCCTTCTGTTATTGAATAAATCAAGGAAACTCTGGCGAAATACGGCAATAGAACGTATATTGCCACTTCCTATAAATGAGGAATCCGTGTATTTAGGTCGGTTGGAATGAAATAGAGGGCTCTGTTGGGAGTAACTTTATTGGAAAAAAATTTTTTTTTGATAAGCGAAATAATTTTCATTTATTTAAATACGTCTCTGGAGTACCATTTTTAATATTAATTTATTAATATTTAAGTGTGCCATGAATGTTATGGGGTTTGAAAACATTTCTTGAATTTATTGCACATTACACATTACAACCGTCGCTAATGATCGTAAAACAATTTTCTCCAAACAAAGCATGGTTCAACAAGATGGCCTAAAATACGAGCCTGCAATGATTCGGACCTGGAATCTCACCAAGATACTGCCGCTAATAAATTCAGTCTCCCTTTTGTGTTCTTTTTTACATTATCTATTGTTCCTAAAAATTAAATTTTAAGAATATAAAATGTTGTCTATATGAAACATTGGAATTGGCCCTATATGTGGATGTTCTAAAACTTCGAGCAGGATTTGCATCGTTAACCTTGTTTACTATTATAATCCAAACAAACTCTTTCTTCTATTATTATCACATTCACATTTCTACTCTTTTATTACAAAGACCACAACCATAGCTGTAGTGACCTAAAATGCAAACCGAGCGAACTTCCAAACGACATGAATTACTAATATCCAAAGATACTCCGTTAAAGATCGTATTTCACGCAAGTCGAGTGTTAAAATTGAAGCATATTGGTAGAAAGATTATCTAGACAAGTGGAAACGCGGAAGATTTACATCGGAACCCTGCTAGATATGACCAATAATACACGGTTGAGCGGCTTGTCAAGCGTGCGAGTCCGTACCTACGTTATCGGAGATTCTCACGAAAGCGATGAGATGAAGTTGCGTAACGTTTTGGATATTTCGTATTTGTTAGAGAAAATTCTGTATATATTACACGCTGATAAATTGATATGGAAACGTGCAAGCTGTACAAAGTTGTGGTAAAATTTCAAACATATGCCCGCGTTATTTTACTGCAAATTTAGCTATGAATCCGGAAATTAGGGATAATCACCCTCAAATTCTCTTCATACCTACTCGCTGCTTCTGCTGTCTGTGTGTTGGAGTTAACTAATTGTCGGTTGAAACTTTTTGCTTCAAGTGAGTCTAAAAATGTTTCATAGGGAGCATTGGGTAGACCTTAATTTTTTGATTCTTGAAGTTTACCCACTGTTAATTTAGATACATTGGCCAGAAGCATAATTATCTTTAAGAAATGGTTTTAGCCGATGTTCGATGGACTGATAGCCTTTTCTGAACTTCAACTTATCAGTTGCAAGTAGAGTTGTCAATGTTGAGGGATGCCCTAAGGAAGCAGACAGTGCCGCACTAAATCCACAGTATCGCCCCGATGGACGTTACATGATAGATCTATCTTCGCATGTTAATCTATTTTACAAACTCAGACAAGATTAAAGACAATGATTGATGAAAATTCATCATTAATTTACAGGTGTACGAGTTACCTGCAATATTAATGTAAAAATGTTTGCTGTGTATTTTGTATCTATATTTTTTTCTAAATGTATTGATTATTGGGTCTTTTTCTTGCAGAACTACCTACAAGTCCACCTGTGATTAGTGTAAGTCGTAAACCTCTAGATTATGGCGACACCTTGAGGGCAAACTGCTCGTCACCTCCTGCAAAACCTCCAGCAATACTTAGGATGTCTTTAAACAATATGGTCGTAAGTATTTTAAGATTTGAGTCTGTCAATTTTGTTGTATTTGATAAATTATTAATATGTGTATGTATTTTGTCAATAATATAAGTATTTTAAACAAATTTCTGAGTTGATTGGTTGCAAACCAATTTATTCATATCTCCAAAAATATTCAAAGTAGATTCTTTCAACTTTGCTTGTAAAACCTTTGCAATATTCTAAATTACTTTCGGATAAATCCATCCAATATTGCCTTGAGCTGTAAAAAAATTCTTGAATTGAAATTTTAACATCAATCATTATGTAATTATTATAATCCGTACTTATGGTTCTTCTAAGCCTGAATCTTGAAAAGAAAACAGTTCATAATCAATACGATTTTTAAATTTTGTCAATTTTTCATGAACTTTTTCCTTTTCACGGTATACTGGTTTGATACAAGGAATCGACAGCGGAATTTGCTTCGTTCAGGTCCACTTACTTAACCCTGTAAATTATGTAATCCACTACAAATATATATGTTGATGACATGCTATCATTTTTTCCAGATCGGTCGGACAAATGTGACCCTCATACAGAAATCCCAGGAACCCATTTGGAGCGATCTCAGCGTCGAGACGATCCTTTCGGACTTCGTCTTCCAGCAAGGCGCCGGAAGATTGATATTAGTGTGCGTGGCACAGGTGGCGGGCTATGAAAGCAGTGCTGTTCTGGAACTAGCCAGCGCACGTAATCCCATCCCAGAAAGAGGTCCGTATTTATCAACGTCTCCCCTTTAACATTTCTCTAGGAAAAAAGATCCTTTCTCTCATATTCTTGCGAATTTAGCTTCAATCTGACAGTGGTGGTATTACGCGTTTTGTTGTATTTGTTAGCGATACAGTCCGCGACAAAAATATGATTTTCGTGATTAGGGTACAGAATGACTCGCAACTATTGCATTTTATTCAGTTGCGTTGGCTTCAGTAAGTGATCTATTAAAATAAAAAAAATCCGAAATTACCATTAAAAAACATTGTCTATGACCTGATTGCTTGAAAACTAGAAGCAAAAATGTTTATTTTTAAAATTCCCAAAATTGGTTTACCGCGCGAACACACTGTATTTGTTTTGTATAATGTTAACATTATATAAGCGATGTTTCTGTCATATACTCTACTACATAATCTTCCATTTCCTGCGAATTTAGCTTGAATCTGACGGTATTATCATTGCATTACATCCATCTACCGCCATCCACCGTATTTATAATAAGTTCCCGGTCCAGAGGCAGTGATGCATTCTACCGCTGATATAATATTTTACGAAAATATGGTTCCCGGGAACACCCACACCTCCCCGAGAGGGTTGGACGGCGACCGGTTCATCGCGAATTTCTCGCAAATTTCCGCAATAACATGCGGAAACTGTTCTTGTCATCGTCGTCGGCGTCCTACTCGGATGACAAATGCGTATACCATCCCGCACGCCTCGACGGTATTTGGGCGAATTGCAAATCCCACCGTCCTTTGCCGAGATCGGCCTCTCTAGGGGATCGGAGGGAGCGAGTTTCGTTTTTCATTACTTATCTGGATCGGTCGGGTTCTTTCGCCTTATTTTTTCTCCGTTTTGGCTTCTGAATGGAGGGAGTATTTCGAATGATGTATACTTTTCGCGAATAATTTAGAGTATTCTGCGAGAGAGAAATTGCGTAAGATGATGACGAAGATATTTTTGTTGCCGAGGATGGGAGATGGAGGAGGTTCGGTCATTTGGGTGCGATTAAGGCTTTTGGAGGATTTTGGTTATTTATAAGGAGTATATTCGCGTCCTCGAAACGGCCGTCCCGGACTAATTATTATATTACTATATAATAAATTAAACTTGTGTGGTGCGGAGGGTGCCGATACTTGTGCGTTGTTTACCTTTTTGGCGATATATTTCTTGGATGCTGGCGAAAAAATTACCGAATTTCAGCGTTCTACCCCATTCAAGCTGATGTACAAATTATCATTATAAACCCGAAAAGGGGAAAGCCAATACCATAATCAATATAATAAAGTACCGGAAATACCATAAGGATTGGAAATCTAATCCCCACGCAACGTCGAATTAACATGTTTAGAAAGGTTCGTCCTCCTCTTCCGGACGCAGGAAGGACACCATAACGATAATTGGGGATAATTAAAATGACCCCGGCATTGTAGAAAGTGCGCGGAATTATTCGCAAAGGGTTAAATCTATTTCCCGGCTGCGACCAGGCGACGGCGGTGGCGACCGGATTGGGAGGACCGCGATTCCAGATTGTATAGTTGCAGAAGCAATTTACTCCTAGGGACGCTTGCTTGCTTGCTTCATTAAAATTTTTATTACGGAAATTTAATTGAAGATTTCGGATGAGTCGCACGTAATGGAAAAAGACTAGGGAAGCAGAAGGATGGCGTGCCGATAAGGAATTTTTTACGCCTTCCGCCTAATAAAAAAGGAAAATCGGGGTGAGTGAAAGATGAGGAGATGGAAAGATTTTTCGCAACAAAGCGTGCTGGGTAATTGGAATTAATATATTAAAGCAGAAGTTTTAGGAATTATTAAGAACATAAATTGAATTGGTTAACAGAAACTGTGGTTTCCAATATGAATTTTTTGATTTACATGGTTAAAACAGTAAAAAAGAAAACAAATTTCGAAATATCAACATCTCAAAAAGCTTTCGATAAAACACTTACTGAGTGTTGCAACTTTTTGTGTAAAATCGATGTTACTTGTAATAGTTCTATTTAACAAAAAAAAAGAATTAAGGATTTAGATAGAAGACAAGCAAACACTAATTCGAGTTTAGTGATAGTATTTAGCATTAGTTAGGGTGTAAACATTTTGTTATTATATTATGCGCAGTTCTCTAATAAGTTACAGGTGTAGTGCGTCATCTAAGAATTTGTTAAATTTTCATATAGCGAGCTTGAATTCTTTGAAATCATTATCCTGTCAAGCATATCAATCATCCCTTTAGATGTTAATTGACACAAGTTGATATTTCATCAACGAGCCAGTCAGCTATGTTATACCCTTACAAAGTACCACTGTTTTAAAACGAGTTCACAGACAGATTATTGCGAGGCACCCGATTTAGTGGGGGCTACTGCGTAAACAATCGCTCGAGCGAGATTAATACACTATTGTCAGATTGAAGCCCCAAGCTAAATTAATAGCACCCATCAAGTTATCGTTGGAATTCTTTCCGTTGTTGCAGCAGTTAGCGCGATCGGCTCATCCTCATCCGGCGTAGTGCCGGTGGCCGCTTTTACGTTGACAATGGTGTTAATTACGTTCGTTCTGACGTTCCTTGTTAACAACAACAGCTAAGAGAGATAGTAATGGGTCGTATAGGTTGTACATACATCGCGACCCAAAAGTAACGTGAATGAAATACGTATTTCTTTTTATGTTTTGTAGTATTTCTTTAAAGTTAAATGGGGATCTAAATAATGTTTGCTGCACCTTTAAAAAATAAATCATAGGTCCATTAAACGTGATAATTATAAAATACCAAACATTTGATTTTTGGGCTTATTTAAGACTTAAACAAAAGAATTTGACACGTTACTTTTGGAACATGGTGTGTATTGTATATCTTCATATTTGTATTGTGGTGCATACATACGTATTTACATTGTACAAAATTGTATAATTCGAAGTGTATGCAGCCGATGTAAATGCGTAGCGTTCCTTTTTTTATTTGTTTTGTCTTCCGTTCTTTTTTTTTTTTTTCGTGAGCTCTTTTCGAAAAAGCAAACAAGGAAGTATCATTTCCGGAGCATCTCTCTTTCCCGGAGAGTATTCGTTAGTGTATATTGTTTTCCATGTAAATTTATTTGCTCTCTCAGAAAAAAAAGAAAACAAACAAAAGAGGGAAAAAACGAAACGTTGAAAAAAGGCCGAAGAAGCGAAGTGAAGGTGGAGAACGTGGGTATAATATGAAAAAGAAACAATTT
The DNA here is from genome assembly GCA_902654985.2 of Oryctes borbonicus. Taxonomy (NCBI): domain Eukaryota; kingdom Metazoa; phylum Arthropoda; class Insecta; order Coleoptera; family Scarabaeidae; genus Oryctes; species Oryctes borbonicus. Next base: position 503,358 of record LR736903.1, read on the forward strand.
GTCTGTTGCTAATGATCTTTTAATGTCGATTTAGTTTTTTTTTTCCTTTTTGAGGTCTCTTTTTGCGCATATATGAATAAATGTATGTATGTGCGTGGAGCTTTGAATTGAAACTTTTTTTAACATACTCGGTATGATACATTAAAATTAATCCACATTTGAAATATGATAGAATTTTTTGTAATTATAATGTGCAAGCAAAATGATGTCATTACAACAGCTCTACAATTAAATTTTAAGTCGTTTGCATATTTTCTTTTCAAAAAGTACTCTTTTTTGCGCGAAGTACAGTGGTATTTCGGTTTACGGAACTAATTGGTTCTAAAAAAACGTTTCATGATCCCAAATTTTGTAGCTGGAATCAAATTTTCTTATAAGAAGTAAACAAAATAGAAATAATCTGTTCCCGTAACAAAAAAATCGGTTTTATTCAGGTCAGATGCGAATTCTGCGTATTCTGCCGCCATATCTAGGATCACTTTTCAGTTTCGGAAACAAATTTCATCCAATTTTTTTTTCGTAACGCAAGAATTCTGTAACAAGAGGGTGCATTTAACAACTCATCGTTCGGGTTCGAACGAACTTAACTGTAACTTCTCAGGATTCCTTTCAAAACAATACTCTATAAAGCCTTTATTTCAGAAATTGGACTATCAACAAAATTTTAAAAAATGTTGGCTATCTATACTCTGGACCCTTCCGGGAAGTAGAATGCGTAAATGTTTTAGAAAGGATTCCTCTTAATATTTTATTACTATTTTTAATATTCCAAAGAAGTGCATAAGAATGTGGTCCATATCCATGTTTTCGTTACTGTTGTGAAAACAATATTTTATTCCTCGAAATTGTAACAAATAAATTGATTGGACACTAAAGCAAAAACTATATTCACATCGATATTTTCAATATGACATTAATTATTAGTTAGAAATTTCCTGTAGTGTTCATTGTACCGTATAGAAAGTTAAATTGTGAACCTGTTTTTCCATTTATATATGCGACTAATACATACATACACATACATGCATACATATAGATATATACAACTACATACTCTGATCAAACGCACCAGCGCATATTTTTATTAAACGAGGTGCAACATCGACCACATTAGCGTCATCGGTCGTTTCCCCAAAGCGTTTGTACCGTTCTACCATAGGTGTAGCTCGAGGGGAACGGCGGGCAGTTCAGTAAGAGTCGGTATTCGTTTCACGACCGAATTGTTTCGAATACGTCTACATTAAAATTCCATACGTTTTGCGTTTCATCATATGCAAAATATCGTCCCTACAATACGTGCGAGGTATATCGAAACCGATGCCTCTATTCTTTTTTTTTTCAAAAACCAAACGGTTAGTACGTTATTGTACTAATAACTGCATATTATTAATTCTCGATTTTAAAGCGCGTTGTTTTTCATTCTCCAACGCGGATTTATAGTCTACGGCAATTTGTATTGTTCGTCTGTATAATGTGTTCCGCTTTTGTCGTGTGAATTGCGCTGTGTGGTGATTTTATGACGACTTGCCGTAAAACTATTCCGGTATCCCGCCGGTGAAATTTCGAAACGAAATGAGATATTTGTATTGTTACCTAAGACGCTTTAGAGCATGATACGCATTTTTAAAAAACTTTTAGAGAAATTTTTAAAGATAATTTGAATGAATTTGGGACAAATAAAGGGGCAAATGAATGTAGTGAAAAATTTGCACTGCGAATGTTGACGCCACAGTGGCGGAATCGCGGAATGGCATCATCCAAGTTAGACAAAATAAACGAGTCACCTGATGCGTAATGCGCTAATGGGAAGACCGTCTTTACGGAGTTTTACCATATTTTGCAACAGATCATACATACCACAGCAACACATTTACAACAAACTCTATTTATTTGTGGATTTAAGAACTACGTCTTCGTCTTGGTAGTGAAGCATGTTTATTTCTATTAAAATTTAAGAGCATCTTATGCCATTCTCTTACTGCAATGTGCCTTTCATCTTTCTTCTTATTAAGAGATTCTTTAACATGCTGTCTTATATGGACGTCACTACATAATTTCCAATGTACATACCTTTCTTTTACCCGAATTAGCCGAACACATCAGAAAGTTCAAATCTGGATTCGTACTCGATTCCGCATTTCGGCAGTCCAACCTTCTGCAATTCGCTGGTTAATTTTATGGAAGAAAAAACTTTCATGATTTCATTGCATCTGAATAGGGCTCACAAATATAAATATTGGATATGGTGATCAGGAATATATTAACGGTCCTGTAGTTTTATCTGCTTGTAAGGGACTAAATTTAAATGCAACAAACATGCTGTAGGTAGACAGCTTCCATTCAAGATTAATTTTGCAGCGTATATATATTACTACACAGCGCAATTTCCTGTACATCACCGCTCTTTATTTTACAAATAACTTTTACTCGCTCACGCATTTTTTTAAAACTTCACGTTACCTAAAACTAATATTAGCAAAGCTTTTCTATATGGCGTTCGCAATACAGCGCGTATATACAAACACGATGATGTATTATTCCAATATAATCTATTCTGCAGGCCTTGTTATTATAAATTTGTATTTAGTCTATGGTTTATGTTGTATATCGTAAATGGCATATATAAACATCACGTTTTGTATTATTTTGCCAATGTTTGTATATTTATTATTAAATTCTTTGTTTATAAAAGATAAAAACGATATTAACTGTGATAATTCCAATAAAATTAATATTATATGTATATACCAGGTGTTTTTATTTAATACTACCCTTACCATTCTTTTAAGCTGGGCACGCATTAATAAATACAAGAATCGTTTTCTTAAAGATAGAGAAAAACATTGTTTAGTCAATGTGTGTAATGTTCGGACAGCTTTCTCCATCATAAGAGAAAGAGTTTGAACTTATTTCAGATTCAGCATATGTTGCTGAATAAAAGTATTAAGCATTAGAAAAGTATCTAAACATGAAGGAGTGCCAATTGAAAATTGAGAGAGATGTAGCAGGTAAGTCAGTATGAAAAAAAAAAACTATTCTCTATTAGGCAAATTTTCTCATGATTATTCATGATGCTGGCTAACAATTTTTATTCTATGATATACGAAATATAGTCATTTCCATGGAGTCGGAAAGCTCTCTACTGAAGCTTTTATCATTTGTATTTGAATGCAATAAAAGAAAAAATAATTTGCTACAAATGACTTTGTTGCTTTTCAAAATATTCGCCATTATATACTTTCGTATGCGTTTGAACTCTCCAATGCATGCTTCAGGCAGCTTCGAGTAGGCTTCAACAGCTTCTTGAGGTGATGAAAATCGTTGTCCACGCATTTTTTATTTAACATTCGATAATAAAAAGAGTCCGTTAGGTATATATTGGCATATCCGAATTCGGCAAGGTGACAGACATTGTTGCGTGATAAAAGTCACCAGTCACCTTTTTTTATTTGTTACAACGTGATGGCGCCAAAAGTTTCTTTGATACTTTTGTTTTATCCAAGCTATCTTCTTCTGAGCTAGCGGCACCAGAACTTCACTCCTAGCAGCGTAAGCTTCTAAATTTCGACAAAGGTAGGTCTCTTGGTAAATTCTGTTGCCTTCATAATTTGGTGGCAGTACCTTTAGTTTAGAAAAGGCAAATAATGTGTTTGTTGGATCGATAAAAATATAGGAAAGAACATAATTTGATCATGTTCAAAATTGCATTTAACCAGAACTATATTTTTAGGAAGATGCTCAAAAGATTTTTTGTAATAATGATAGCAAGGACTGTGTCGTAGTATGGTAAACAATACGGTAAAACGGTAATAACGTTAATACGAATTTGTTAGCGTCTAGATTAGAGTTATATTGTTCATGTAAGAATATAACTCTAATCTCCAAGGACGCTCTACGCACTGTTTTCTAATGTTATATATTGTTTAAATTTCTTGCAATAATGTACGCAAAGATGTGCTAGTAATACGATTTCTTTTTCTCATACATAGATATCCGTTTCCTACTTCCATTATACATCCCTTTGGCGTGGAAATTGTCACACCGCAGTCCTCCCAAATTCCCCTCGCAATATGCGTTTTTGATATGAACCCGGTGATAGGTATCCCCCGAGTCCTTAAGCGCCGTAGTCGAACCCGGATAGTCGCATCGGTACTGGGGATAACGGCAGATTGAGTTACAGTTTTCACCGGGAAGCAATACGTGGATTAAACGATTCCATGTCTTTTCCTATTCTTGTTTTTCGTCGTCGTTTTATTGCTAGATTTAGAATTTCTTTTTGATCCTTTTTGATTGCGTTTCTCTTCAATACTTGGTATTCATTTTTTTTTCCTTTTGGGACAGCTCTGGTGTGGAAATGTAAATTGTGAAATTTGCGGATAGACGCAGGTTTATTTGGCTGCCATCGGAAAAGAACTATGAAGATTACATTTAAATTTATTAAATTAAATTAAAAATTTCAACAACATTAGTAGCTTTAAAAAATCCTTGTAGACGCATATTTGTTACGCATTACATATAATTAGTCGTAGATTTAATTATTATTATAAAAATTCGTGGTTACAAGATGTTGATGTTCATTTGGTCTACTCTGTAATATTATCGTGTACATCTTTCAATTAGTAATTTGCTATTTTAAAATTACTTCGTGTATCCTCTTTATTCTTTATTTAATTAATTGTCACATTGATCAATTTTACAAAAATATCGTGAAAAGTAAACAAGCTATTTTATCTTGAATTAACATCATAATGAAAGCATTAAATTATAATTATTAACATATACTGCGGACAAAAATATGTAATTCGTGAAAGAGGCGCGCCAAATATGATAATTAAATTAAATGATGACTAGATAAACGAATTCTATAAAACACGATATGAAAAATTGCAATATGTCGTGCGTTTTGTGCACCTAGCGAGTTGTAATTACATTACCCCTGGTTACAGCGGTTGGAAACCACCCTCGAAACGAATCGTGCGCCTCTTGCACACTCACCGACCACACCCCAATTAATGTAAGTAATAAGGGTGATTAAAATATAAAATGTATATGCCGATGGTGCTGATGGTAGGGTATGGTATGTGATTATTCAATATGCATGTACGTAGAAGGTTACAGAGGGAGACTATAGCTTTGTCTCGACGTCAGTGGCTCCAATGAGGCAATGACTGAGGCGCGGTCGTTAAGTTGCGTTGTTGTTTGTCATATTCGCGTTGCCATCCATTATCTATTAATTACGGATTATGACAAGATGAAGCGATAATACCAGCTAACTTTGTACGGTGTTAAGTTAATAAAGTAGATAAATGGAATGGAATATTTAGGTTAAATTATTGTAAAATGTTACCGTAGGAGATAATTGTTAATAAGGATGAAGTCAGGCTTACTGAATTGCCTTTTAAAATTGACATCTTCCTTATTAGCAATGTACAATTATGTTTATTGTTTAGTGCTATATTATTTATATGAGTTTGGTAAATTGGAGATCAGGCTGATCACATATATCCAATACGAGCTCATAAATGTTGCTCTTATGTGATTAACAAAAGTTAGTTTATTGTCGATGGTTAGATCCAAATCTTTAGTAGTCTGAAACCGTTGGAGATCTTCACTCTTGTAACTGTTAACTTGTACGTAAAAACTATAAGGTTGTTGCTTCTTGTTCTCTCCGAATTAAAGAAGATCTAAGTGGGTTGGTAGAAAAGTTGAAAAACTAATAGCTTGCACTTTCCAAAGTAGTACGTAGTGGTTAACCTAGCCAAATGCTTTCGAAAATCAATCTAGGTTTTCGATACAAAGTGAGTAAAACAATTTCAGTTCGTAACAGTAGAAGGTCCACGTTAATTTGATGAAATGTGACGCTTTTGTAAAGAGATTATTGTGAATACTTTGCATTTCAATTCTAAAAACTCCTAATCAGCAGAGGACGCCTTCAATTAATAATTCACACAGTTTTGCAAATTACTTCAATTATTAATGTCAGCTTTGGACGTAGCTGATGATAAATTACATAAATTCACCAGAGCTTTCTCGCGGAAGAATCTTTATTTAGCCCAACATCCCTTTTCCGGTCAGAATCAATTTTCGCCAACATCTACTTCTCGGAGTTGATTAATTTTTCAATTACCTATATTAGGGTATTGTTTGCTAACAACCCTCGTCTGGCGGTCGCCCCTAATATATTAGGTGACAGACTGCGAAATAGTAGGTACGTTGAATATAAATTAGTTGCGCTGTAGGGGACGGCGGGGCATGGAGTTGGGCGTTGGCAAGAGGTTGTTTGGTAAAGAGTACGTCTGTATGTCGCGAGTTGGACGCTTGAAAAATTTATGCGTCTAGACGCTATGACATGTAAATAAAACGCATTCACTTAGTCGTTATGAAATTTTAATTTCGACCACCGCGGTACACACAAGGGGCAAAAAATAACGTAAAATTATATATGCATGCATGCAAAAGGTGTGACGAGGTACGCAGAATTTTAAAAAAGCTCGCGCTATTTGCATGTAGCATGGATATAACTTTGCGAAAAATATCAAAATTTAATATGCAATGCACTTGTTATGTTAGCTTATTTATGTTACGGTTGCTAAAATGATGGGATATTTTACCGGTAGTGGTTGGTTAAAATTACTAAGCTACAGTTTATAATCTCTCTGTTCTATATATGTATAAAAAATTAAATTTCCTGTCCTAAAATTTCAATTTTTATTTTATTTTGTTTGGAACACAGTGATATTTAATAACTTTTAATCCAACGTTAAACGAAATTTGTGATTCATTTAAAAAGCAGCTTGAAGAAGAATGAATGTATTTCAGATTGAGCGATAGCCTCTTCGCCGAGAACACTGCGGTCTACTCGAGAGGCTGTAACGAAAGGGGGCTTCGGCGTGGGAGTTCTGTGTCGTATCAAATCTATACATATGTATGTAGATGTAACCAGATTCAGTAAAAGAATAAACAATACATATTTTTCGCATAAGATGTGCTATAGTGGCGTCGCGCTTTTTGACATGACACCACTCTTATTATCAAGAGGGAGCTTTGCGCCGCATCAAATCTAGTAAAAAGATAAGCAATACCTGCATATTTTTCGCGTAAGATATGCAATACGTCAGGTACGGTTGTAGTGTTGGGGCACATTTTGACGTGACGCCACTTACTACCAAGGGGGAGTTTTGTGCCGTATCAAATCTAGCAAAAAGACTAACAGGGGTGCAATTACATCCTACATGGAATTTTCAATTTTATTAAACATTAAATTTATGAAAATTTTAAATTTTGAATGATTTACATTATCAAATTTATATTAAAGAAAGAGAGGTTAAGTAAAATTTAATTAGACATAGTAATAAAAGGCACCAGTTATTTTCAAAGAATCTCTGTCATAATTGCAATTATATGTATTGTTTTAATGTTATTTTAAAATTTAAGCTCGCACCAATTAAGGTGGACAACAGAAAATAAAGTTGTTTGTCCATAAAGTTTGAAGTAAGTAAATTCATTAAAAAAAAAAAATTATAAAAATTATACAAAAAAAAGAGAAAAAACATTAGGCTAATTAAATGTGTTTAATTTATAGTTTATTACATAAAAAGGAGATGTAATTAGGAAAAGGAGAACAAAAACTGAAAAATAAATAAACAAAGAGAAGAGATTTAAATATTTTAACACAATATCAATATTCGGCAACGTACCAAAATTCATATAATCACCGGAATCAAGAAGCATACAACTTCGAATTCGAAATACTGTAAGACTTAACGCAAAATTAAACCTTTCCTCTTCATTATACTGATTTAGCTTAATTTATTAATTAAATTACATTGAAACAAAAAAAAGTACATGGTATTATCGTATTGCCTTTTAAAGTCATTCCCGTCCCTCGGGGTAGCTCGCGTAGGTGTCGATCCTACCCCACGCTCAATTTCACGCTGCGGTTGTTCGCGTTCAATCCATTCGGGACCAGTTCTGCTTTTACGCCCTAAAAGCGGCGCATCTCTTTACGTGCCATTTTGATTCGATTTTATCTGCTCCGCCGTTATGCGTTTCATTGTTCCGACGTAAGGGAGTCGCTTTGTAACCCTTTCCCGTCGACTCATTTCGTCCCTTGATTTGTTTCTGACAAGGAGGCGGTGTTTACGACTCGCCGTTTACGACCGCGCCGACAAATGGGTTATTTCTGGCTTTTTCCGCGGAGAATTTTAGCTTTGTATTCGGAATGGTTTATTTGATGTGTTTTAAGAGATGTTTAAGTGTCTGTTTTGGAGAAAGCTGATATTTGCGATAAAAAAGATCGAGAAATAGAAGAAAAGTCCTTTACACGATAAAAAAATATGTAACGAAATTTCTTCCAGAAGAATCTGCATAGAATTGCACGTATTTTCGCTCATAACTTGGCGAACACAAAGCATCAGCTTGTCGATGGGTCTCAAGGGCCCTTGGATGGTACTTACGGGTTAAGTAAGTTAGAGTGGAGAACATTCACGGAAGATAAACAACACTTGTTTAGATTAGGAACGCCGTTGTAGTACTTCTGAGTTGAGTTTTAGGGTATGTATTACACGTATTTTAAGTTTAATTAAATAAGACGTCGTAGTCTAGTGGCAGGTTCGACATTATTAGTCGGTTCGATTACTTATTTGCAGGAAATAAGCTGGTTGATCTTTTTACCTGTAATTTTTGGGTCAGTTAAGCAGTGCGCCGGCAGGATGAGCTCAATTGTCTTTTGAGCTGTATGTGAATTCGCAGCGTGGTGGTGAGAGAATGATTCGTTGTTGTGGGTGGTTTTTCGGAGGACGGCAATTAAGGAAGCAAACATTTTCTTACAGCATTTAAACAAGTTCCTAGTTAACTTTGCTATTGAATATATTAATCACGATCGATAAAAAATTAAAAGATTAATTACTTGCTGAACATACAAAACGCAATCCTTTGCGAGCAACCCATGAAAATCCAATACTCATTTACTATGCATATCGTAGCGAAAATAAAAATTTAATATCGCTCCTTCGTCGCGCCAACAACGTCAAACGTTTTAAAGCGGTGAGAGCAGATGGTGCTGCCCGATTTGCAATTTCATTAGTTATTACGGCGGTAGGTAACGCCGTAACTCGGTAAAGGCCGTTCGTAGTAGCGGTAGCGGCTAACGTTGCAGCTTTATATGCAAATGAGCGATTCGCCCACGATAATTTTCGATTTCGACCTTAAAGCTCGGATTAATTTCGACCGCCGATTTAAATTTATTCGTATTAATCGAAAACCTCGACTAACTGGATCGCACTGTAGCAATTACTTTGGCGAGACTATGCCGGATTTAATTTTCTGATGATTGTATACCGGGCAAAAAGTTTTAAAAATTAATGATAAATATGAAATTAAGGAAGTTATGCTAGTGCTGCTGTATAGTAGTTTGGTTTCAATTGCAGAGGGAAATAAATTCATAACAGAAAGCTGTCTGAGAGGTGGCATTGCCATGATGAAGGAAGATGTGACGTTGTCGGTAGTTTTCCCTGATTTTGTCGATGACTTTCTTGGATTCTCCAAAGCAATTCTTGTGACATGTCCAGTACGATATTAGTAGATGGTATTGTTGCTGCAGTTGGACTGTGAAAATTCAATTTTTCCAGAAAATTGCTTTCCTTGTCCGAAAAACTACGGTCTCTCGACATACGTATTGTACAAATGGCTGGATCCTCTTGCTCTATAAAACCATAATCATCTGTCCATTTTGCTGTAAGCCAGACGCGCTTAAGTTCATGAGCACTTTGGCAGCAGATTTGTGATATTTTGAACAGAGATTAATGTGGATTAATTTACAACTAACACTGATTTGTAACGGATTTAACAATTTGACTGCAGCGAACGCTTACGCCATATTTACAACCGGCCCACTGTTACTTCCATTAATAGATCCAAGAATTAATAGAATTGTATGTGTTGCAATGTTCATGAAATTAAATCTTTAAATATTTACTAGACTTTCAAACATTATGCGTGCTTGCCGTTTTCTTTTGTGGAAGTATTCAGTTTTATGGAAAAAAAAAAAATAGATCAGAGGTCTTTCCGGGCGTGAGTTATAAGCTCTCGTCTTAACATAGTCCCGCAAAAAGCCTGGAGCTTGAGGCGCCAAAAGTTATATATATTTATTAATACCAAGTATTGCAAGTGCTATCTCCAATAAAGATACGAAAATTATAATGTAATCGAAAGTAATTTGATACCACTCACAAATAAAAATCGCGAGAAACATCTAGCATTCAGGATCTAACACGCGAGTTATTTTGACATCCTCGTATCGTACTTTTTTCACCAATTTTTTTCTTCTTTCCGCGAGGTTTTCTCATTTACAGCCTTATTTCCCCGCACACATACATACGTTGATTCTGAAAACCCACATATACGTTACACAGTATACGGTTTTTCGGAATTCTGCGCACGTATCTTGGCGTGTTCAATTTCGTTCCGGATGACGGGATGTTGTTTTATTATAGACATTGCGAATTTAGAAAGCAATAGATAATAGACGGGAGATGATCCGGGCTATTTGCAACGCGATATTTATTTCGTGCCTTGTAATTGGATTCGGTCTTTTCCGAAGCAGCCGCCAGCGATGTACCAGAGCCCCCTACGATTCGGGATAAGGCGGCTGGTCGTTGTGGACGCTGGGAAGGAGGAGATATTTGATCGAAAAAACCGAGGTAGATGCTGTATATCAGAGGAGAAAGATCCATTCATTTCAATACGCGTGTGAGTGCGTGTGTGGTCTAAAGGAGGAAAAGAGGGTGGATCCGATATGTTATTATCCGATGGTTTTCTCCTACTGATATTTTCCTTTCGCGTTCCGGAAGTAAATAATAGGTCGATACAAGGGAATGGAAGCTATGGCATCTTGTATTTTGTTGCGTTGTGATTCTGTAATGGAGTTAAGTGATTAAATTCATTTTGGTGATATGCTTCGTGATCTGTCTGAAAGAGTACGGTTAACAGAGAACTTTCGGTATAGTTCGCACCGCACAAATGTTATTAATTAATTCGGGACAGCTATTTCGAGCAATTTGTCGTTCTTCAAACTTCGCGGGAAGGCTTCCGTTGGATGATTTTTGTCAATTTTAGTAAAGGCCTAACGCAACGACATGTCTCAAAACGCTTCGTTCAACTTTTGGTGATAAAGTTTGCTGAACTTCGTCGTAGTCGTAGTGATGAATTTTGTGAAATAAACACATCAATGCTGTACGCAGTATGATTATACAATAGGTCAAAACAGTTGACTATACGAAGGAGCAAAACATCGAATCGATATCTCATTGCCCGTATTTACCTGATTTATGGTCTAGCATCCGTTATGCTGCAAATGTCTTCCAGTTATTCATGCAAAAGTTAACGCAAAATCGAATAAAACATAGGTAACCGGCGCCTCCGCCAGAATCCGTCACAAAAAACACAACCCAATGCACGCAACCAAAACGTAACATCCGAACTAATTATCTAATTTATTTCGTCAGGAGTTCGGAGCGCCGCGTCAATCAAAAGACGTACTTTTCTCCATCTATTGCCGCTAAGTAAACCCGCAGCACAAAAGACCTCTCAGCGGCACCATCGGCTTCTTCCGCCCTTCTTCTTCTTCTTCTTCTTCTTCTCCTACTTCCATCTCGTCTGCGGTCCCTTTGTGCTCGCGATAATTTATCTTTTTCCTTTCCGGGAGTTGAACATCCAATTTGAAGGAAGCTTATTTGCAGTCGGGTTGCCGGCTTCGTAATTCTTAAGTGTATCAGCGCGGCAGTGGTTGACCTCAGGTGCAAGCGGTGGAAAATTTCAACCGGCTTCGTTCCTCACCCCGGCTTGTGGGCTCGCGCTTACGCCATCGGCGAGATGCAACGTCGAATTAACGGCATTCTACTCATTCTATTATATATACTTTGCACTCGTAGCTAAGCTCTATTTGTGCGAGCGTCCGATGTAGGTAAAGCTTCTTCGGGATGGAACGCTAATCGAACAGCTCTTCCGAAAGTAATTGAAAAACCGTAACATACCGAGAAGTGAATGAGTTGCGAAGCGAGGATGCTGCTTTATGGTTTATTTACGTCGCTGGAGCGAATAAATTTACATCGTAGTTTCGTGAGTATATGGAATATTTAGTAGATAGACTAAAAATGTTGTAGTTTCAGTTAGCTGTGAAGGATTTTGAAGCAATGGCGCTTTCAATCACGCCTTTAGTCGATAGAACTTCATATTCTTATAAAATAGACCCTATCCCGAACGTTTAAGGGCTCGGTGGCCCAGTGATAAGACGATGTGCCTTTGACTGTGGCAGAGATAAGTGTTCTGTGATTGAATCCTAACAAAGTTAAGTGACAGGCAATCAGGTGCGTTGTTCTTTCTCAGATTGGGCTCTAGAGCAGTTGGAAGCTGACTCCTAAAATTGTGTTCAGCGGTAGGGTTAATTTTTAACATAACGGGCTTGTGAATAAAGTATGAAGTAGGACTAATCCGCAAGAGATCCTGCAAACTCCATTACATTCACATAAATGCGCTGTTTGGTGTGGTTTAACGCCGGTAGTAATATTTGCCCTTATTTTTTCACAAGCGAGACCTGACCTCGCGTTACTGTCAATCGAGATGCTATACAACGATGGCAACCATCCTCTTAATGGGTTTGTTAATTAGCCTCAAAGCTCCTGCTATTTGATAACTCTCAACTATTTCTTGAGGGGCTGTGTGAAGCCATTAGTTTATGTCAATAAACTGGCAACAATCGACGTGTAACAACAATAACAGGAAAGAACCGTTTTGAAAAGTTTCCATTTACAAAAGTACAATCTTTCGACCTCGTGCAGATGCTGATGCTGGCTGATTACTGCTTAACTCTTGCGAGGAATATATTTGAAGGTAAGTACTGTAAAAAAAACGAAATTGGTGGAGTGCTAAAATGTCTAAAATATTTCTTATTTAACAAATAAGTAACTTGTATCGCCCAGTATTCTGAACCGAAGAGTGTCACGCCACATGCATTGTTAGATTATTTACAATTAAAATAAAGTTTCTCTGTTAAAAAACATCGACAAGATATTCGATTAAGAACTAGTTTTAGCAAGCTTTGCATGATAAATTGCAAGACTATTAGGACTTTTATTTTCGCCGATTCGAAAACAATGTTCTCTTATAAGTCTTGGCTTCGCGGAAAGGCACGCTTAACATAAAATAAATACGGCGGCTATTAGGGAAGACGCCGCGCGCTCGCATTATTTATTGGTAATTTTAATAGGAATGTTGTGTTTTCGTTCGTCGTGTTCGTCTTCTTCTCGTATTCGGGCGCATTCTTCCCATGAAGAAGCGTTTTAATGGTTATCGTCGGACAGAAATAAACGGTTGAACGTCGGTCGGTAGGTTCTTCCTCTGTTCGTCCGCGTCCTACTTACGCCCTGCGGGCCACTGCGGTCTCGTCGTGTTTCTGCCTTTGTATTGTACCGCGTAATTTATTGTTAGTACCGTTGCGGCCTCGCAGGCAACGAGAATTAATGAAATTTAATCTTCTGGCGAACTCCCCCTTCAAATTGACATGACGATAGCCCACGCCGCATGATTATTAAAAAAAAATTCTCGGAATTTTTGCGCGTGCTGTTATGTATGCTACGGTTACAACGGTTCGGTAAATATGAACTGATGCCGCTAGATATTCACGAGATAATTTTTAAAAAAGATCGGAGTGTGAGGGTGCAAGTTATTATATGAAAATCGAACAGAAACAAAAAACAAAAGATGGGCGTTGTTCAATTGTTTTAGAAGAAGATGTTCTACAAAAAAATAAATCTTATCTGCGCAAAACATTGTTCACGAAAAATTGAGTATGACGAAGCTGGGGTGGGAACTAAAGTCACGAAACCATCATTTGTATTGTTGGGTTCAAGAACAGTTGGGAACCGACTTTTTGTTTTATCACAAAATTGTGATCGGCGATGAGACTCATTGTTGTCTTAACGGGTTTGTGATTAAACAAAATTCCTGAATATGGAGTAGAATCGATCCACAGAAAGCCCTCCATGCTCCATTACAGCCAGAAGAATGCATTGTTTGATGCATTTTTCTAGATGTTTACATGTCGGTGGCATCATTTCTTCATTACCGCGCCATGATTAATGATTTCTATCTGAAAACATGGCGGACATTGCTTCGGATGAGATGTTGTTTCAACAAGATGGTGCTACGTGCCATATGGCAACAACAACAATAAAAATTTGACAACAACTTAATTTCAAGGAATTGATCTGCCAATTGGCTTCGAAGGCCTTGGACTCTGACATCTCTCGATTATTTCCTGTGGGGCCACGTGAAGTTACCGACTTATATTAATAAACCGCGAACAATTGAAGCCTTGGGAGCCAATATTGTTCGCGTTATTTGTGAAATACGTCCAGCGAGAAAGAAAAGAGTCAGGGGGGAAGTGATCTACCTATGAACTGTCCAATGGAGGATTACAAGTCACCATGTAAGGCAGCTGAATACATAAAGTTTGCTTGTCATTTCGTAAACTGAAGAAAGAACAGTGCCTATAATTGAGTTAATCTAATAATCCATTCAGAGAAAATCTAAAGAGCATAAAATTTTTCTCTACTGATCTTGCATTCTACTGCCAGACTTTACAGAAGAAAACTTTACAGGAGATAATACAAACTTTTTTTTCGAATTTCAAACTTATGGGATCAACACGTCACAAGCTAAACAGCACATGTATCAGAATACAACGCCTCTATTCCTCCTCGAGAGTCTCTTATTGCAAGCTACGACCAGAATACATCGCTGTCAAAAGCGTCGATCGAGATTTCTAATTCGAAAACAAAACGGAAACGAAAACAAACGAAATCGGCGTACTTCGAACGTTTCATTTCGTCAAACGTCTCTTTGTTTCGCAAATCACGTCAGCGAGGGGATCGTTTCGTCGGACGCGAATACGTGTGACAGAGGTGCAGTCAGTCAATCCTCCTCAATAATTCACCCGACTTCAATTCCCGCTCCTATTTCCGAAGTGTTTCGTTGTCGTCGTCGGCACCGACTAACTGATCCGTTCTTCCCTCGCAGCAACCAGAGACGCCGTCGTTATTCGTTGATGGCGCCACGATTCGCTTTAATGCCGTCATCCAGCGGAATGACAGGAGAATGCGAATGAATTCTATTAAACGCCCGAAATAACTTCATGATGACGGGAATAATGTAGCAGAATTTTTCGGGGAACTGTAATACGCTTTTCTCCCCCGTTCGCTTATGTTTCTTTGCCGGGCGAATGAAGGGAGGAAGTATACATATTATATACGCCGTTAAGTACGTCCTGATCGAGCGATGACAGCGCGAATGCGCGGCAGAAGTTCAGAAGTATAGGGTGGTAGTTTTTTCGTTTATACAGTCGCGGGAGGGAAAATTGAACAAAGTATCATTAAATATTATATATTTCCAAATTAAGAAAAAATTGAAAGTCTTATTGTCTACGTAGTTTATCACCACAGTTTAGACAATAGTTCCATTCGGTGGATTAACGTGGATATCACATAATTTTTGTCCATTCTGCGCGCCGTTGTCACAATCAGTGTGCGCAGAAAATAGTCACATGCCTTTCAGTTACAGGGATAGAGCAAAAGCTACAAAGTATAAAAGGCAGCTGCTTCAATTTTTTTTTACATTATGATTATATTAGAATTATTAATATTAAAAGCCTAGATCAACAAATATTTTCAACTATCTAAGACATCCGGTTACACCGGAAGGTTTGCCTGATTTTGAAATATTTGCATTTTTTGAAAATTTTTGAGAGATGGACAAGTGAATGTGAACTTTGTTCAATTATTGGCCGTATGGGGTAAGATTAAACTTGTCGATAAATTTATACAGCGGTCTTACAAAAAACAAACAAAAACCACGACACCACAGATGCTTCGTTTTTTCATCCAGATTTGTATAATCTCCAAAATGCCATGGAATAGGCAATAAAAATGTTTTCTTTTTCCCCCTCTAGCATTCCAGCGGTCCACCGATAATAACGCATCCCTTATGTGCATAATTTGCTCCCTCCGTGTCTGCGCGAATGTGTGTGAGTGTGTCGCCCGTAAAATTTTACGGTCATGTAAAGCGAAAATTTTTCTTTTCGTTTTCGTATTTCTCCCACTAGGGATGTGCGGTGGTAGAGACATAGGCGAGAATATTATACACGCATATTATTGTATGGCTAATAAAAGCGTCGTTAAAAATAATGAAGCTCCACCGAGCTCCTTTGTTGTTGGTGCTGTTGTTTGTCGACGTTATGCGCCGGATGGCTATTTTTGCGTCGGGTAATGACTCTTAGAACTATGCTTGTTCGACAATTTCGAACATGTTTTCGCCTGGTCCAAGTACGCTGTAAAATATCCCGGAGCGTCTTAAAAATTGGCGGCGTAAAATTTTTAGTGTTGTATGTGACTGGCTTTGTATTACTGTTGGTTGGATAAATAATTGGTGAGCAACGAAATAGTGTAAAGATAACTAATCTGCCGATTTTTTATACTCATTATACAACGAATTTTTTTTTAATAACTTAGAGATGACCATGAAATCAATTATCACCACCATTCAATTCAAAATGTGCCTTGCTAGTCTAGAGAAAACGATGCCCAACCACTACGGATTTATTCCACTCTTTGTCAGGACTTAATGCTCAATATACGTCAGCGTAGGACATTGTCAGAGGAAGTGCTTCAATGTTTTGTCTTCAGCCTGTACATGAGTCTTCGGCTAATCCCATCTTATGGGGATGCCACTATAGTCAGCAATGTCCAGTCAGAATTCCAACAGTTATGTGAAGGTCTACTCTGTTATTTAAGATACGTCGAAGTAAGTTTGTCGCAGCAGGAACTAATATTTTCTTTTTTCATTAATGATAGTTTTGAATAACGGGTTGTGGGCTCTATATAGTGATACTCGAACTCCTCCTGACAGGCCTATCCTCTTCTTCTTTCCATTTCCATTCTTTCTTTCATTTCCATATAAAAAATACTGGTAAATATTTTAATCTTCGATTAATATTTAGTCCTCTATAGCACAAAGGGTAGATTATTTTCATGTGGGCATCATATTTAATTAACTATTGTGATATGTTAGTAGTTGACTTAAAAATTCAATATTACACAAAATTTTAATGTTTAGCTTTACTAAAATTATTACTACGACGATCAATATCAAAACTTATGTATCAGTCTCCTTACTTAGTTTAGCAACTCCAAAATGTAACTTCTTCATAGCCTAACTCTTACATAAGCTCTAAGATCTAATCTAAAAGAAAGAATTATCTTTACGTGGAATTTTTTACGGATAAATTTTATTCCGATGGCATATCTACCTGGCACCATCAATGAGCACGTTCGCGTTCTGTGCAAGTGAAATTTGTACCTTCGTCGAGCGTGCAAAGCTATCAAATTTCAACCGGTTACACTTCCAACGATGGCATCTGTTTGTACGTACCTATTCTACGTGAGTATGGCTGGTCCCAATACCTACCTTACATAGTGATTTCGCAAAAAGCTCGTCGTTTGCGTTCGAAAATTTTTCGAATTTACAAATATTTATTAAGAGTCGAAGCCTTGCGCCAATTTACGCCGAGCTGCATTATATTTGCAATCTGTACGCGTACGTATGTACGTTGATGGTGCAGCGATTTAGAAAAACATCTGAAGATATCTAGATTTTGATGCTAGCGTGTGTAGTTCAGAGGATTTTTATTTTACAAGAGCGTGTTTTACGTCTTATTTTTGACTTTGAAAAATTTAATGAATCTTGTAAAAGTACCTTTAGATCACAGGAAATATTAATGTTCTGTGATGTTTATATTTCAGAAATCTCGAGTTTTGTCCATAAAGATTAATGGGAATAAAGTATACAAGAATATCTATTCATTATTTTTTATAAAGAAAGTCTCTTTCAAAAGAGAATTTTTATATAGGATGCAAACTTTATAACAGCCTTAATGCTGTGATAAAGCAAATAAATAAACACCCTATGTTTAACAAAGCCCTAAAATAATGTTTAATAACCAAGAACTGCTCTGCAATAGATGGTTTTTATATGTAATCTTTCCTTTTGTGATGCTATTATTGTCATTAATGTGGTGGGTCGATTTATTGTAGAAGCGTATAAGAATAGCTGCTTTGCTGACAAATTATTGTTGAATAATAAAAATGTTAAAGATGTACGAGTTAAATTCCGTTGTTGCGTAATAAGGGTTGTTACTCAAAATTTGAGCATAAACTAATCCCAAAACAAATGATTATTTTAAGTAAGTAGTACTATTTGCTAATAACTGTTTCAAAAGGAGTGTAAGTCATTGCGAAAATTCGTAAAAATTCATAGTTTGTTGACCAATTTGTTGCAATTTAGTGATTTCAAGAAGTACACACTGTAATCGTCCAGATACTTTCCTCATGCACTGTACTTTTCGCATTACCCAAACACACACGAAATTTTCACGTCGCAAGTGTTTCCCGAAACGCAGGAGAAGTACGAAAGGCATATCCGTATCCTTTTTATCTCCGTAATTTTTACCATATCGGTTCTCGTCGGAACGCCCCGCAAAAATGGTCTCAATTCGCGTTCACGCGCTTGAAGCGAATAAATGAAGGAGCTGTGTACTTGGAGATTGGAGGGAACGTGACGCAATTTATTCGCCCGGATCGCATATGCAAAAGGTTACCGCTACCTATCACCTACTTAACGTACCGAACGGGGATGAGGACGACGAGACGAATGAGCGTATGGAGAGCAAGGAAAATGTCGAGATCGACTCCATCTGGAAACGGCGGCTGAATTCACCGATGCCTCGCTATTGCTACCGCTGCCGCCCGCTTCATTTCCAAATATCGTCACGTAATTCTGGATATAGTTCCTAATGAATCTGCGATAAATTAATTCTGCTGGCATACAGATATATTTGCTGCTTTATGTAAGGTACGTGTATATGTGTATCCATATTCAAGTCTGAGCTAGCGCTCGAAAAAATATAGCGGAAATCCGATCCATGGAATACATCTAGCATATTCTTCGGAAGAAATTGACTTTTAGGTACGTGTTCGTGAAAGCTAATTAAATGTTAACAAACTGATATCAAACTATGCAGGGATAGTCACAATTTCTCACGGAATTTAAAGTTTTTTGAATTCTATTAGGTACTGCAAAAACTTAGGAACGGTAAAGCGGCAGGAGAAGATCAAATCAAAGCGGAAGAAATGTTGGACAAAATAATAAGCATAGCGTGGAGAACAAGAATTTTCGAGATATACTGAGTCTAGTTTTGAAGACAATCAAAGTGACTTTAGAACAAAAAGAGGAGTAATTGATTTAATCATCAGTTCAAATTATAGAAAAAATCAATTAATTTTGTTAATACAGCATTTCTAGTGTCAGATATCAGGTTTCTTAAGGCCGAAGTCGCTGAGTTAGGAAGGTTTGGTACGTGCGAGGATTTTAGATGTTTCTATCAACGGTTTCAAGCCACTAAGAGGAGACTCTATGCCAGTAATGATGCATTCAGCAGGGCGCAGCAGCAAAGTTAAGACCTTTGGAAAGATAGAGACTCCAGAACCCTGAAATGATTCAAGAATCGAATTTTCGGGTTTGTCGTGCGGTAATAGGTGAATTGATTTTTTCGGCTTGATAGTAAATTATGCGATCAAGGGGGGCAGCTCTAAGTGTAGATGAAAAAGTTTGATAAAAGCTGAGTTCAGGTCACGCCTAGCTTGCCTAGTTCGTTCCCGAACCGATGCAAAACTTGCGCGACGAAATATCTGGTTGGCAGAACGGAAAGTAGATAACACGACATTTAGGAATAACATTATCTCTGCAAGCTTATCAAGTCTCTCGTCTTCTTACGGAAGAATATTACTGTTTTTCATTTTTTTAAGCCTTGAACGTCATTTGCCACAGACCGACTCTTTGGGTTCGTAACAAACACAATATTTAGCATCTTTGCCAAATTTGCACCTACACTCTATCTCGAATAATAAGTGATGCTTACCTTGAGTATGTGATGGTCGAAAATGAATCGGCAAGTTCCATTCAAAGAAAAAAACTTTGGGTAGCTGCGAACTGTACTGCGACATCCGGTAGGTTTCAATAAAATTTTAAAACATGCCTGTGGGTATCAAACTTCATAACAAGAAGAAGAATAGAACAGCCTGTATATTTTTCACTATAAAGTACAGCCATACGCGAATTTTTAATGTTGATATTGTTATTTTTGTAAGAAACTTCTACATATTCCCCCTTTCCCAACTTTCCAAATATTCACGATTTATTTCCGTCAACAATACAATACTTTCCTTCGTACACATCGACAATTTACGCCCAATCGAAAACTTCCAAACCCGGCAGAATTTCCGAAACGACAAAACATCTTCGACAAGTACAGACGCTAAACTGCAATAACACGAGGTCGAACAAGAGGCGTCCCGTTTACGAATTTAAAAAACTTTAAATTGATGTAGTTCGAAGAAGTATTACCCATTCGGACCTGCCGCTATCGAAGAATCGAACCGTGTTTCGTAGCGACTGGTGGTAAGAGGAGTACGACGAGAGGAAAGAGAAGCATAGCAACAGTAACAAAAGCAAGACGACAAGTCGGCTGCGGCGACGGTCGTAACCGTCGAAAAATTGAAAGAGGCTTTCGCCGGAGTTTTTTTCCCTTCCTTTTGGCTTCTTTCGATACGCTCGTGACGGCGCTGCCTCCCCTTCTCCTTGTCTGGCACTTCCACCAGAAACTTATTTAATATATCAATATTATTTGTAACATCTGGAGGCGTTCAAAGACTTTGAAAAATATATTGTTCGGTTCAGATGTTGTAACTGGCGCGAGAGATGTTATTGTCACCGAAGCGGAGATTCTGTATATACAGATAGATAGATAGATAGAGAGGGCGCTCGTTCGTCTTGTCGCTCCGGGTTTTGGAATGTAAAGTTCGCGCGTGCTAGGCCGGATTAATATCTCGCTTCTCCGGGATTCTGTCGCGCGCTAAATATTGGCTGTGAAATGGTACTAATACAGGGAGCGTTTGCGAGGAGTTCATTTTCAGTTAGGTTAAGGAATCGGAACCGTAGAATTGATTCCACTACATTTGGTAGCTTGAATAGCTTTTTGCGATATAGTAGAAGGCAAAAAGACATCTTGCGGGTTTCGTTGCAATGCTTTATTTGCATGATTAGCACAATATTTTTTCTATTTGAAAAAATGAATTACGTATATGGTTAGATTAGATTAGATGTGGTGGTTGTGTGTTGTGGTCCTCGTACACCAGATCTAAGAGTCTGGCGAGTGATATCTCTGCGAAGGTTTCGACTTTTGGATATTGTGATCCCATTTTTGAAAGCCGCGTTTAATCTACATGATTATGGTGATTCGTCATAGTGATAATATAGTTTGTGTAAGCATTGTAAACATTCTTTCGTAGATGAATAGATAGAATTATTTTATTGTGTAAGACAGTCGGATACAATACGTTACATTTGAGCTTCTGGAAAGAGGATCAGGAAGTGGGGTTATAGAGCCTCACTAGTCCGTACTTTTTTACATTTATTTTATTTCCCAAATTAACTGAAAAAAGGGCGACAAAGCAGTCGGAATCCGAAATTTTACAAAATTTCATAATTCAGAGAAAGCGATACGCCAATTAGGAATCAAATTTTCCACCTCGATAACACAACAATTCATCAAAATCAATTAAAAGTAACATTGATCAACATTCCGCCCCGGCGATCATTCGTCATCAATCATAATTTCGGAGACTTAATTGTGGGAGGAAATCCTTAAACCGGAGGATGGCTAAACGAAATGTGTCCCGTCGGCATTCTTTGAACCACCAAAATGATCCTCCACCGATGAAGAACCTTCTTTCCCTCTTCTCTCCCGGGTAAATGAAGCGTCACGTTTCCTAAACAATTTACCGTCGAAAAAGGATTCATCCTGTTACTCCCCGCATTCGCAGAGCGATATCCCTTTCGCCCACACCCCGTGACAAATTGAATTGATAAACGACGTTTTAATAGCTCGCGAAGATTGCGGCGCCCCTGCCGTCTCTCCCTGATATTAACGATAATTATTGTAGCCGGTAGGCAGCGTTCCGGGCTATTTTGCGATAGCGGCGGGTCCGTAGCGCGCGCACAAAAAGTTCGGATTCCATTTTTTTATCGCGCCGGGATATCCGGTTTTGCCATATACCTGATAAGCGTTAATTCGGCTATTTGTTTTAGCGTTTTCCGACGGCCATTCCAATAGGTGGTGGTTTTTTCCCGTTATGTGCGAGTTTGAATTTCCTATCCGGATATTTAAATTCGTAACGTTTCGTTTTTTCTCTTTTGTATCTGCGTGTATTTTTCATTGGTGTAATCGTCAAGAAAATCAATGAATGTTTAAGCTTATTACGTTCATTTTTTTTTGTAAAATTATCGTTTTACAGAAAGAAAAAAATATTTCTTTTCATATTAAATGACCTGGAAAATACATTGAACACATGTGCAGAACGAGAAGACACTATCTATAATGGAAAATGCAATATGGGACGTTATTCATATGCAATGAAATGTTGTGCGAATAACAAATAAGACGTGTAAGTCCAAATAAATCAACATATTTTCAAGAACACAATGTTTGAATTTTGATCTACTTGCAGGTAACCGTGCGTTTGTATGTTTTATATATAATACATAAATACAGCCGTTTAATGTGCTATCAAAATTGACGGCCATTTTAAGCTTGCAAATACCTAGCGTTGATGATTAACAGTCAACCCTGCCTTAATATCGCTTTATAGAAAGAAAATGTAAATAAAAGTGTTTAGATTAATTAATTTACTTAAATTAATTACACATTACAAACAAACATCAACTGTTCAAAATAAACCTTGTTACTTCCACTTGCTTACAACCGAATTTCGACTACATCAAAATCTTCCTTCTACAGTAAGCAAACTGGGCCAACAGCTGTACTGTTAAGAAATTCATTATTCCTCGGGTTATTATAGCATAACGATTGTGAAAGTTTTATGAGAACAAGCGAGTTGGATGAAGTATATTCAGCTCCTCAAATCATCCGCCACCACCGCCGTTTCCCTCATTTTCCATCTAAAGTCTGCGAAGATGTAATTTACGGGCAAGATCTTTTGCGATAAATTTAAATTCCGCAATGACATAATATCGATAACACGAAATTCGTACTTCGGGAGTGTGGCGGCGGCACCACCACCATCTAACTTTCTCCCTTCCCATCTCCTAAAATCGGCTCCCATGTTGGGATATCTCTCTTTCTTTTTCTCGCATCAGCCACTGCACAGAACGGGAACCGGCAGGAAGTCGGGGCGGAAGCAAATGAAGGCGTCATCTGCACGCATTGATTAATTATGCCCAGATAATGAGACTCGTTAAAGAAACATTATCACGTCTTTAATTAATATGATATTACCTCCTCGAGCGCATCCAAGTTATCCGATACGATACGATTCTATATCTATAGATATACACGTCGGTCGGAGTTGGTACATTGAAGAAAAAGTACGTCCAACGATGAAGACCGCCGCGTCGGGATCTTGCAACCAATGTTGCAAACTAACTTGCTGGAGTTAACTGGATTTTAATAAGGTAGAAATTTAAATTTTGATGGTACTACTCGATGGGAGATGAGATTTAATCTATATTAAATTTGAAAATCCGATTAGAATTGGGGTTTTTGATTTTCTCTAGATTCATTTTGAAATTTGTTACAATTTCAGCACCGTCGTTTAGCTTCTAGGTTCCTTTTCTTGTAAATGAATAGTCATTGTCAATAGTTGCTGTCGATCCCTTAATCTCCGCAAATGTTGTTGCGTTGAGATCCGGAAATAATAACAAAATACATAGAGGGCGTCAAATTTGCACCATAAGGATTTTATTATCTTTGAATCCACAATGACCAGCAACATTAGCTTTCGAACGTCTTGATTTGCGCACTAAGCCGAGGAGTTACAAGGAACCTTACGTCAACCTTCCAGATGGTTTCACTTTTGTAAAGGTTCCTCTTCCTGTAAAAGGAGTGACTTAAAACATCGTACAGGGTTGTACATTCTAGTGATAAATCGCCAAACATTACAGACTATCCGGCTGTAACCTTTCTCATTTCAAAGTATTCAAGTGGAGCTCTGAAAATGGTGGTTCCTAAAACTCCTAGTAAAGCTGCTAATTGCCGCTTGTTTGACGTTGGATCCTGTGTTAGTAAATACTTACCGGCACTATGATTTCAAAAAAAGTTTAAACATTTATGATTCCAAAGAAAATTTTGATTTAACCTTTAATGAAAGAGTAACTCGGCTACCTTTTTATGGTTAGTGTAAAGAGTTTGAACGCGAAAGAGCTCCTGCTCAGCATCAGTTAGGAGCAGAGCGTACTCGTACAGCCGTCACTGAAGAAAATGTTACTGCTGTTAAGGAAAATAATTAAAGAAGGCAACAGAACCGCGTATGCTACAATTGAATATTAACTTAAGATTGTATTCTCAGTTGTTAGGGTTAGTCATACATGATTGCTTGCATTTAAAAAAGTTGTCAGCAGTTTTGCATGAAACTTTAACTATTCAGAAGAATGCCAATTTTTCTCTAAAATCTACTTTGATTAATTTTACCCAAGAATTTGCTTAGAATTTTTCCGTTCTTTAACAATTCGGTCATCTAGTCGATGCCGTTATAAGTAGCAGGTACTAAGTAAGTATTTCAAATATAAAGTGCTGGAGTTTCAATATTTACGAGTATATGCGTTATAGAATATTTACAGTCTTCATTTACGTTCGAAACCTATCAATTCTGATTTTGATAAATCACCGGGTGGAAGCAACGTCAACTCTTTCTAGCGCACGCGGGACGTATATAAACGACCACTTTCAGTGTACCGAACCACCTCCACCTCAAATACATCTTACAACGCTTCCCCATCAGCTGCCTAGAGTGGAAAGAAGCGGAAGACGTCGGAACTTAAGAACTAGGAGCCCGTTGCTCCGCATCAAGTATTAATAAAACGGAGTAAAGAGGAAAGTTCTCCCACAACCGCGATTCCTGGTGCTCTTATTTTATTTATTTATTTTCTTCTTGGCCGCGAAAGACATTTTAGTGAAATTACTGTATACGTACAAATTGGCGAATGTTTCCACTTGAGAACTATGTATGGGAGTGTAGGCTGGAGTGAAATTGAAATATGTTAATAGATGTGGCACGACGTGAATGTGAATGAAGGCAATGGTGGGTGAATACTTTTAGGCGTTTGCAAATCGTTCAGCGCTGGTGCTCGCAGCAAGGTGACTAATTGCTTCGACGTTGATTGAATAAACAATACTCTTTTGCGTTTCCCAGGGCGATCCAGGTATTTTGTTTTATTCATTTAGAACCTTGTAAATTAACAATAATAAACATATTACAATATTCCCAATTCGGCTTTCCGGTAAACAAGCCCTGAAAATCAGCAGCTTACATTGTTATATTTAGCATTTCCAATGTTAAAAACGTCTTTCCGTGGTTACTGGAGACTGGCTATGTCTATTAATACCCCCTCTAATTTTACTCCTTCTAGATTAATCCTTCCTTCTAGATTAATCCTCTTTCGTGGCTGACAAGTGGAGAGTTTTGGACCGTCATGCTCGAATTCCTCATAAGCAAGCTGCCTGTCTCTTCTTTGCCACTGTTTCCATTATGGCCCTTCAGCTTACCAAACAAAACGAAATATTACACTGTTATAGTTGTTAACCAACACTCATTAACTTGATTTAACAGCGCGTTAACAAGCATAGCATAACACAGTATAAATCATTGTATGCAGTGGTTTAATGCCGCACGTTGATTTACTTCCAGTAACAATAGCATCAAGACTTACGCGATCCTTCACGTTTAAAACTAAACTTGTCCAACTCAAAGTAAGATTTATTGTCGCGCTATTCGAACTTACGTTTACAGCATGGAACGTCGCGATCCGTAATTCTTCATCATTAAATTTAGTTTTCTGGGAAGGCAAGGAGGACAGTTCCGCTGCGCGAAATTCACGACAACAATATAGAGAAAAGATATTTCTGCCTTTCGTTACCAGCTTCTACTTTGACTTTAAATTATCTATTAATTAATCGCCAGGGAAGAGACAGGCGTGCCAACATGGAAAACTTAATTAGAAGCGAGATCCGTCAGATAGTAAAACTAATAGAAAATTCATCCTACTATGTTTTATCCCGAGCGGAGCGAAAGCAGTGGACGACTAAAAGGACAAAATCCCAAGTAGCTCGAGCCAACTAATAAGGAAACTATCGCCATGACGTAAAAGGATTATCGATTCTACATACTTTTTTTTGAGAGTACACTTTAATGTTTTATATGAAGGAAACATTTTAAAATAGACGATTTTTCAAAATGAATTAATCAAATTTAGGGTTTGTAGTGTTCTGACGAGTGCATGCGAACAGTTATAACTGTGAAGGTGTTCAACTTGGAAGATTGACCTAAAATTGATTTTAGCCTCGCGATGCTAAAAGTCCTAAATTATCCCAGCAGCATGTGCAATCCTGTTTAATTAAACACACACACGCAGAACTAAAGCTATTTCTCGCAACTACTACTGGCACACGGCACTAAATCGAGTCGTTTGCAATTTGCCAATAACGTTGTTACTTCGTCAGGCCGCGACAAGTTAATTTGTTTACAAAGTTGTTGCTGCACTCACTCGTTGAATGGCTGGTTGTCTACTTTGAACCTCTATTGGAAATATGCAACGGCATGTAGCGTAATGGAGGCATTATTTTCGACATGTAGCGTGGTGTTTCCTCGCCGAAGACGATATTAAATGCGGCAAATTTGCAGCTTGTTATCCGTAATACCGGAATTACTACATGTGCATGCTGAAACGTTTTGAAGTGAATAAAATTTTAACAGCAGCTCCAAATGTTTATTTTACGAATATGCGCATTGAAGCAACATATTTATTTACTCGACAACTTAATCTTTATGCTATTTGGCGTATTTCTACTAACAACCGTAATAAGTACAATAACTGTGTGGAACTGAATATTGTAGTTTGTCGAAAGTCGTAGTCATTAACGTCACAATATATCAGGTGACATTAATGACGACGATTTCGTATGAATTGTAGCTAAAATAATTGTTTAAGTGAGTATTCATTTTGATATCCTAATTTGTAAATGCTGCTTAGTAGCGACTTCTATTGCTTTCATGCCAAGTTAGTTGCAGTCGATTGTTTTCTCAAGCCAATCAAAATTAGTCTATTATTACAGAGAAAATATGAAACGTTTGTGGGAGGACGATCAAAAGAATTCGTGCTGGGAAAATGTTTCAGGAAAAAAGCTGGCGAAGGCATTCATGTCATTTATTATTATACAGAACGAAACAGCCTAAATAATATCAGCTACGTTGGAAATTGAATGAACATGGAGAAAATTTTTGTCGTCCAAAAAATTTATTGAAATTAAATTGTTTACACTTAGTATTATATTATATTGAACAGGACAACTGTAATTAGCATGAAAAACAGGAAACAAGCTATCAAAATGTATCGTTCAACCTACAAATTAACGACATAGAACTTAAATCGTCGTAAATCTCGACTAATAGCCGGGCCACTTCGCTAACGGGCTACAATAAACAATTTGAGATAATTAGTTTAGATAGCGCACTTTTCGCCGAAAATAATGGGTTGTTTAGAGTAGCAATGGAAATTATTTTTTACGGTCGGACATCGCATCGTTGGGATAGTTTATAGGCGATTCTTCTTCGGCGGGCATATTTATAATAAATATATTACCATTCTGATGTATTTACGCCGCTTTTCGGATTGGTCGGGCTGAATAAGATTTATTGCGGGAGATAGAATTCTTTTCCGAGAGAAACTATTTTTCGCTCATGCCGCTCCGCCTAGACTAGAGCCGCCGGTTAAGGATTTATGTAGTCGATATAAATATTTAAACGGTTTTAGATTTGTTCCGCGTTTGACAGTTGTAAATGATACCGCAGCAGAATCGTTTGTCTTCTTGGAAATGACTCGTAATGAGGATCTGATCCGTTTACGGAGGTCGTTTGAAACAATCGAAGGAAACATGATTTTATTTTAAAATATGTAAAATCTGAAGGCTTTAGTTGAACAAAATTTTCACTTTACACACATTATGTGTTTTAGCACAACGTTAAATTCTGCTCAAAAGATTACAAGAACAGCTACTCAGTGCAGTACTAACGGGTAACATAGGTTCATTGCTAATATCTAGGATGGGTTAAAGGGGGATGCAATTGTCCAGCTAACAGGTTTAAGGCGGTTCCTTGTCCTGAAGGAAAAATAATAGAAACAAAGCCAACTTGTGATTGTTTCTTGCATTTAAATCTCAGAAAACAGAGATAGTTAGAGAAACATCATTTAAAGACGACGATAAACATAAGCTGGTGCTAACAACCATTTTGTAGAAAAGTCAACAGATTATTTTTGTAACGATGTCATGAAAATTGAATTTATTGTCAGCGCTGCTTTTATGCCTTGTTATCTCTATTATACCATTTCTATAATTATATACCGGGTGTTTTGATAATACATCATAATGCTTTTCACATCATCTGATATCCTTTTTTTTTTAATTTTTATTCTACCATTACTTTTGGGAATCTAAATTTTGCTTTTTTAATTTTCCAAATCCAATTCGTTGATTAAATAACAATTAAAGGCAGCGTACATCCTCCCTACTCACATTGCACAGTTTAACGCGATGCCATAGTATAAATATGCATCTCCTAAACGCGCTTGTACGCTCGTTCATCCATCCGAGAACATAATTTGCAGCGCTTAGTCATACGATGATCTTATTTGTTAATGGAAATGAAATTGTCCGGACACTAACTGGATTAAATTTTGATCGAGTTAATGGTCTACCCTGTACTATACTACCCGGAGCGTTATGTTCTTTCCCGGCGGCCTTCTCCCGGCCAACCGACGGCCGGGGTGATCTACCCGCCTCTGTCCCGGACGTCGGCGATATTTCGAGTGATAAAATGAGCCCCCTTTCTCCTGCAGGACTTTCCGGCAGATCCAGGCCGCCGTTCGGACTACTGACGCAGCTAATTTAATTAAAAACGAAATAGACCGATTGCATAAATTGAAAAAGTTTTTGGGATAAGCGGAGAGAGTCTGTATAGGACACTTGGTGTACAGGATACACTGTGCACCACAAGTATTTCGCACTAGAACTTGCATATATGCGCAGCACAACTGAGAGAACTGCTTGTAATGCAAATACATTCTTCCGTATGCCGTCAGTCACCTACTTCGGTGTAAATGAACGGAAAGTAGCGAACTTTGCTCAAAACTAAAGAATTTTAGTGATGAATAAAGTTGGCCACTTTCCGTGCGCTCCAAAAAAATTACGGTTAGCGAGTCTCGCGTCTTTTGTCCTTGTTCTTGACAATCGAATAGCGTTTCCTTACACCCGAGACTTATATGGCTATTTATCATTATGTTAAATTATTCTTAAGGAAACATGTGGTGTAAAATACTTCCGAATCGTAGTATATAATAAATAAATGTGTTAGTCGGTACTGGCTGGCACTGGTCCTCCGTTGCTTACTTAATGTTTTATTCATAATTTGCGTTCGTCGCAGCTAACGTCGATGAGGGAACCGAGACGATAGCGAAGGACGAACGGAGATAGCGAAAAACTTGGGAAGTTTCGGGGCAAATGCGGCAAATTAGAAGTATCGTTTTGTATGCGTTGTAAACGGTGTGTTCTTCTTAAATTATCGTGTCATTTGCTTGCTTTCGGGTAATTCCAGTGCGCTTTCCTCTTATTTCGCGACTCGCTGCTTTGTTATAATTTTAAACGTTGGCAACGTGCACTCGTTGGTAATCAAATTAGGCTCGTTACGTATTTCCTTGAAAGAACTACTGATCGTCCTGCGCATTTTAGATTATACGGCGAGGAAGAAGTATCTAGGTCTCCATTTTATGGTGTGACGAAGATTGCGAAAGAAAATCAAATAATCTTATAGAAATCAGTGATAATTCGTTTATTGAAACTGTGCGAAACAACCAGTTATACAAAAACCAAGCAAGAAAGGTACCTTCAGAATGAACTGAGCTGCAGGAATGAAATAATGGGGAAATGTCAATCTAGTTAATTACCTGCAGAAATTCCCAGATCATACGTGTACAAACTTTTTTATTCCAAAAAGAGCCAACTTTACCTTTGTTCTTCCTTCACAGCGACATCAGGATAAATATCATTTATATCTTGAGGAGAATTTATCGTACTCCTACTAGCTACCTATTACAAAAATTTACTTTATTCGTTTCTAATTAATAAATTACTTTTTATGGCTAGGGATATTTTGTTTTGTTAAATAGCCATCTTGAACACTTAGAAATTTGTTGGGATTTGCACCAACATGTTCCATTGTAACAACGACGAAGAATCAGAGAAAGAGACCGCCAAATAGCACGTAGAATCTCAAACAAAAGACTATTCAACCTCTTTTCTGTAAAATTTCAGTACAATAATACGTTTCCCCTTTTTTTGGAAGACACTGTATACCCTAACCGAGCAGAAACGGAATTCTGGTTAATACGCAACTATGAAAAACTAAGTAACACATCCGAAGTCTTACATAATTCTTCCAGAACATCCAATAAATTTATCCCGTCGGCGTATGTATGTGAAACAAAGCCTACATCCATATCAAGGAGCCGTACAACACAAATCCGACAAACAAAAACACGAAATCGGATCCCTTCCGCCGGCAAATAAATCTCCTCGTTCCATAGAAGAGGAGTGCCCACAGCAGTTCGCGTGTGCAAATCTTTTAAACGACATGCGATTTTCGAATATACAAGAAAACACGAGCGGATGATGGAAGAGAAGAAGAGCTACCCCTACGCGCGTAAAAAATTACACTTTTCCAGAAAATCGAGGACGAAGCGAAGAGCGACACCGAGCCCCAACCACTACCGCCACCATCATCCTACAAGCGGAAGTCATTCTTTCGACCGACAGTCGGTCTCATATACAACAGAAACGTGTATATTTTTTTCTTAACGTCGGCGGCGACGCGTTCTACATGTCGAATGCTCGTGAATCCTTGCGCTATCTACGCGAAATAAATTTGTTTTCGGGGGGTGGCTTTCGGGAAAACGTTTTTCTTATTTTTTCGCCCTGTTCACGGGGAGGAAGTTGTTTGAAGGATGAACATGTGAAATTCGGGCCAACAAGGAAGTTTTCCGGCTATGCTCCTCGGATCCGCCCTCCTCCCACGTACCTCCAGTCGCAAAGGGTGACAAAATCGGCCGCGTACGAGCTGTGACAATGATGAAGAACAGTGAAGAAATTGTTTAAAGTTATTTCGGAATGTTTTTCAGTTGTAATATGAACCCTGCTATATTTATTTTTTTTTTATTTTTGGTAAAACTAGAAGAGCCATAAAGTGTTGAAAAAAGTGTTACAAACATTGATGGAGGTTGTGCGGCCTAAAATATGCTCACAAGTGGATGTCTTTGGAGATACGAGACTTTTTTATTATCTACGAATAAACAATGTAATTTATGAACAAACAGCAAAGATAAAATATGATCTTCCTTTTATTTCACAACAGTTATAGAATTACAGAATAGCATTCTTGATCAACTTATAATTGTAACTCCTTATTAATGTTTTAAACCATGTCGTAAAGGAGAAACAAGTGGAGTTAATACCATTAGCACAATTTCTTCATTATTCACCCTGCCAGAATAAAATATAAATGCCTCTGTACTTTCCTTTACAAGTGGAAACCCTTCCCGGTTTCCCCTGTTTACTTTTGACGAAGGACATTCACAGGTATAACGGTAGGTAGCCATCCCAACCTAGCGGATAATGTCTGTGAGCTTTTCGTCTAACACCGCAGCACAAAGCTTATTTTAATCAACGCGCCCTCGTGAAATATACATAAAACAATTTGCCGTAGTGACGTGGCAACAACGCTACGACATGCTCTGAAGTTGTGTTACGAATTCATAGATGAATAAACGAAGACGCTACTTCGTTATACGAAATTAATGTAGCATTGCCATTAGCAGAAACAAATTATTGTGTCCGCGCGACGGTTGCAATAACACCCGGTACGGTGGCGTTGTTGGTGTGGCAGCGGGGGCGGCCTTCTAGCTCGTATA
The DNA here is from genome assembly GCA_902654985.2 of Oryctes borbonicus. NCBI lineage: Eukaryota > Metazoa > Arthropoda > Insecta > Coleoptera > Scarabaeidae > Oryctes > Oryctes borbonicus. The sequence goes on from LR736903.1 coordinate 535,554, forward strand.
ATTAAGATTTGATTCATCTGCAGCGCCACTTTAATTTTCCCAAGTAGTGGTAATAGTCATGGTCGTATCGTACTAGCGGTTATAGACCGGCTCTGTCTTACCGTAAGGAGGCGATGGCAGCGACATCTTGCCATGACATATGTCAAGAGAGTGGCGGCGTCGGAACGTGCAACTAGCACCGGAAACATAGGGAATGGGGCGGGTGTGAATAGAATGCCGTTAAATATCATCAGTCTTTAATGAAGTCTCGCGAATTTCTGACGGTTTTATCCAGCGTATAAGCTGCGCTCCGTACAACTATACCTTGTTAGTGGATCTTGACGTGGCGTAATATCTCGACCTGACGAGGCGCACTTGAATGCAACAATTTTCAGATTGAAATTCGTAGTGTTTCTCGCTACTAAGGTTTCTTATTTATTATTCATTATATGTTGCAGAGAAATAGCTTGAGCGCATGTACACAGACGCGTGTATTTTTAATGAGTTAACGCCGAATATTGACGTAAATGCAATATGCAACGTATGGTTTCTAGCTTCATGCCACTCTTAGTACATACGAAATGTCTCTTTTTTTTTGAGCATCGCGTTCTTTGTACGCGCTTGTGTCTACCCATAAATATCGATTAACTAGTGGGAATTTAGTTCAATGTAATTTCTTTGTAGCTCTATACACTTATTGTTAGTCTAGCGATGTTCCAAACAAAAGTTAGAAGAAACAAATTAGTCGATGACGAAATTGTTGAGACGATATTTTTATACCAACCCGATTGTATCTCTTCAAGAGGTAGCAACAGCGTTAGAACTCGCGCGCGAATGTCCATTGAAAGGGCGTTAAAAAAACACAAGCGCGGACCTTTTTCATGCCAGCAAGTATTAAACTCGTATCCACAAGATTTTCTTAAAAGGGTGCGTTTTCATTGTATCTTGTAAGGAAAATGAAAACTTGACAAAAAAAAATACAAGGACAGACGAATCAACTTTGGAACTTTTCTATAATATTTGTATAAAAATGGAAATACTTTCCGGCGATAAAGTATTACTACGATGACGTTACTGAAATCTTCATAAAAATCAAATTTGCTTTAAAACGGTAATGAGACCTATTGAAACACATTGATGCCAAATTTGTCATTCCTAAAGTAAGTTTATAAATATGAAGATAAAATAATATTTGTTGCTGCTCATATTAACTTCTGTGACAAAGACGTCTTAAATTCAAGGGATCATTTACTATAGATTATGTCTTGCCAACATTAAAATCCTCTTCTTGCCTTTGTGGAGGAAGGTACAAAAGAATTTTTAACGAATCTCTTCAAGCTTTAGCAACATATTAAATGATGCTCTAACGTATCTCGTACATATTTAGACCGGAATCTATTGTTCCGACGAAGTTATACGTCATTCACTTGAAAATTCCGTAAAGTTTAGGACGTCCGCTTCCCTTCTTTTTTTTGTTACAACGGCGAAGTTAGCTTCGCGAACAAGCCCCACCAATCGGGACTAAGCTTCTGACATTATAATGTCGGGATTATAGATATTTCGTTCTGGACGACTAAACTATATTAAGCGTCGGCAATTTGTTAGGGGGGATTACGTAGGGTTCATTTATCCGCAGAAACTTTCGGATCCAGCCGAGGATATTCATCAACATAAACATCGGGCCATAGAGGTAGATGGTAGTAGGCGGGCGCGCGAGGCTAACGGGAGACGTTCGTGATGGCTGGACCCCGGACGCCCCCGGCCGAATGGTCGAAATAACTTTCGCAGAGATGAAAAACGGAAATGGCGTAATTTGTTACCTGCCGGTGTGTATTGCAAACATTCCCACATCATTCCCGGCGTTATTTATTTATGTATTTTTTTCACGGGTTGTTTGTGTATAAAGGAAATTTATTATAATGGCAATTGCAAAAAAAAAAACGAGGTGTACCAAAACAACGAACAGTTCGTGTCAAAATCTGCATTATTAACTGGGGATTCTATCAAAATTTCGAAGACCGGTGATTATTTGGAGAAGAAAAGAAGAATCACGGGCACAGTACTATGCTGCTTCGGCACCAAACTAACTATAAGTTAAATACAGTAAATATATAGGGTGTCACGGGATGAGCTTAGAATTATTATTTTTTTATTTTATTTTTATTATTAAACATGGAAATAGGCACTATTGCAATAAGTGAACTTAATTATCCTACATTCTTTGCTTAAAATTGTTCCTTCCAGCACATAAAGAACAAGAATTAAATGTAAACCAATGTTTTATTTTTTGTAATAAGTATGATCCATTCCTATGTTGACACGAACGATCCTGTATGCGCCCCGGGGAAAAGGACCGCCGTCCCTTTTCGCATGACGAGGGACGGAAACATGTCAGAGGCACGGAAACATGTCAGAGACAGTTCAAACGGATTCAGCGCGACCCTGACGTTCGAAATTGTGTTTTACAGGCTGCCCTGGCAACTTCTTTCCATTCGATAACGTGCGGCCGCGTTGTGTGGCGCGCGACAAAAGATCAAATAACATTACTCCCACGTGATATGTATATTGTCGGTGCATTTGTGTGATAGATGACAACCCGAGGGCGGATATATGAAAATGGAGTATTCTCACCAGGCGAGGATAGAGGTTAGATTCTGAGCGAAGGTTTCTTTGAAACATTCCATGCTCTAACTTTATGATAAAATGCTTTTCAAGATACCAAGGCCTTCGAATATAATTTTTACTTGAATTAGTGGCTAATTCAATATAAATATTTATAGATGGATAAAAAAAAAAAACAAAGCAATAGTGTAAAATCAATTTTATTCGAGTATCACAATATTATTAAACATTATTCTGAACACTATAAACTACATTCATATCATTATTTTCATTCAAAGGAGGCATTGGTTCCCGATACATCAGGTATAATTTGATCATGCATAAGTATATATAGGTATACATTGCTGAAAATAAATTTAAGTTAAATTATCAAATTGGCGTAGAGTACAATTTAAGTCGGAAGGCACCTCCGCGGCAGAACCAAAGCAGACACTAAAAGGGAATGATGTAATGAAATCCTGTGAAATATATATATAGATATCTGATGATACCATTCTTCCAAACATTCGACAAATTTAAAATAAAAGACCCGAACGATTTACTTATAAACTCACTAATTTTATATTATTTATTTTTAAAAAATTAGGAAGTTTTACGTAAAAAACTTCCATGACCTTGTCCTGTACGTCTCGCCGCAAAAGCCATGGGAAAAATACGTTTATGTGAAAATGCATAATTATAGTTTATTAGCGTTTATATAAACTCTTCTGATTATAATCCTCACTAAATTGTACTTTTAGGTCTATTTACGGTAAAATGCTAGTTCTACTTACGACTTAAAGTAAATAGCAAATTTGGAAGAGTTGTGTTGGGGATTTTTTTCATAAAAAATTGTTGTTAATGAAAGTTGTTTCGAATCGTTTAAATAAGCTAAATTCAAAATTTCGGCTGCAAATTTAGCTTTGGCTGATAAAGTTGAAATAATAAGGCTAGTTGGTTATAATGTTCGTTCAACACGGAAAGCTGCCCGTGAATCCCATATCAGACATCCAAGAAATGTGACCAAATCAATTACAAGAAATTGTCATCACCATGAAGATGGCGTGTTATTTTCAATAACATCACCAGCCCAGTCCGAGAAGGATGTCCTTAGCTTTAAGTTATTTAAATTTCGCAGACATAAAAAAATTCCTTTGAAGGTATAGCAGGTATAACAGAAAGTTAGAATGTTAATTGCGAAAACTAATGAACCCTGTATATTATAATGGCTCGTTTCCTTGAAGGACATGCACTTAATTAAATTCATTAAATTTTTATTATTTAATTTCAATATGCACAAATTTCGGCACTTTGGCATCTTGGTAATTTATGTTATTAAATTTCTATAAAAGAGAAGACTCCATTAACACTACTTTAACCAACGAAAAGTATTACATTCTACTATTAGAAGAAACAATCAAAGAAGCATCCTGGGGAGAACAAAGCGGAAACTCAAATAAAAAGGAAAACCACCAGAGGGGATTTGAAAGAATATTAACAGAAAAAGATAGGATTTTAAGAAGCAACATACACAACAACACATCTATTCTGTAAGGCATTTTCTGTAACATTTTTGCAAAAATAATTGTAAATAAAGAAAAGATTTTGATTAGAATTCGATTTTATTGTTTATTTATTACAACATATCAAAATTTTGCTCTTAATTTAATGAATTTATAGTGCAGATCCACTGCATTAAATTTGGCATTGAGCACATGTCTTTTTACCAGATATTCTCAACACCCATGTCATCTGGTTCGCGTAGGTAAGGTGCCATCCGATTTTAATCGAACTCTAACAACTTACACCGTACTGCAACTTACTCAATATCAAAACTGTTAATGGAACAAGCCAACTTAACATGAACGGATTCAGGAAAGAATATAGAACACAGAAAAATAGTAGAATGATTACCAGTATTAAGATTTCAAATACTTCAGTGGATAGATACGGCAGCATAAACAGCGATTTTTTCTGCGAACAGAAAGTTTGGTGTGGTGGTTGTATTTCTGATTAAGGAACTATAGGAAATTACATATTAAAAATATTTAAAAACTTACCGAATAGATTCCATATAACAGCATACCATTCGCCACTATATTTACAGATGAGATCGTTATTACTACTACAAAGATGAGAGAGAACAAGTTAGGATGGTAAGTTTCTGTCATCGATAGTAGCATTGCGAAAATTGCTAAAGTTAGGATACGATAAATCTAAAAAAAAAAAACATACCAGTAATATTTTCTTATGCCCAACAGGTGTAAATATAGGGCACGAAAGTATACTGACAATACAATAAAATAGAAAGAGGAGATTGTTTACCAAGTATGAGAAAATTAACAATAAATAAGAAATTCTGCCACCTAATAAACAGTCTTTTCTAATGATCTAAGCTGATGGAAACGCAACAAAAGGTATTGTTGTTGTATTGAGCTTCAGCTTTTGGCTGCTTGTTTTAAATAAATAGAAAGTAAAAATCCATATTTTGAGTTTGAAGCTGCATTAAATGCAGTTCAAGATTAATTTGAGAATAATTTTTGTGTTCAGACGATTTTAATCCATTTTGAGATACGCAATCTATAAATTTATTTCTAAAATCAGTACATTATGTACAATAATAAATAATTAAAAGGTACACTTGCAAAAGAAAATGAAAAGTAACGGAACAAGTCGGAATTGGTAAGCTTATTCTTGCCATATTACACCTCTGGCGGTGGCTTCATCTCAGTGGAGGGTACCTAATCACAAATATGCAATACTTACAGTTCCTAACCATCCAACTATGATTCCAATTTCATTTAATCGAAAGCAGCAGAACCTTATCGGTAATCTACAGAAACGGCAACCCATCTTCTTCACATTCTCCGCTTCAGCGCATTTGTAACGAAACCATTTATTTTTTCCTTCAATCAATACAAGTTATCTGAAGCTAGCCACGTGGATAAACATTACACGAACTTTTGTAATAGTCTCTAGCGATTCTCGTGCGAGCAAAAGTGTTATCAATTGATAAAAAACAAGGGATCAAAACGTATTTACACTATGGGACGTCAGCGGGCCAAAGCCGGCATCATACACGTAAGGGTATTTATCATTTTTCGGAAAACGTTATCATGGGTCTAAAGCCACTGGATATCTTAATGTTTTGAAACTTTATCGCTAAATCTCCGTAAATCCATGTTAATTGTCGGCGTTTTACTATTTCGTTAGAAATCGTATCATTATATATTATTTCGCGTGTAACCTTGCGACAGGAGATTTTTTCGACTATTCGATTGCGTTGTACGTTTAGCAAGATAATTGCGCACCTGGGTGTTTAAAAAGATCATGTTTTTGACGTAGTTAAGGATTCTCCTTAAATTATGGAATATGTCATTTTGCAAAACTGAATGATTAAGAGAATGATAGATGCTGGCTTGCTAAAAAAAAAATAATTCAATCAGGCCGAAAACAGAGTACTTTGAGAGGCGATGTAGTGACGGTGCTAGAAACCTACTGTTTGCACTGTTTGAACCTACGAGGAAAGATTCCAAGGTGTTAGTTACCAATCGGATTGAAACATGGCAGATTTATAAAACCAGAGAGAGGTCTTTATATCAGCGCTGGTCCGTTTATTTCCACCGATGAGAATGGATCTAGCTCAGGTTAGGAAACAGTTACTAATTTGGGCGGCTGTATCTCAATGAAAATCAATGAAGTGCTGGATAAGCGTAGGCAGATAGATGTAATCTCTACAGACCTCCAGAAGGCATTTGATTTGATTAACTATGAAATTGTGATCCGTACTAGACCGGTTTGGTTTTGTCCCATCTGCATCAAAACTTATACGTTCTTATCTGTAGTAATATCACGTGATCTATAATGGGTACCTGACGAGCACACTTTGACATCTGGCGTCCCGCAGGGTTCTAACCTAGGCCTACTCCTGTTTGTATAATTTGAACATATTGATGGAATGGCGTAAGAGATCTATATTGATATTGTAGGAAACGCCCTTTGGAGAAACAACATTAATTCCGCTATTTTGCTGTTCGCTATGTATTAATATTGCTGTAAATTGAACAGGCGTTTTGATTGTTTAATATGTAATGTGACTTAGCAATAATTAATTTGGAATTGCTATATATCTTTAAGATTGATAATAAATATGCTACGGCAATAATAAAGTTTGTTGCATATTGAATTTGCATTTGTTTTGCTTGCCTAATTGGACTTGGATTAAATTAAGCGAGTCATCTTGATAGTATACTCAGCCTTCATAGTACTATGGAGGCTGAGTCTCAGTAGTATACTCAGCTTGTGTAATTTATTAAGCCTACGCAGCATACAAAGTGATCCAAATCACATTTTTATTCGTAGTTTGTCTTCTCAGTTGCTTAGCCGGCTACTAATGGAATTTTTGAGGGTATTACATTGCAAACAACTGTGTTAAAATATCAAATAAAATTTGTTTGAAAATATCACACCCTGCCAGCTAGGTTCAACGGAATGAGAGCAACGCCTACGTATAATTTCAGTTACAACGTTCCTCTAATTCAAACTCTACATAATAACACATTTAAATAGAACTTCATGTGTTCATGTTAGTTAATTTCCACTTCAAAGACACATTCATATGTAATCCTTCTCACACCATATTACGATTTTATCCGCGAGATTCATCTTCTACAAAGCACTCACTGATCTGTCGAATCCGCTTACTTTCAATCCGCCTTGTTAGCTTTTCTCGTTCCTCCGGAATTATTATTTTCATTATTTCGCGTATGTGATATTTGTCAAAACAAAATTCATACATAATTGGATTGTAAGCCTTGAAACGGAAACAAAGAAAAAAATAATAAAAATGAAAACGAATGAAACACACAGGGGGAAAAGACAACCCTAAGCGAAATGAAATAACAAACATTGTCACAATGTTAATCAAAAAGGATACATAAGAATATGTTGCATGGGCGAATTTTATCAACATCGTTTACATTTGGAAAAAAGACGGGCTACCTTTGATGTTTACAAAGCTTTATTTTACGAAACGAATTACAATTACATGATGTATTATACAAACGTCAAGGGTCTAAAATGTCATTAAAACTATTCCAGTATTTGCGACTGTACGTTTTTGATTACTTTTATTTGAATTGTTTAACATCAATTAACTTTACATGTGCTTGTACAAATATAAATATAAATGAATTTTATTAACACAGTTAATGTGCCAAAATTTTCCTCACTCCATTGTATAGACTTTTTAACCTATCAATAAAAACCTGTACTTCTCTACAAGTTTGGAAAATCGCTCGTCGTTACATACATAGCTATATTTTGCGAAGGTTTTTGAGTCTGTTCTTTATAGCGTTCTTTGAATAATGTTTAATTGGACGTTTTGTAATTATGTTGAACTCGTCAAAAAAAAAGTCGAGTTCGCCTGTAAATCGATTAAGCATCGAGACTAAAACCTGCTTCCTCTATTTCTTAATTTTCCAACCATTGGCAATATTGAACATGGAGCAAATAATCCTCTTCTGATACGTCATGATTTTTTTTTGAAAATGAAACAGGTGAAGAGGCGCTGTTCTTTGAGAACTTGTCTGACTAATTCACGGTTAACATCCCGTACAGCTGAACCCATCTTTTTTTTTCTGGTGCTTATTCTCGCATTATTTTATGTTTGCTCAATAGTTTCTTCGTTTGCTAGTTCTGGTAGCGCAACTATTCACTTTTGCTTTTTCGAAACAACCACCTTTTCCCAAACGCGGTATAGTGCTGTAACCTCTAAGTATGATTCACCTGCCCTTCTAGTCCGTCTCTTTCGACTTTCTAGTGGCACTGCATCTTGACGTGCCAAGTTTTGTGCTGTCGACAGCCAGAACTAACATTCTTCAAGAACCTCCGTTAGAGGAACGCAAACGAACTATATAATATTAAAGCAGCAAGGTAACCCTAATTTACGTAATATTTACACACACGTGCGTGTCCTCTCCGAGTTAGATTAATTCTGTTGGATAAAATATACATTATTATTATAATACATGTGTCCTAATCAAGAGCCATGTTAAGCTATAACAACAAAAACCAATTCATGCAGGGCTAGAGTTTCAGACTATTGTCGTATTATCGCTTCATTAGCTGTATTATGTATGGTTATAATAGCAATGCTTGCACCTGTCAACAATCCTATTATGATATTATAACGCCCTTTGAATGCTGGACGTGTGTACCTTATGCATGCGTTTTGAGGGTTTGTAGCTTATCTTGGTAGGAGAACTATTGAAACACCTGTACTTCCTTGAAAGGCAATGAAATTAACAAAAAGAATTCGATTGAATTCAGGTGCGTTAAAATAATGCGTTAGTTTACGCATTTCAAGACATTAACTAAGAAGCTTATTTTCCAATTCTCTCTTTACATCCAGCTTTAACATTCATTGTCCTATTAGAACTATCAAACGTAAAAGACCGTACGTTCCTTTGTTATTGAAAATATTAAGTTACTAATTTCCTTGAGAGACAAGGCCAGTTTCTTTGCATTTAGAGCACTGGGAGTATTATAAGGAGCTTCGAAATTTAGTAAATCAGATGACGTCAACACTCATATGATTTCCTCTTGCATTCCATTAATCGTCAGCATATGTTGTACATATTAAACTCTTGCCTGCTTGCTGGTGAGGGGCCTGACGTTTGGAAGCATACTTTTGTAATATCTTTTGCCTGCCTGCCTTTGCTAAGAATCTGAAAAAGATCATGTATTTTCAGTTTCAGGTCTTTGTGCAGTAGTCAAACGTTTTGTCTCACCATCAGTTAGGTTTTCGACCTCTAGTGATGAGATGCAATGGCTCACTTGGCCCAGGCGAGAATTGAAGAATCAGGATGGGAACTTCTTGAACATCCGGCTTACAGTCCCGACCTAGTTCCAAGTGACTATCATACTCAAAAAGCATCTTGGCAGCAAACATTTCGAGGGTGATAACGATATTCGACAAGAGGTACGCACCCGGTTCAGGCGGCAGCCCAAACATTTTTATGCGGCAGGGATTGGGGCATTGATAAAGCGATAGGCTAAATAAAACTTGTTTCTGGTTAACTATTTCTTTAAATATTTTTGTAATAGCTTTTTGTAACCTACTTACTGATTTTCCCTCGTATTTTATAATCTTTGAACTATATTTACCCCTTTATTTTATTACCTACATGACACACTTTATAAATATCCAAGTTTATCGAATTTCATATTTACATTTTTTGCGATATAAAAATTCGCTGCTTGGCTTTTTTTTAGGAAATCATTTCTTTTTTGGGATACAAGCGCCGAAGACAAAGTTAAACACTAATTTTCGCCCGAAACTTTGATACTTCGAAATTTACATTTAGATTAAGTTAATCTGTAAAAATTAACGAACTTTGCGGATGATCAAATTCGACTACATACACCGGCTGGGACCGACGGCGCTTTCCGTGGTTTCCTTCTCGCTTAATAGGGCGACGAGATCTTTCTGAAAACGTTTATACGACGGCGATTCGATGGGGTGTGCGAAAATACGGCTGCTTTCGTTTTTCGCCGTCTAAAAACCTGCTGGATCGAAATAATCTCCTTGCTGTAAAGTTGAAAATGGCAGCGAAGTTTATTGCGTACAGTTAGACTGGGCAAAGTAGCACGGATGTAAAAATACGTTTTCGAAAATAAAAATTGTGGACCATAATATGCATTTTTACCGAAAAAAAGATAGAAATTTTGAAATTCTCTGTATACTCGGATTTATTTTATAAACTACAAATTTTTACGTACATACGTTTAATGTATGTTTTTTGTCTTTATTTGTGATTTAATTTCTTAAATAAGCGTTTCTTCTTTTATGTGTTTTCTCCTCTGCTTTCTGTTTTGTAATATCTCGCTCTTTTTTTGAAATAAAGAAGCTAATCTAATCTAATCTAATCTACTTTATTGAGCTCCACTGTACAATCGTGAAACCGATCTGTAACTTTAGATCTTCCCCTCGAACACTTCCGAATTGTAACAAGGGCCTTTCGAAGCGCGGCTCACAGCCGCATATCCGCTAATGGAGTAACGATTATCTTGATTTCAGCGATGAGACGCTAATACTTTTTTCTACTGCCCCAATTCCCTTTTTTTCCCCTCTCTTTTTTTTTACTTTCTTTTTTCTCCGTTTGGCCTCCTTTAGTCTCGTGAGAGGAGAGGACATCATCGTTCGCTACTGGCAAATCGTTAAGATTCAAAGTTCCATCGTTAGCCGGATTCGGTCTGTAGGAATGAAAACTCAAAGTGGCGAATTAAGGGAATAGCGACGATTTTATCTAAATTAAATTCATGATATAATAGAAGTAGTACAGTTCCGGTTGGATGTTCGGCAAACTCTTATTGGATAGGGTTTGGTAGGAAGTTTCAATGTTCTATTGAAGTTTTGCTTTAAAGGCTTTGAATCTTACATCTGTGTTAATTTCGGAATTAATAATAATAAGCCGATAACCCAGCGTTCCTCAAACTGTGGGGCGTCAATCAAATATCTGGTCATGACAAAATGATTCGTTTGAAAGAAATAAATATTTGTTTGCTCACGTAGTTGGGTCAATTAATATTTTGTTGAACGAGCAAAGTTTTTTTTCTTCGTGTAGAAGGCACAGAACTGCAGGCGCTGATGCGATTTATAAGCTTCCGCATATGAGATTATTCTTCTTTCATCTACCTTATATTATGCAGGTACAGAATTATTCAGGATACAAGAGGAAGCGCGAAACACGAAAGTTTGAGAACCGCTGCAATAACCGCAAGATTAATAATAGCGTCTCCCAGATAAACATACATAACAGCCAAAGCTGTATACGTTTGTGTGAAAGACAGGGAAAGATCTCGAAGTTAGTGTAATATAACAAGAATTGTTTCGCTTATTTCGGCACAGCGATTCAATCGGAAAGTTACAAGCTGCGACTATGACGAAGTAATATCCATAACAATATCGATACGTTATTCTTTATGAGGTCGCGGCGTATTCGGTTTCTATTACAATAGCACTTCCTCGGCGCTGTTTTCGACAATAGATGACGCTGCTGGATGTAGTGAGGAATCGCATAAAGTATGAAAAACGTGCGGTTGAATTGAGTTTGGTTATTGTCAATGATTCTTTGTTCAGAGCTATGATTATCTACGAAAGTACGCAGTAATAGTAGTAATTGCAGTCAACACCGTTTAAAATGGGTAATATCGTTGGGTGTTAAATAAATGAAAGATAAAAATTTCTCGGAGTAAAAGGGGTCCGTGTTAAATTTAAAACAAAGTCCGGACCCGGAACATCTTTTTAACCACCTATACATGGCGGCTTTCCTTCTGGGCAAAACTGCCCGGTAAGAATTCAATGGTGGGGGAAGGATGTTTTATAACCAAACCGGAGAACTTGGTAAATCCTAATATCCAAGTAAGTATAATTCAGTGTGGGCGAAACGTTTTAATATTGAACCCGATAAGCTCTAGTGCGCAAGAGAAAACAATAACACCGGAATAGAGAGACATTTTTCACCCCGTGGAAGAAAATTCTAACACAGGAACGGAGAATTTTTTCACTCCAAAAAAAACATCGAAACGGGGATTATCTTCGCCGTTGAGGGAAATATCCTAACTTCAAAGTGGAGGTGGCTTCCACAGAGACGCGGTAATTTTTTACTGCGACACCGAAACGGAACAAATGTAACACGACGCGACGGTATTGAAGCAACAACGTAAAATTTTAACTCTGTCGTTTCTAACTACTTGTGCTAATGGGCGCTGGGAGACGGTAAATTTGTTAGAAAGAATGAATCTGGTAATTTGCAACTATAAGCAATTAAATATTAGGACCTCAAATAAATATAAATTTCTACGTTTTCACCGTTATAACCCAACAACGTGTTATTGTAATGTATTTAAACGTAAATTAAAATTACAATTCAATTTTGGAGTTAACCCAATATAAATTTGTACCCATCAGCAACGATTTTAAATACGCACGTTTTATATAAAATACATTTAATTGTTAACATTTTCATTTCTATCCAAATAAAAAGGGTCTTGTTCCATTAGACGTAATTCAAAAGGGATTTTCTCTTAATGAAAACGAAAAAGATAGGAAGCGCAGATTATAAAATTTGCGCCGGGTTAAAAACTTTATTTACCAGCCCCGTAAAACTTCCGCGCGTCGCGGAAATTTTCGAATAATTTGATAACAAACGCGAGAGGGAAAATGTTTGCGGTGCTATGCTTTTCCTCTTGTTCGTTTCCCTGATGATGAGACCTAAGGCGAACTCTTCTCGCGAGGAGGAAGGAAGGTAAAACCCTGTGGTGTGTACGTCAAACCGATTCCGTGACCCGCGTCATTGTTGAAACTCTCCGCTTCTATTGCTCCTAGTTGCTTCTTCCTCCTACTACTCAAGCATCTACACTTCCGCTTTCTCTTCCCAGCCTTAATTTCTGCCGGTCGTGATTCGATTTGCCGACAGGAATAATAAAAATTTTGCGGAGCAAAGTCTCCGAGTTCCACGAAACCGGTCCACGCGAGGAGCCAGGTATAATTAACTGAAATTCATTTTTGTTATATTAGACGCGTCGGGGAGTATAAGGAAACGTTGCAGCGAAGAAAAAAAGTGCGTGAGGATGAGAGAAGAGACAAGAAAATGAAAAATATTTTTAATTCGCCTTGATTTTAATTTATTTCATCTCGTCCCTTCGTCGTCAGTCGGTCGATGCAGGCGTGCCTTTTTTATGTTGCGTTTGCGAGAAATTTTCGGACGAAAAGGGTGGGAGATAGGAAGATGAAGAAGAATAAATGTTTTAATTTCGCAAAAGTTACGCTTTCGAATGTGATGATTTACTTGGAGAAGCTGTCGTGAACGCGGGCGAGAAATTGACGCGTTTCGGGAATTGGTTGGAAGATTTTTATGTTTTTGTAGGTGTTTTTCGAGTTTTTCGAGGTGCTTCTCTTATGTGTTCTTTCGATAAATTAACCCATCGACGTTTTATGAAACTATGCCTAATCCATTAATTCATTAACAAATAGACGTATGCTTAACAACCTCGTAAAGAGCAGTGACACATCAAAACCTTCATTAGTCAGCAATTGGAATATGCAAAATCGCTCAAAGAAAACTTATTACGTCAGTCTCCTTAGAACCTCGCTTCTGGTATTAAAAGCCTACGTTTGAGCGAGTTGCTAATTTAGAACGTACATACATACACATGTAACTACATTCAGCCACATACGAGTCCCGGTGGTCTTTAACGTTCTCGACTACTACCACCCATTCTTCCGGCCAGACGTCCCAGCGCCGCGCTAAGAGAAATTGCGAATTAGAACATCGACGCGCTTCACGACCGAAAACGTGCACAACTGTTAAGTAAACATTAGGCGAAACTTCGAAATTACACGAGGGTTACATTATTCATCTGTAGTTGGCCTGGGCGAGAGATTGTTATAAATTAAATATAAATAAAGCGGTCCGTTGAGCAAAATTTTGTGAGTTTAGCGGAGGAAAAGCGCGACCGTATGCGAGGGAATTAGCAGGAAATGCCGCGGGCCATCTATATAATGAAATGCACGAAATAAATAAGTTTAAAATGCGCAGACGCGGTGTCTTTTGGCAAGTATTTTAAATGCAAAGATAAAGAGAAAGAAAATACATCCAACTATGACTGTTAAGTTCTAAAAGAAGAAGGAATTTTTGCAATCTTTTGAAAGCAAAATTGGCTCTGAAAAGATGGTAGATTTGAAAATATCTGAACAAGAATGCAGAGAGCTTTATGCGTTACGGGAGCAACTCTCGTTAATAGTAAAAAATGATGCAGTCTCTGCAATAGAATACAGAAAATCACGGCAATGTAAGTGACGATAATAGCGATAATGCTGAAATTGAAACGCCTGAAGCAATTCGGACAAAAACAGATAAATCCCTCCCAAGTACATTCAGAGAATCACGTTTACCTGCAAACAAAAGTTTAAATGAAGCTAATACTTAAGAGGTGACGAATACACGTGAGATTTCATTGTTCAACAGACCATATTCACCTGCACAAGGAAGTCTGGATGAATCAATTGCACCGGCTAACGAATTGTGTATCCCAGAAAAAGACGCTGCATAATATGTGATGAATGGAAACGGCAAAATAGCTTAACCGTTTAAATCATTCTTATTTTGGTCCAAACCTAGACCAGAAGTAGAAACAAGGCTAAAATAAAAAATTTCTTCCGTAGTTACTTCAGACCGGTGGAAAGCGTATCATGAAAAGAAAGAATAAAATAAATGCGAATGTAAAGGAGAAAGAGAAGAGGCAAAACTATAAAGAAACTAAAAAGTTATCACTGAAGACAAAAAAGAAATCTACGTTCGAAAAAAAACTGGAAGAGGACTCCTACGATTCCTCCGTTGAAATTTCTCTTGAGTCAAGAGAGGAACGTAATTTGTGGGATGCAGTTTTAGACAATTGCACCACTACAAGTATGTGTCGGATATAAACGAACGAATTTGTTAGTAAATTAATCAATTGTTTTATTTATTTATATTTTGAAAAATCAAGTAAAAAGAAGCAACCTTCACTCATATAAAGCCCGAAGAACATAAAGTTTATTATTCTACTCCTACGATTCGATAAAGATTTACTACGCTTTAATCCGCCTATGTACATCTGACGTAGTTGCACCAAAGCTGCTTTTTAGGTACTCCTTCATTTCGCCGATAGCTTAATTCGGTAGCAATACGCTTCAGCGGGGGTGTATATTTCCATATCTAAGCCAGTACTACGCGTGCATAAGCTTAGATTTGCATATTTTACGTCCGCATTGGCGTAGATTTTGTACAAACTCGTAAAGTTTCCAAACAGGGTTCGCGTTGAAATTTTATTTAACGGTTTATAGATAAAACTCTAGGGTTTACGACCTCCGTCCGTTGAATATTATTGGTAATTATTGCAGATATCATTCGAGTAGGTGGTGTGTAATATTTGGTAGAGATGAGGACAATGACTCAATATTGTATATGTACTCCTGACTGTATATCTTTGCTGCTTTATTTAATATATTTCGAGTCAACAATTATTAAACGCTAAGATGACGGAGATTGGTATGGACGAACTATATTTGGGAGTAAGATTTGATGAAAGGGCTAGATGGAGCTCTCATGTCAATGAAACCGTCAACCAATCAATTGTTCTAAGCAGCCATAAGTTTCTCTGAAAAAAATTGATGATATGGCTGTACTCGCTATCCACGTACCGTACTATTACATAGAGTGAACAGGGATACAGCTTTGAGAAATGGGCCCAAAACATTTAGTGGTCAAAACCCACGCAAATGAACCACAATGCTGTTAGATCTGGTGAAAAAGATAAAGACAATAGTAGATCTGAGAAAATTCCTGTAGGATAGGCTAAGTTCCTCTTGCTACCTAATTTAAATTTATTATTACTCGGAAGTTACCATTTGGAATGTCACTTGAGACTTCAGGAAGTGTTGTGCAGAGTAGGAGTGGTGAAAGTGGTGAATATTTGAACATTAAGGGAGTCGTCCAGAACGAAGGCTGTACGTGATACAATCAATTTAGGTAACAGGATCTTGTTGGCAAGTTCTGAATTTATAAATAATTTAAGTAATCAAATTAATAAAATTTATCCTTAAACACTACAAAAAAGAAGCCTCCCAAAGAATACCGTTTAAAACAAACAGTAAAATCCAAAACGCCGTTATTGCAATTCCTAACAAGTAAAGAGGATGCAATCAAGTAGAACTCCAAGCGTGGCTAGAACTCGTCCTTTTCTCTCCGCAGCTTCCTCTTATTTCTTTTAGCTTCTTTCGAGTTGGCAACGAACTCGAATCGTAGCGGCCCAACAGCGGCGGCAGCAAATGGAAGGGCATGCTACCTTCTGGGTAATACGATCACCTTACGTTAACTCTATGAGAGCGGGGAAGCGGTTCAAGATCCGAGAAATGAAATATTTAAAAAGTCTGTATCAATTAGTTTCGAGCTGAAAGGGGGAAAAGTTTTAAGACTCGTCCGGAAAGCTAATCAATTTAGCCCGGAAGAATATTGGAAAACTGCCCGCCGTGAGAAATGAGAGTTCGGCAAAGTCCGAGGGTAAACAATTGCTTCCCAAAACGACGACTGGTAACATTAATGAGGTTTCGGCCCTGGAACGTGGGTTCGAGGTGAATGGCATGGATGGTCGGTTTGAAGGGATGTGTTATTATTAATTTGCGTTTATTATCCGCCGATAATATTAAGAAATATTTTATGTTGATCCATTTGAAAGTTTTAAAGTAAATAGAGTAGTTCCAATATAAGAAAAACATATTACGTCACCATAATATCAACACGGAATACGCGAACTAAATATATCAGTGGCGGAGATTATTACCGTAATAATTATTATTTTAAAAATAGATCAATCTAGTGTCCTCAAATAAGTTTCTTTCTCTGAGTCTTCTAGGTGGATTACATTAAAATTAGCTATTTTGAAAGAAGAAACATATTAGAAAATATCTCTTAAATTCTAGGAAAAGGGTGGTATACTGCAAAAGTAGTTGGTATTGACAACAAACGAAATCACAGAGAACGATAAAACTTCACAAGGCCTTAATTACCTTTAAAAGCAATTTAGTGAAGAATAATTAAACTGAATATCTAAATACGCAAACTGCAGCATAAACTAGCAACGGTGAGAGGGATTGCGCCCTAATGGTACTTATCGACGAATTTTAATTACTATTTAATTAGCCTTCGAAGCAAAAAATTCTAGCAATTAACTTGTTAGTTGTCCTTTTAATTTGCTAGTGAAATGGGAATACCATTCGCACGATATCCTAGCTTTACGGCGACGCGGTGAATTACGTTCAAAATGAAGCAAATGCACCGCGGTCAACATCTCTACTAACGAAGCAAAGGGAAGTTTGGCTTAATTAGCGAGATATCAAGCTACGGATCTATTAAAATTGAAAATGTTACGAATGGTAACATTGGCACTACAGGTGGATGTCCCTCTCGCTTATTTTTAGGAAGACAGATTAGATCTATTTAAACCTGGCAATCATACAGGCTATTGTTAATTCTAAAAAAAAGGTCAGTATATATGACGAGGAAGCACCTCTATCCCGGTTACTTCGTGGACTAAGAAATTCCAAGAATGAAGTCAATATGTACTTGTTTATTTACCAGAACTTACGCGATAGCTTTTATATTTGTATCCTCGATCACGTGATCTTTAATGCTCATTCGCCAAGAAAATCGAATAAGTAAATAAATAAATAAAAAGCCAACGTAATCCCAACCGGCCCAAATTCCTCTTAACCGCCTCGGATACGGCCGAATTACGTTTCCGGCGATGCTTACCATCCTCTCGTTTCCGGCCCAGCTTATATATCCGGCCGATCGGCAACGTCGGCACTTACACATAGACGCACGTAGAGCTTATCGAGCAATACGTGTCTCACGGACGTATCGCTTATTAAATTGGCTTAGTCACTTTATTTTCGGCAATTCCTTGACAACGTCTGCACGTGGACATCTTGCATCCTACCGGAGCAAGTAGCCCGTGCACGTGCAGGCGTAGATTAGGTACCTGATGTCCGGTCGCAATGTTCTCTTTACTTCCTTCCACAATTTTTCCTAGACCTTCCGCCTTTCTTCCGCCAGGTAATAAATCTCGAATCCACGGAGGGCGATTGAAAGCACGGCTCATAGAGACGAGACGCCGGCTGAATACGGAAGTACCAGGCGACGCGACGGTGAGCGTCGCTCGTGAGAGACGCAAGAAGTCAAAGGGCGAAATCTTGTTACTACAACAACCGTTGTTGTTGTTCTTCTTCTCGTTGTTGCCGGTTTCGACGCTGGTGATCGTGGTGCTGGCGTTTGCTATCTTCCTATCGTTTCGGGAATCGTTACCAAAGCGCCTGTTGTTAGACGCTTTACGATGCATCGTAACGGAAAGTCGTTCAACAAACACGCCCGCTTGCTTGCTGAATATTGCAGAAGCATGCAGTATGCACATACATACTCATGAAGGTGCAGTTGCCGTAATAGTTTTAAATTTTCCACGTTATAGGGACGAGAAGGAGTTGTAGAAACGATAGTTCGTTGCAAACTATTTGGGAGAGAATGTTTATAAAACCGATCATCTCAAAAAAGAAAGTAAGGCGACATTATTTGAAGTCTGTGTCAGGAGAATTCAAAACCATTTCGATTGGGAACTTAATAGATTTGATGTCCTTGAAATAAAAAAATAGATCTCTGTTTGTTGAAATTGCAGCACTAATAAGAAAAGACTGGCCATCACAAAATAATTACCAAAACGAACGTCGATGCTTACGAAAATCCACATATCACGGTTAAGAAAAACTCTCAAAATCATTTAATAGTATCAACGTATGGTGTGGTATGTTGGATAATCGATTATTTGGTTCATTTGTAATCGATGGGGGCCTGAATGGAGATTACGGTATTTGATTTTTTGGAGGTTCACTTGCCATAAATTATGGATGGTTCAGCATTAAGTCTTAGACAACAATGGAGCTCCTCCACAGTTTAGTGTGAATATTAGAAAATTTTTGAATACTCACTTTCCCAATCGTTAAATTGGTAGGGGTGGTCCATAAAATTAGCTACCGACTTTACTAGTCCTTAGCCCGGCTGGGGGTCCATAAATCTTTAATTTATGTTCCATATATTTAATGGAAGAATTTAGTTTAAATGTGTTATGTTATATTTTCTGAAATATCGCAAATATAGGTAAATAAACGTTAAAAGATTGTTTTATTTTAGGTAATTTCGACGGGAAGAAAAATAAAATAATACAAAATGTACCAATTTCACAACTGTTTATGACGCGATCACATCAAACGTTACCAACATTGGCTAGTCAAGAATTCATCACAGCTTGCATTCGTTTCATCAGGATTACATCGTATTTGAGAATTGCAAAATATCTAGCGCTTACTAGATTCTTAACGCTTACGTGTAAAATCAGTCGGAGGAAACTCGTAAATAACAGCAAAAATCGAAAAAGTCAATCCAGCGAACCTGTTCCAATTGCAATTGCATTACTACCTCGGAATCCAATTTATCGAACGTCGTAACGTTGTATGCATCCGTACTAATGGTTTATTAAATTTTACGAAGCTTGAAATAAGAAAGGTCGTTTTTAGCGCCGTTAAAAGTGCATCCCATAAATAGATTTCGCCGATAGAAGCTGAACTCAACCGAAACGAGACTATTTCTATAAAGGAAACGGCGGGCGTCTGCAATGGTACCTAATGCATCTAGTGAGGAAGGTGGTATGTTTGCCTTTGAGCCATTTTCGTCGTCGTGTTGTCGATTTTATCGCTAATTAAGTACGCTGTTGGAAATCGTAATAAATTTTTGATACAAATTCCATAATCAACCCTGACAAGATGTAACTCTGCCATACAAGCCCCTTAAACTTTGTATTTCACGTCGGATGAGCGTCACTCCGGCAACTGTTGCTCGAACGTACGTGACAAAACGGCTTTAGTCGTGGTACTAATCAAAGCGATTCTAATAGGTGTTATATTTATGCTTTATGCATTTATTTGCTGCTTTTTACATCCGTCGGACTCATTCACACAACTTTTCAGTATTAATTTCAACCTGTCAACTTTTCACTAGGTACCAATAACAAAAGTAACATCGTAAAATCAGTGGACAAGATTTTGCGAACCCTTTTTCTCTTCAATTTCTTCCAAATACGAAATCGGTAAGTTATGCGCACCCTCTTACGATGACTTACTTACTTAATTCTCTCGCAATTTGTCTAAACGCTAATTTCTCCGATCTCAATCAACGCTATGGATTACAAACTAGCGATTCGTCGTACTAATAAAAGATTCCACCTCATCGAAGGTAGTCCCAGAACCTGCTAATTTTCTAACGCGATTAAGCGAACCCGTGTACTCGTTACGCTGATGGGCGTCGGCAATTCACAAGTCCGCTTCTCGTAGCGATTCGGTCGCTCGTTACCTCGCCGACTTGCTAGGCTAGATTGCTCCTTCTCCCGTTTTGTTTGTGCACGATTTGCATAAAGTAGACCATTTTGACGGTGTTTCTGTCGCATTCCCTTAGTCCTCCGCTGGTATTTGTTTCGTGAAACGCTTGTCTGCGGTGCGGTATCCTCCGACTCCGCTTTCGGTTCACGTACGTAAGTGGTTGCCGTATAAACACGACTGGGAATCTATGTATGTGTGGAGGTATATGCGGAACGGGATTTGCTATGTTTGGTCTCCGCCTAAGGTGACTGATAATGGTGGTATTACCTTCCGTGATGATGAAGAAATCGCTCAACAGTATAAAGTTGCAGTGCTTAATTGCGTTAAATAATTGTGCACATTAGGGTATACGCGCATTCCTTTTCCTTACATACGCTGGTGGATTGAAAAGTTTCCAACCTAACATAGAGACAGGCATTTTTTGCAAAATTCAGTGTTATTTTTCGACATTGTCTCCGTGTTAAACAACATAACAGACTTGGTGGATAGTGTAGGTGGTCTATTAATTCGGACATCGGTTTGTTAATTTTTGAAGTGTGAGGCGATGTATTGACTTGGTGAAGCAAAGTCATCTATTTCTTCAAATGCGGTTGTTCTTCCGCAATTTCTGTCTTCGTTTAACACAATTTCATGAGCAGTCGCTATCACTTTCCCGGACATAGAAATAGTCTTCGTCCTTTTTGGAGCAGATTCATTCTTCCCAGTCCACTGTTTCGACCCTGCTTTGGCTTCGGGAGTGTGCTGTTGGATCCAAGTTATCAATCGACACCGAAGCTCCAATTTGTTTCGTTTAATCTGCTTCAACAGGCCTTGAAAATGTTAATTCGAATGCGTTTTTGTCCTGAGTGAGCAAGGAGGAATATGTTTACGAAATAACATACATAACGAGGGACAAAAAAAAAGGCGTGTAATCCATTGCGCCTGACGTAGGGTTAAACTACGTCACACCGAGATATTTCGAATAGTGTAGAAAAATTCGCCCGAAAAAAAACGGGGAGAGGGTCCACGCCTGGCCTCCGTAATACGTAACCCATTAACTTAAAACATTTTTCTTGCATTTAAATAGCATTTTACACGGGGCACTCCATTCACAGATGAATTATTCATCCGGCCCTTTCGAACATTATTTAATGCGATGCGAAACACGGCTCCGTGACGGTAATTCCTATCAAGTTTTTCCGGCGGATGGCCATCGCTCAGGCCCCCGCCCCTCATCCGATATTATGTTAAATATTGCGCCGCGTCGCTTCCAAAACGATCGGCGCGTCTCGGCGGACGGGCGTTTCGAGATAAATTTTAATATTTATAATAAATTTCGGGAATTCGGTTCGAGCGTTGCGTGGAAGGTGGACGTGATTGCAATCGTAAATCGGTAAAAATCTAACATTGAGGATATGCAAAAATAATTATTTTTGGACATTTTATGTTGAAGATGTTACAAAATGGAACCATGGTTGAAATGAGTCGCCGGTTAGTATGCAGGAGCTGTAGTAGTAATAACAGCAGCAGCAACAGAAGTACTGCAGCAAAAGAAGTAACAGGAATGTCTACGGAACGTAGAAACAACGACGAAGATACAGCCAGCCGGAAATCAAGAAAATAGTCAACAAATATTTTTGTGTTAACAATTTAAAAACAGCCTGTACATAATGACCATGAATGTTGAATTGACAAAAGAACATTTTGAAATGAACTTAAAAAAGATGAATTCACGTTTTGTTAATTTCATGAAAACTTTTGTTCGACTGTAACTTCCAACTCTTTTGTTGTATAACTTTCTATTTGTTAATGCATTACTTGTGTCGATCGCATATCTGGGTCAACAAATAAAATTATTTTTCTTAGTATTTTCCGCTTCATTAATTTCTCAAGCATTTTTTCCTCTGACTGTATGTATCTTCGGGAATCGAATATACCTTGCCGGTGAGATGTTTCAAACTCAGTTATTATATTTTTCTGTTAGTTTCTGATCTGTTGTGTTTATAATTATGTTCCTTCGTTATTAAGGAAGTTTCCTTTACAAATATATCTACAAGAGTACGTGAAGCAGCAGTTTCCATTCAGCCTCGTATCCGAGCATTACTCCTTGCATATATAGGACATTTCAATTACTCTTAGTATGAGACAGTCTGATATTGCACGAATCGGTCGTCGCTAATGCGAAATTGAAGTCTTGAGCATTCTATCTATTTCCCAACTCAATCTCTTTCTTTGTAGCGCCGTACATATATACTTCTGCGATACATGTTGAGAGAAAAGGGTAGAAATCGTCCCCATCTTCTGAGTTCTTAATTTAATAACCAAATCGATATCGCTTCGTCTTCCATTCTACGAGAAGCGGAAGTCGAATAAATAAGTGTGTGGAAGGGAAATAGGTAGGTACTCGAAAACATACGCCGCATATAAATAAAGATGGCGCGAGGCACAGTACGTCGGAGCAAAGAAGACAAATATGTAAAATCGTGCGGAAGGGAAAGGACCTCGCCGTAATATAACCTTTGAACTTTATTAGTCGAGAGACGGGGCTCCTACCACCGTTCCTCAGGCCCGTCATACATATGAAAATGAAAATTTCAAGGAGGAGAAGAAGATGAAAAGAAGACCTTTGGGTTGTTCTCCTTTCTAGCGCACGTATGGAAATATCTAGAACGGGTTGGAACTGCGAGGCGTACGAGAAGTAAGAAGTACATAAGCACTCACGCGAAAAGAAGTTGCATTTTAAATATTTAATCTTAATTCAACTTGCATTACGCAATTTTATTAAAAGGATGAGTGCCAGCATGCTTTATTCAGGGTCTAATGAAAATATGAAGACGGTTGGTCGACAGTAAAAGAATGCAATCGTACATGTGCATGTAGTAAACAGCGAGACATTTAAAATTTAATATAAACGTCCGTTGTGTTTATTTCGCGGGCGACGTGTTATTGTCGGATACCTGGAAGGCTGTAAACCGCAGCGAGAGATGGTTACCAACTTAATCACGTTCATCTGTACGTTTTTTGAATGTACACGAGTACAGACGAGATAAAAATAATAGACAGCGTGCATGTACTAAACTGATGAATATATTTGTGAGCTTTATTTGTTTGCGTTGTTTGTTGGTTTGCGTTTTCAGTATTACGCTGATTACTGGCGTTATAATCTAGCGAATAATTTCAATAGTTTTTTTTTTTGCATGTAGCAACAGATTATATGGGGTTAAGGGTTTGACTACACCACAGGGGCAGCATAAAATTTTCGCCCAGTTCTGGTTTTGAAGTAGTGACGCGATCGAGATTTTTTTCTAAGTTAAGTTTTTAAGTTTTTTAAGTTTTTAAGTTAAAGAAGCAGGCACCAATGATCCACTATTAACTATCTATGCCGACACATTAATTTTACAATGGCGTTGAGCATGTCCTCCAGTGATCAAGCGAGGATTCTCTCTGCCTGTTCAGATGAACGGGCTATGTGCTTGCCTCTCAAGTTTATTCGGAGGAAGACAAAGATTGTTTCATTTATTTCGTTATTTAGTTAAACTGAATGAAGTAAATCAACGCCTTATAGAGGCATAAGTAATGGGTCATCTGAAAAGAAAATCAGGAAATAAGATATACATTTGCTTTAAGCTAAACTTTAGAAAACTTACCAACTATTTGGCTCGTAGATTAAAGTAACGACGAAAAGACTGAAAGCTCAAAATAATTAATAAGATATTTGGTTACAACTAAAAGGGTAGAAATTGTTTCATGGTAGCTAATGAAAGAATTAAAATCTGTTGAATGCAACTAACGTTGTGCGTCATCGCGCTATTAACAACTGAATTCTACGAAACCGTTAGATAGAAGTTCATTATCCCTGCCTGTCCTTTGTTTATTGCTGCCGATAGGACGTTGAGGAAACGCTGGCAGAAGACGACGTCGACATTAAATTAGCGTCGCCGAGAGTTACGCGAGCATACAGTAATGATAGCGACGTCACGCCACGGCAAGTCGCCTTCATAAACTTTTTACGTTGCGCGACGCTCCCTAAAACGCCTCCGGCCAACAATGCGGCTGAAATATGGCGTTGTCAGAAGGGACTTGTCCTTTTTCCTCAACAGGAAGCGGTCGTATTTCAGCAAGTATTTGGTTACTTGGTGTTATGCAATGTCTAGCTCTAGCTAGAATTTGAATTATCCGGAAGGTAAGGGAATGCTTCTAGACGGCAATATCAATTCCAAAGACTGGATATGATTTAATTGTAAGCAGCAGAATGCAACGTTATACGCGCTATTTGCTTAATTTCGCACTATTGAATGAAACAGATAATAATCGAGAACAATTAAAAAAAAAGTATGTAATTGAGC
Organism: Oryctes borbonicus; assembly: GCA_902654985.2. Lineage (NCBI taxonomy): Eukaryota > Metazoa > Arthropoda > Insecta > Coleoptera > Scarabaeidae > Oryctes > Oryctes borbonicus. The sequence goes on from LR736903.1 coordinate 560,484, forward strand.
ATATTTTGTCAAACAATAAAGATAACGTAGCAACGTAACAAAAATTCATTGAATCACGAAGACGCAAGAAGAAGGAACAAAGGTTCAAATTTTGTTGGTGATCCAGTTGAAATATTTAACCCATTCAACCTAAGTGAGCAAAAGTGCAGAGCAGTGAAGCGAGGCGATTAATATAAAGAATTAAAACACAGTAGCCCTTTTTTTCTTTTCTATTCAATTCACTCAATTGCAAAACAACTCTTTCACTGCCAGGACGACGCTGTATTTAAGCTCATAACGGAACTTGAATATTAACAAAATATATTTTTTAAACATTCAGTGGATGTTTAAAATTCCTCGAGTCAAGTTTCTTCATGCATTCCGCCGCTTCCGAAGGATCGAGCATCGTATTCCTCCGACTAATTCCCCGCTCCATAAATAACGCCATATCTGCCTCATCTGACGCGGGATCGCGAGATCCAAATTTAAAACTTTAACGTCCCCGGTCGACGGTTCTTCTCCTCGTTCGCAGCGCGCCGCGAAAATTTATAGAAGCCCGCGTACCGAATACGTGCTTAATTTGCCTTTAACGCGAGGGAGGACACGCGGAAAAACAAGAAGAACTGGATAAAGTGGAGAACATCACGGAGAAAGAACAATGGTTGGTGTGGAGGCGTTAGATACTAGACAAACACACACATATCTAGAGCAAGGCGAATAGCTGACAGACAAGACAGTGGTACAGGCGGAGGACGCATTCGAGCTTACACATACAGTGTTCTGCAGATGCTAATGGCCGGTAGGAAAATATTAAAGACAATTGCTAGATAACATCTGCTTTATTGATAATAGAGTAGTTCTTTGTTTTATCCTGTGTTTCATGTGGTTTTTATAATTCGAATGTATTTCTTCTAATTTCTTCTAATTTGTCGTGGACGTATTGCAAATTTTCAATTTCAATTTAACTGCGACTATAGTTGGCAATATCAAAAGATTTCTTGAAGAAACTTGAAGAACCAATTCTGAGGCTTTGAGATGTGTCACTCGTCTCAGCTACACCAACAACTTCTAGACTATCAATACGAAAAGTTCTGAAACATAACTTTCTCCACATTCCGATGCCAGACTACGAAATCGAATCTCTCACGTGAATTTTTTTTCGAAAGTACATTTAAATCTATTTAGCGGCCAATACCATCGCACACCTCTGTATACCGATGACGTTACAAGTGCGGAGGTCGAACGTAAGTGGAATGAGTAGTGGCGGCTGCAAAACGAGCAAGAGAACGAACAAGAAGGATATACGGGATATCAGTTCGAACTCCGGAGGAGAAAGATTCTTTTTAAATTCGTCCGTATTCAGATCATGCACGCGAAATTCATTGCGAACGTGAAGATTCAAACCTATTCCTCGTATTTTATGTCTAGCGACAGACGTTCCCAAGAACTGAGGATGTTCCGGTTAATACGAAAAGAAATACGCATTCAATGTAGATGTCTTCGTCGATGTCTATGTGTGTATAAAGGCAACGGATGCTTCAATTAATTTAGGAATTGAACCAATTTTAACTTATGCAGTCATTATGGATTTTTAGCGACTCTCATCAGCTGTAGCTTTGATGAAATCAAACTAATTCAAAACTAGTTGACTTTAGAGATAGGGTATCTCAATACAGCTCATTCCCTAACAATTTAGAGAATTTACAAAGAAATAAAGAGCATGTCATTCCATTAAAAATATCAGTTAGTTATGACTTCCGGTAGAACCGGAAGTAATACGAGTCTAAAAATAATTTGTAATTATAAAGCGGACGCGCTTATTGCATGCTATAAATCTTCAACACTAAGCTAAGATGTTAGCTGTGAAAACTTTTAATGAACGGGTTTTGTGGAAAACGCTGCATGTGTAGGTGTTTTTTTACATAAAAACGGAAGACTTTCCACTTCTTTCTTTCGGGATTTAAGGGAGAGAAAAACCGGTATTAATATAATTCTGACAATCATTAATAAAATCGGTTTCCACATTAATCCCTTTCACTGAAAGATATCATCGCTTTTGCAACCTTAATAAACCTGGTATGGACGCTTTCGCCTAATTTTTTTGTATTTTCCTTCCATTTGCTAATTTTCTGGAATACCCAGCGAGTTAGTTTTCGTTAACACCTTGGTTGCTGTATAATCAAAAGCAAGAGTTCCAAGAAAGTATTTCCGCTGGCATAAAATCCTCATAAAATATCCCATAACAGTTTTCTGTAGATTTTTACCTGACCAACGCTTTCCTTCAACTTGCACTATCCACGTACCGAAATAAATAATAAATCCCCCATTTCTCTGAATATCGTAAACTAGAACGTTACTCTCTATATTTTATGCGTTGGAAATTTGATGTATCCATATCAAAGCCGCGTCCCGTTCTAATCTGGAACCGGAAAATGGCAGCGCATCGATAATTTGTGACATAAAGTGGCTTGGACGTTTTTCAATAACCAGTGCATCGTAAACAGCGACATAAAATACCAAACATCCGGAGGGTTGTACGTATAAAGTAGATTCGAAGGGAACCTTTTACGACATTAAAAATAAATATTACCCCCAAGAAGTGACGTAAGTGACGAGCGGCAAGTTGAAGCAACGAAAAGAAAAGAAGTTTTCGCTACGACTAGGGCCGATGACAATCGGGGCTCGAAAAGTTGTTAAAAAATAGGATCGGGAAGAAAAAGTTTTGCGGCCTCCTCTTCTCCACGCCTCCCCTACAAGATTTACACCCACTTTTGCCTGTTTTATTGATGTATATACTTGGCAACTCGCACACAAATGTATAAGGAAGAAAAAACGCGAGTTTGTACGTCCCATAGTACCGCCCATTATTAATATAATACAGAAAAGAAAAAAAAGTTTCATATTTCGAATCTGACTCTGTACAATATGGGATAATCAAAATGTCCACTCCAAGCTACGGTTCAGTGGTTGGTGCCACTTTTTCTTTCTCTAAAACACATTCCAACGACCTATTTCTTCCTTTTCTGTAACATTATTGAAGATACTCGTTTACGCATAACTTTCATTTCAACTCTTGAGGAAGTTTTGAATAAAGGGCGAAATATCGAGTTCTACTGAATTTTAAATTTAGACGGCAAACTCATACTTTTATTGGCTAGTTCCTTCCCATTCTTATTATTATCAATATAACCTAGTTTTGAATAAAACACATCTTTTACCTAAATATAACAGTTTCAACATACCGTCGACTTCAATATTTGAAGTTGAGTAAATTGATATTCTTCAACCAAGAATAAATTTTCTTGTGTGTGTAAACGAGATTCTTATAATCACATTTTATGTTCATCATCAGGAAATCATTACCACACCGGTCATTTGGGATGTCCCGCATTGTACACATATTTGATCTCTACAACTACTGCCCTATTTCGCATTGTCGGCGCGCATGCATGAGTATATCTGCGGCAGATGTGATAAATAACGCCTTCGAAGTCCTGTACTTCGAGACTCACATGTGTTAGGGAGTCGGCGAGAGCCATAAAATAACTCGAAAGGCAGTGGATAGTTTTAAGTTGCTATATGGACGGCGTACGAGCTTCTTTCCGGGTGAAAAAGGGGTACTTGGAGCACGTCGCTGTCACCGCTGAGTAATGTTGGCTGCGGTGCACGTTCTTCGGCCGTCATAAAGAACTAGATGGAACGGCTATGGAGGATACCAACCTTTGCGACAGGTGCCGTAATGTTACATGTCATGAAAGTATGCATATGCAAGTGGGAATTTTTGGAAAATGAATTTATGTAAAATAGGTTGAATGAATTGCACACGTGGAAAGATTCTTTTGAACCGAATAAATCTTCCTTATATCAAGGAGTTATTCACTTGCTTCAATCATAGATGACGCAAATGAATTCACTAGAACTTGCAACGGGATATATTTCACTGAATGTATTTCTTTTAAATATGTATTACTATTTCGGTTACCCCCGTAGATCGAGGGTTGTGTTATATATAAGCCTGCAGAAGCGAGTTGCGCTTTACGAAATTAGCGGAGACTAGAGAGACTTATGTTTATTCGTCTCATAAGAATGGGTTCGTGTTGCACACCGGTTTCCCTGAGAGTCGACAAAATACGAGTCTGTCGAGTCTCTGCTAATTTCGCGAAGCGCACTCGTTTCTGCAGGCTTACTTATATAATTCAGAAGAATTATTGATTTTTTTCTCCCTTAAGTTTTTCTATACGAATCGTGATTGGGGCGAAATAATGAGCGCAACTTTTTTTTTTTTTGAGGAAAAGGCGGGAGATGTGGATAATGTCACCCCTAGCAAATAGGTTGTTTTTCTTTACCAATAGGTCAACTATCAAAAGAGACGTAAGAAGTTAGAAATAAAGATCGTAACAGTTATAGATTGCATCGTTCCCGCAAATATTCGAGAACCGCAACCAATTAAGCTGTCTTCAACAAACTACGTCATGCTTTTGATCTTTTGAAACTATAGATTTATTATTATAAGACACCTTAGTTATTATTGCGCTATCATTATTGTATTGAAATAAAAAAGGAACTGCAATGTTCTATACATGAAAAACTCTAGTTTCTTTATTAATTTAGCTTTATTAATCATTTTAAATAATAAACTATTATAACTACAATTCTCAATTACTTCAATAAACTTATTATTATATTTCAGGAACAATTAAGTTACATTTATGGCTATGTTAATGATACGGCATTAACTATGTTAACAAATCAACTTCTTCAAACTAAGAGATAACCATCGTAGATCATATATATCCATTTTCACAGGCCTGTGAGTATTAATTCAAAAGTTCCACTGTGAGCTACAAGCTACGGTCATCATCTCCACCAAAGACAGTCATCGCAAAAGAAGACTGCATCTACCAGCTAAAATCGCACATTACGTTTTATTTGTTGTTTTCTTATGTATTCATTTTTGCTATTTTCTTGTAATAAAACATTGTCAGTATTTGTAATAAATTCTTTTATTTATTGGTACGCGACTGATTTATTACCCCAGAACCGCATAATCTGACATAGCTTCGTGATACGGAATATTAAAAAGAATCTCGTTAAGTCTATCTAGAAATAAGCATTGTAAAGTAAGTCATTTTTGTTACCATTTCAATCACGCCGGTGTAGAATTCAGCATCTAATGCGGCAGTAGTTTTCAATAATTGTTTATTTTCGAGCAACCAACGGCAATTGCGACTTCAAAATCAATACTGGCGAGTTTATAAAACTTCCAAAATTGTTTTCTTCACAAGTTCTTTACTTCAAACGTATATGTACATTTCGTGAGTAGCTCTCACATCCTCAGCCCTACAATGAATATGGATCTAAATTTAACGCGTAGATATGAAATAAAAAAGTTTGGAGTGCGAAAACATGCCAAAAAGTTACGTACGACATTGTGTCAGATATTTTGTGGAGGCGACAGACCCGTCTTCAATAAATTTAGCGAAAAATTTTTCATAACTACAGCCTTCCAGGTATTCATATTTTTGCGACATTCCTTTTATAACGTTACATTATTGGCGTCAATTTTATGTCCTATCATCGTCGAAATGGTTAGCCAATGCAGATTTGTATTTGTCTTCGTTCTTTATGCGTATTCTCTGTTTTGCTGCTTTCGCCTTTATGTTTTCCTTTATCTGTCCTATGTAACAACCATTACAGTTGTTACAATGAGATATAATAAATAAGTTAAAAAAGGTTCTTGTGTATAATTCTGTTTCTGAAGGACGCCTTTTAAACGCTCTTAGTTTCAATGGCAAATTAACTTTACATAATATACATAAATGAGGTATATATCGAACTCCCCTCGTACATTGTGCGTTTTTATAAATTTTTGATTTTAATTTTAGTTTCTGAAATATTTCAGGTGGATTTTCCAAAAGTGTAATGCATTTTAATTAAATGAATTTAGGGGCTTAAATTGAGAGCTTGAAGTGTACTTTGAGTCGACGTATCCATATTAACCGCTAAATTAAACCTCAATTAATCTGGAAACTCATTAAGCTCCAAACAAGTTTAAAATTGAAACAGAACACCATTTACACACATAATTTCCGCGTCCAAGTAGTACTATGTAATAACATTTTTCTGTACTACTTTTTCGAATACATTAACGATATTTCAGTTTCAATTTCGTCGGCGCGGTTTAGATAAAGTGGATAACTGGCGAACTAAATTCTAAAGCTGGCGGGTGTTGCGTAACATACATATTGATTGTTTCTATATTGCGGTATACTACTTCATCGTTTAGTTTTAATACAAGTGGAAAAGCTCGACGCTGCCTAGATACGTACTAAAAGTAATTTCAACTGCACTTGCGTTATGCTACTCAAAAGCGAAACCACGCGAATTTAAATTCTATGTCTCTATTCAACGGTTTTTGGAGCATTTGTAGCGTATACGAAGGTTATATGCACTTACAACGTTAATAGGAAAACTGTTACTATAAACACAAGCGAAACAGTAAAATTAAGTTTGTAATCCGGGAAATTTGAAATGGATAAATATAACGACCTGCAGTTGTGTATGGTTTGTTTTATTGAGGAAAATATGACCAAGAATAATCATTTCAAAGGAAACTCACAGCAAAATAAAACGGGTAAATGCTAATGCAATGGCGGACGTATGTTGGACAGATCGGGAACCACAAGAAATAAGCTTACCAACTATTGACCTACGCAGATCAGATGTCACCAGGAAGCACTCTAAAACGATCTAAGCAATGGAGAAAAGGAATTAATGGAACTTTGAATGACTACAACAATAAATTGAGAACGGATATAAGACGGATCCTACGAAAGACACATACAGATTTGGTAGAAATCGTGTGCAACTCATGTACATGTTAGAAAGAGATAGCTGCAAATAACGCATTGCCATTGTCTGTGTGGCTACTCTCCCACTATTACAACGCTACGTTTTTCACTTGAATTGATAATATTATTCATGGTTTATTCGAAAATTTTTTATCTTCTTCTTATATCTTTTTCAAAGAACAAAGTCGAAAGTTCTACAGTTACTGTCATATAAAACAGCCATAGATTAAAATAAAAAGCCATTGAATGAGTCACTCTATCCCACATATACGAGAGGCTGCCGCAAGCTTCATCCGTCAAAAAACTAAAAGTCAACGGAGCTTGTAAAAGTGTACGCCATAAGTTTTCTTTGTAATTACTAAGAACTAATATTCAATATCACGAAGTAGCATTTTTTCTATTGTAGATTTCGAGCCACTTGCTATAAAAAAGAAATAGGATCTCCAGTGAAAATTTCGAAGCGAAAATGTATAAGAAACCAGACTCTTCAGGCTTCACAAAAGAAAACGTCGAAAATAAATTAAATATGTCACGTACTTCCTTCTTACGTTTCCTTCCATTGCCGAAGGTCGAAAAGGAACGAAAACGGAAAAAGGATATCGGAATCGAAATAACTTAAAACAATACGGAAAAAATTAGGGTCAATATCGGCTAATACTGTCGGGAGGCTTCTGGTAATCAAGCTGCCGCGTCGAGGAAACGAGGCGGTGCTACGTCACGGCCACCAGATCAAAGCTCATTGTAACGTGGCCACTTGCGATGCGGCATGTTCCGTCGGTCGAAAAGGAAAGACGGTTGAAAGGGGTGGGGCGGAAAGCGACAGATACAAGGCCATATTGATGCTGGGCACGTTCGCGTTGAATCCCCATAGGGCCCTTGTTTTGACCGGTCATCCACATGTGTACCAAACATCTGTGCGGTGGAAATGGTGGCTACTACCCCCTCCTTCCCTTTGACAAATTGTCACCCTAAGACCACCATCAAGTCGGGAGAATTACGATTATTGGATATATTAAGAATTGTATTGGAGCGTAAAATATATTTATTATACGGTTTACTCTCGATTTCACAGCCTCTTCATCTACTTCGTGCTCGGAACCCGCAATGAATAGAATGAATGCAGGAAAGAATGCTTTCGATGGGGACCGTAATAAGCATGTAGGATCGAGATGTTATTGCGTATTAACTTAGAGCGTAAGGTATATGCTGATTTAGTAAGAAAATTTATAAGTTATATACAGATCTACACGCGATAGTTTTTGATATGAAAAAGTAGAAGATTAACACGTTTTCTTTTGTCTCAATGTATACGGTCCTCCCCTACATCACACGAAAATTATTTAGAATTTTACGTGATGACGTGATGATGTGTTAACATTACGCAAAAAATGGGAGATAACAAATTTGCCTGCTATTTTTAGTGCAAAATTCCTTTAAAAAGTCTTTGAAGTGTATGAAGGAATAAATTACCGCATAATATTTTTCGCCGTAAAAGCTGAAATATAATTAAGCCCGCTGCGGCCTAAAGCAGCGCTATCGAGTCGCTAAATAAACTTAGAAGATAATATTGCTATTTTTTAATATTTTCCTCGAAATGGAAGTAGCATAATACAATTTTAGTCTGTTTTGAGTTGTTCTTTTACACCATTAGGTCTTCATTGTTTTCAACAGTATGGTATCATCCGTTCAAAGATACCAACTGTCACAAATTTTACAGAGATGCTAAGAAGTTTTAGGGATATTAAAAAAATTACAGGGAAACAATGCGGGCTATCTTCTGTATTTACGAATATCTCGTCGAGAAATCTTGGCAACTCGTTATTCTGATGTCCTAACAGGGGTGTTTAGCGTCCTTGTACTACGTCGTCGACTATCTTCCGACATTCCACTTCCATCTTTGACGAAAAGAAACGAAATTCCGCCGGGAGATTGTCTTCGTCGTGTTCCCCGTCGTCGCGCTTCTTAGCATTTCAGAAAATCGCGAAGCGACGGTTTCTATCTTAATTGTTTAATCTCGAAATGCTTTTAAGTACTTTTTGGTTTATTTCGGGCCGAGATCGGACATCATCTGTTTGCGCATCCCACCGGATTCGCGAATAACTCCCATCGGTTAGTCGATGTTCTCCTTTACTCTTTCTTCATTTACTATATATACATGGAACATCTTGTATTTACCATTTTTACAATTTTCCAAAGCTTTTATCCGCTTTACCTCCATTTCAAAAACAAAAAAGGCAGATGAAGATATCTCTAATCCCTGGATCACCTCAAGGCTTGCCGTAGGAGATAGTAGAGGTGCGCAGTCGTATAGAGTGAGAAGCCGAAAGAAAAATCTCTCTTGGTTTTAATTTATTTCCATAGCCAAAGAAGAATTAAAAGAATTAAAAAGTGTCGGTTTTCTGATGTCGCTGGAAAATCTCCAGATGCAACTTATTTTCCGCGCTTTTGCAACCCCGCCGAGGAAAAGCAGAGATGGCAACGGAAATGAAAGGAACAGATCAAGAACTTTAGGAGGCGTCAAGAAAAGAACTTTTGTAGAAGTGCTGGCTAAGAAGGATTTACTGGATTAGGAAAAAATTGATATTTACTTAAGAGATTATTTTTCGAAAGTATTTAGAATTAGTACGTATTATTCGTTCGGATCTTTTCCTATGACGTCATAAAGTTTATATATCTGAAATAAGTCAATACACCATAGTGGAGCTAAAGATAATAGAATTACATAAACATTTTTATTGCTATTAAACTATGAGCAGTGTTTTAATTTGAAAATCAGCCATTAATTTTCATCTGATAATTCTTAAAACTAGGTCCAATGTCCTTAGCCTCTCCTCAAGCCTCAATCTTTGCATGTGGTGTTGATTATTCAGCAGCTGAAGAACTTCTTCGATTTTTATTACTGCCTGCATTCCAAGATCTCTATGCTGTATTAGCCACGTAATACTTGGGAATATTTTGTTAAATTTATAAATTAAGCCTGGATGTTACACCTTGTCGAAAGCTTGTGCAATGTGCTTGAATTTTCCTTTGATTTCAGCATTTCTCTTTTTAGAGTTTGTGTATTGTTATCAAGAATGATTTTTCGAAGAAATCTCCTGCTTCTTGCCATTTTTACATTTTTTCTGATTTGAACTGGATAATTTGGGTTTTTTGTAATTTCCTTTGTATTTTCAAAAGTAGTTGTTTGCATTAGTCTGTTGCAGTTCTGATCATAAACTTCAAAAAAGTTCTGGATACATAAAATTATAAGTTTATAGTAACTTTGTTTAATTTAAGTACCAAAAGATTACCTACTTTTAATTGCTTTCCAATAAAAAGATACATCTTAAAAGTTCGTGCAGAGACTTCCGCTATTGCAAGAATTTCGCCGAATTCACCGTTTGACGACGATGGAAAGGAATTCCTGATATATATACCATGTTTTTGTCACTGCTACTGCACGAAGAAAATAGAAAATGGAGGAGCTGCTTGGTTGGTCCTACTTCTCCTCGCCCCCAAAAAGAACGAGGTGAACTCTTTCGAGTTCGGAGCGGGAAATGACGTCGAAAATGTTTGAGATATTCCGGCGCAAAATGTCATAAAACTTTTCGTCTCCGTGAAACTTTTAAAATAATCAACTTCGGAGCGGCAAGGCAGCGAGAAGGTCCTCTCTTCCGTGTCGTGTATTCGGGATGCCGAAGTGAGGAGGGAGTGATCTTTGACAAAGTGGCGTTTATGCATGTCGGGCGGAAGGAATGACACGAACCATATATTATGTACCATATATGCGAGCTCTATATAATAAAAGTATGCGGACATTTGCCATTTGTTGTGTGTATGTGTACGTCGAAAACCAAAGGATGGAAAACTCTAGAGTGGCGTAGATGGGAAGTGTTGAGATATCCTCGCGTCTGATGTTTGTGTTTCATCATTCTCAGTGCGTCATTGTCGCGAAATGTAATATTGGCATCTCTTGCTGCAAACGATTTGATGTTTCTATGGCTGAGCGAATATATGAGATATTGTTTGAATTGGAATTCGAACTACTCGACGACAAACAAGCAATAGTGTTAGTTTGCACGGTACATAAACACAAACGCTCCAGTAATATTTAGCTCATTGTCGCCATCATGTCATGTAAGATAAGATAAAGGAAGAAGAACACGAAGTAATATATGTTCATCCTTATTGGCTAAAGTTTAAGGTAAACAAGTAGAATTTCTTGTCGGTTTATTGAAGAAGGTCTATGAAAGACACAAGGGGCTAAAATCCTTGCAATTAATCCGCTTCATCCTAACCAAAAGGAAAATCATCAGCCTCAGCGATGGAGTTAAATCCAAATATTTAACCTTCTGGTCATATACAGCAAATAAGTCCCAGCCTCCTCACTGTTTACAGAAATACCACTACAGTCTCTTCTACGTAGCATATTACAAAACTTGGACAAACATGAAGGAGAACAACTGAAGAATTTTCGGATAAAACGGCGAAAAATTATAGAATTATAACCTGCGCCAATAATTCAGCGACAATAAATATAGACCAGTAAATTACATAAACAGTTAGTTGGTTGTCAACAACAGAAAGCAAAGCCGGAGAGTGTTAAAAGGTAACCGTTTCAAAAGTTACGCAAGGTGACGTTAAAATGCTTGAAATTCGCCTGTAAAAGCAAATACCAATGGGAAAGCAACCTTTAATTGATTCTTAAACCGCCTCCGGAAATCTAAAAATACGATTCCGCACCCCGTGCGACAATAGGAGCAACTTCGTCGTAGGAGTTGCGAAAGTGTGGAAGGAAGCAAGGGTTTGTCTGCGGCTATGGCGAAACGGCAAGGTTGGGAAGTATATAAATTAGAAGGGGTCGCACCATACCTAAATAAACCTGAAAACTTCCTAAGCTTTTATTTATGATTAATAGGCGGAGTTTAATTAAACAAAATTTAATTTTTCCAGCTTCGTGGGCAGAATTCTTGAAGATAGGGTTAGTTATGGTCGCCGTTCGTGACGGAAGATGGAGCAAAGGGAATAAGTTTTTAGATTATATCTTCTTAATGCTTCGTTTCGGCTTGGGTAATTAAAATCGGAATCAAAAGTATGATAGATTTGTTTCGGCGCAGAGGGATTTTCTTATTAGAAGGTGGGGAAAATTGTTTTATATTTAGATATAAATAATTTTTTTATCAGCTTCAATTCGTCGTAATTTTTTTACATTACTTACATAAATAATTGAGCAAACTAATTGCAATTTATGTTTCATTCATAAACATGCTATCAATAAAGTAAATCAGCATGCATTTAACTTGGACTTGCTCATTCTTGCTTTTTTCGGCTTGGAGGAGGAAGTGCTATTTCATGCTCTTTCCCTCCTGGTGTTCTTTAGGTCATGCGAAAAGTATTTTGGGACCACTTTTGACTAGACCTTTTTCATCTAAAAATTGCTCAAAATATGATGAACGGTAGTGTAAGCTAAATTCAGCTCTTCCTCGATCATTCTGACTGTCAACCCATGATCCGAATGAACAAGATCCCGAATTCTGTCGACATTTTTATCGGCTCTTGAAGATCAAGTGATTCCGCTGCATGGTTTATCTTCATTCTGAAAATGCCTTAAGCCACCGAAACACCTAGGTCCTTAACAAAACACTGTCTCCGTAGGCCTACTGAAGCATCTCAAAAGCTTCTGTTGCATTATGCCCAAGTTTGGAGTAAAACCTGATAGCGCACAGTTGCTCGGAATTGAAGTCGCTGATTTTTAGAACGTACTAGAAAAAAACTGCCTCACGAAAAAAGTCGCTACGGACAACTACAAACAACGTAAAAAAGCAAGATCAGTTTTCAGAATTAAATCGAACTCTGGGTTTCGGGTTACCGATGTTTTTTTGTTAAAAATACATACCCGAGTTTGCTGTGCCAACATTTTTATCTCTGTAAGATGTATAAATGTAGCTTTTAAAGAGTAAACGCAGCTTGCACGGTATATATGGACATTGTAGAAAACACTAAGCATTAGCGAAGAGTGACAGATCTTCATAAACGTCTGAAAAAGAGGACGAAGAGGTGGCGAGGGAACGAGAGGAATGGAATGATTTATTATTCTAGACGGCTTTTTGGCAACATAAAGAAAAGATAATGGATATTTTTATTATACTGACGGATCCATTATGAACTCACAATACGAGGTATTACAATCAATCATTTTGCAAATAGAACTCCCACTTCATTTCTGCTTCCTTTGTAACTCGAACTGAACCGAGTACGAAGCGGCACTAGCTACTCCCGCCTCGAGTTTCTTGAATGTTTTATCGAAATCCGTCTAGCAATTATGTCTGCTGTATACACGCGGATACATTGTAGCGCTCCTAGTGCTTCCCCGAACCTAAAACATCGATGGGAAACAGAAGACGGGGGCGAAAAGGAAATGACAATAAAGATGAATTGACTTCTTCTTCGGACAAGGCGAGCCCGACGCCTGCTATGATGCGTCTTCGACTTTCGCGAAGAAGAAAGCGAAATTACTTTATAATTTTGTAAAGTTTAACATGCTCTTATTTGGATGGGGACTGCCTAAGTTTCAGCCAATGAGTACGCAGTCTGATAAATCGGTTCCGTATATAGCGACGGAGAGATGAGAAATCTCTTAAATTAGTGTGTCAATTTTACGCTTTCAGCAACCAGCTACTCCCGTTCATTCAATTAGGACGTGTTATTAGTTTCTCGCAATTTCGCAATTCATTACTAGCTGGAGGAGCAGACTGATAAGTCCCTGGATTAAAGGGGTAATAAAATCGTCCGAGGCATGCATAAATTAGTTTTCCCGGTACTGTATTTATGAAATTCAAAACGTAACATTGCTTGAATAGGTGACAATATTGAATGTGGCTGTTCGGCAAGCCAATTGCGCAAGCAATCTTTTGCCAATTAGATAATTAACATCTAAAGCTACAAAGCTGCATTTTAAATAAAAATGGAAACAAGGAGGATTGCATTAGATGCACCAACCATTGCAGTAACTTAAAAAAAAACTAGGATATGGGGGGTAATATTTATAACTGACGCTTTCCGACGATGTATGTACATTTAATAAAGAAAAGAAACCTAAACTAACCTAAATCTAACAGAAAAAGCCCCGTGCGTTTTTTTGGGGATTTCCGCCAGCTAGACCCGTGCTATACGGCGTCCATTTCCCTACTTTTAACGTACAACCTAGTTAAACATAATCGTTTAACTATCTCACATCTATTTGCAATGGAAATAATCGATTGTGAGAGCCAAGCCAGAAAAACGAATATCCCCAAACGCGGCATTGATGATTTTCGGGATACTTTCAAGTTCCCGAAACCGATTTAAAATTTAATTTGTTTGAATTTGCGTTTGCGTATACACTCACGGAGTACGCGAAAAGTAGAGCGAAGAATACGGTGTGGAGGGATACACGATCGGGGAAAAAACGCCGCTTTCGGACGGGAGATTATTGTGGAAATGTAGAAATTCCATTTTAGCTTTGAATTGTACTTTATTTGCACGAGAGTATTTGAGTTCGGTAGCATGTGAATGTGTTTAGCGGAAAAGTATACACAGCGCGTAAGTAGGGAGAAGGTAGAATAAAACGATTTCCCTTTTTCGATCAAATATTGAGGCTTCGTTTGAGATTAAACGTTCGCGGTTGGTGCATCGCTGTTGGGTATTTATTCTATTTAACAATTGTTTCATGTAAATAATGAAATAAATAAGAAAATTATACGGAAACAAATGAAACTTCAAATATTTACTTTTAAATTAAGATTTTTATTCATAAATTGTTGTTTTATGACCTCTACTACATAGATAAGATTTTTGCATGAATGCAATGAATATGATCACTACTTATTATTTATTTAATGCGAAAAACAACTTAGCCACCCAATGTTTTTGAATTGTTCTAGTTGTCGTCGCCGGCGATTTTTTCATCGAGTTTTGATTTATTCAAGGCGAACCTCGGCTGCTTAATGGGATGCAATGGTTCGAATTGAAACGTCCCGCTCCTGCTAGCGAGCTTCTCTAGCCGGTGATTAAGTGCTATATTGTCGAAGGAATAAAGATGAGATTCGATGAGTTTTCGCAGGCGGCCCGATGAGATGAGAACGGGAAGGTTCGCTGCTACATCGATCGATTTTTCTCTGGCTTCTCTTCTATAAATCTTTATTATTGTAGAGCTATAATTTACGTTTTTTCTTTCCATATGGATGGCGCAACGGTAACTTTGGTTACAGAATGCAGATGCTTCGATAGTTATAGGCGAGATCGTCTTTATTTTTGGGTGGGAAATTGACGAATAATGAGAAAAGTTCGAATTCGTTACGAAAGATGTTGAAATTATACGAAATTAATGGAACATCAACGATTGGTACAGATTCTAATGATACTATAAATTTGGCATACCTGCGATTCGATCGGTGACACCGTGGTGTGGCTCCTTAGAGAGGATACGCTAAATGAGTTCCTGTACCACCTAAACTCTAAGTAGAAAAAGATGGGCCATTTCTCGAGGCTTTGGTAAACGTGGTAGAAACATTAGTGGATCGTGCCTTGTGCCAAAGAACTACACTTAGACCAAGCTTTACAAGCCAACAGGAACAACGATTAACAGATAGAGATGTCAATACGGCCAAGGAACAGGCAGGATACTAGACAGGCACAAACCCCTACTTCAACTGTGTCATCAGCTGTGTTCCGCAAAAGACCAAAGGAATCTTCTAACATCAACGAAAATATATAAGATTCCAAGTTCTTGTGGATTAGTATACATCGGATGCCAAAATGCAACGCTGAAGGAACACAAATGAAATTGCTGTCGAGGTCAAATGGAGAAATCAGCGGTGGCCGAAGACGCTGTGCAGGACGGCAATTTCGAGTAACACTTAGAATTTTGACCAGTACTAGGTTTACCAAATACTTTTTTTTTTTTAAGTAGCTTTGATTTAAAAGTAATATTTTCTCAAGTCACTTCCCAAAACATTACAAGCGCTATTCTTTTGGCAACTTTTCAAAATTACGTACCTTCAAGTACATTATTAAGGTGTTCGGTTTTTAATTGATGAGAAGAGAAAGTATTAGCAATACGAATTTTCAATTTTCAATTAATTAACTCTTCAAAGTAAGCATTCAAACATATTGTACAATCATGGAACTATTTTATTGGTTTATTTTTTTCAATTTGTGGGCGTTTAGAATATCCTTTCCCATTTTGTAATAAAAAATTATAATATCGCAACGTTCTTAAATAGGCGTGGCGTGTCTTCTTACCGTGCACACCAGCAAAAAAGGTGCACTTTAAAAACCTTTTAAAATTCTTAGGATCCGTCCATATTTAATGTTTTTATAACGACGTTCAAAATGCACACTTTTTATTTTTCAGACTTCCATTGGTTCATATTAAAAAAGAAGGTGTGTTAGAAATCTATGTGTGATGTCTGTGGTGATTTGTTAGCAAGTAGGCGTGTCCAAACTCCTTTACTTTAACTTTAGGGGATTGCTAAACGGACAAATTTCTTTTTACCGTGCTCTAACTTAAATAATAAAATGGGGCTTCTTTGCGAATTACATTTATTGGATAATTTTAAAGAAGGAGGAGCATTATAGATTTTTTTGAAATGGGCCGGAAACAATTTCTTTTTCAATTGTAAAAATTAAGAAAAGATAAATATAGGATGTGTCTTACGAGTTTCGACGTCAGTGTTAGGTTAGGACTGTGATTAGGATAGATCAGATAGATTTCAATCAGTTTTTCGACTAAAATGAACATTGATAAGAAGCATAAAGGAAAAATATTGAAAAAAAATTCAAACTCAACTTCATCTACGAAGTCTGGTCCACATTTTTTAAACCTTATGTAGTCAGCAAGAAGGGCAGATCTAACCTTTGTTAACATGCAGATAATAACTTGGCAGTTTATAGCTATTTATTAGTTAAGTGAGACAATCAGAAGTTGGGTGGTTCATGGTAAACTTAGGGGAATAAACAGGGATATCAAAAACTGGTGTTCTGAAGATTCTGCACGAGCGCACGAATGGACAATGTTTCAGTTACGATATGTTTCCCATTTTTTGCAGTTTGATTTGATATTTTGATGTCTTTTACATTATACATAAAATTTACTATTTTCGATATTATTGAGAACAATGCACACTGAGAGAAGCCGGTCGTACAGATTCTAATGATACATAATCGGTATATCGGTATATTTATAAAGAATTTTAAGATTATTAAACAAACTGCCAAAATGCTACATCCCAAGGAAAAATATACCATCTTCAAAAAAAATTGTTAAAGAAAATCTTTTACCGACAACAGCACACCGTTTAATTTTATCCCTTATAAATATAAAATACAACAGCAAAAACTGACGTTCCCGTATATATAAGAAATTTAACGTCACCAAGGCACGCGAACATAAACAACGCCTTGACAGGCAGCCTGACGTTTTTATTTATTCCTTCAACGCGAAAGAAGGCTTCCATCTTCCACTACGTACGCGTCGTCGCTTGTTAGAACCATACCACAGGCTCCTTAAGGACCCATATATACTCGCCGAATAGAAACGTTGCTAGTCTCACAGAGACCATTGTCAAATTTGAGCGATGTAATGCACAAAGAGACCCCTCGTGTAGTCTCAGACTGCTAAAATTAAGGTCGACTTTAAGATTGTAAAATCATCCCGACGACATAATGAAAGACGTCGAAAGACCGTGGAAAAGGGGGTCGACCGGGCTATGCGGGGAGAAGCTTGCTAATGGCGTTTGCTCGATTGTTAGACTTTAACGAAGTTAGTGGAAGACTTAACGAAATAGATGTTAATTTGGGAGAGTAGGAATCGCATTAGCGAACTTTTGATTGACTGACGAGAGTTTCTCGTCGGGAGTTATTACCGGAACGGCGCAGCAGATGGGAAGTCATATTTGTGGAGTCGTTATAGTGCGCTTACAGTGGCTTTTATGCTTACATATTTTATAGTGTAGCAACTAGACAAGTTTGTGGATAACGTATTTAGCGAGTTTGCGGCTACTACGCCTTTGGAAATGAGGTTCAAATGAAGTTTCGCAATTTAAAAAGTATCACCTAGAAAGTTTTAATATTCTACGACGTATAACCCTCATCAAACTTATACTTTTGTTGAAATAAGAATGAATGGAAATACGCGAACATGCTTTTACTAAAATATACAGGAAGAATTATTCACTTTCGTTATATCGAGTGTGATTCAAAGAGTTGTTAACTTTTTGAAGTGAAATGAGAAGAACAAACAGATTTACTTGCCGACTATTTTTCTCTAGAACTTCGAGAGTGACGAAGCGGTTGCGGTACACTTGATCCCCATAAAAAAAATCACAGGGAGTTAAATCCGGAGTTCGGAAGGCCACTAAACATCTTCCCTTTAAGAAATCGACCGATAAAGCAGGTTTTAGTCGCGATGATGTTTTGAACCTACATCATATACACTATTGAAGACATGAAACTCATCAACCCATAATAAGGAATCACCAGTATAGGTTTTCCACTAATGTGCAAGCAGGTACAATCGACAATAACCTATTTTGATTGCCCATTCGATTGACAGGCGAACTCTATCGAAATTTTTTGGAAAATGAACTGCCCAATTGAACATTAATAATCCAGGAATACATACAAGAACATAAATGTCTGCCAAGAAGAATAATTATCCTGGATGTGGAGAGGATATCACAATTATCATTGGTCGAGAAATAATGTTATCGTTGACAGAGAAGCGAAGGGACGTAATGATAATCAAGGCTTTTCGGCTCCAGCTGTTCTAGAAAAAGTACGAGTTTAGAGCACAACAATGAAAAATTATTTACCTAAAATATTAATCTCTAAATTTTTTTATATGTTCCATTAGTTAGTCATTTTCCCTTTAAACATTGTTCTGAGACTGGATCCAAAATTATTTAAACGAAACATTAAATACTGATAAATCCAAAAACAACTATCTACATTCGATTTCTTAGTATTATTCCAATACTTGCTATACTTTCGTGATAATAAATAATTTGGCTTATATTACGTTCGATTTCCCAAATCTCCTCATTGTAACAGATCGCAAATATCCAAAACCGTCGTATCGAAGACAGTTTTAGAAGAGAATTTCCACCGCAAATTATCGCGCACAGCACATACAGAGGATATGGTCGCTCCGTTGGCGACCGGAAAGTGGCACAGGATATCTGGTTGAACTGTAGCGACAAGCAGCCGGTTACGTTATTACTGAACTTTGCGAATAATTTTTATCTGATCTACGTAACCCGACTTATTAGAGCATCCATTTTATCTGGATTTCATCTAGTGCTAAATTCCCGTTCTATACTTGCCGATCGGCTATCTCCTTCCGATTAGCCGCCGTTTTCTCTTTCTAACCTTCTGTTTTTCTCGTCTATGCGGCGTATCCGTTGAGAGATTAACGTAGATCCTTCGATGAACAAGGCCGGATTATTTTATTTTGATGTAGTTACGTTTCGATGGAGATCTATTAGAAAACCGAACCCGTTACATTCTGCAATCGTCGCAATTAGTGGCGTGTTCAAATGAAATGTTTCGAAGGAAGATTTTATGGCAACTCGCTTAAAAAGTATGTTCTGATTGGCGAACATAACGTAGGAGTTAGTAATAATTTGATTAAATATATAAATATTTAAAATTTTCTAAATTTAAGACAGCATTTGCTTTAGATATAGAAATGAAAGAGAAAAAGTAATTGAAGCATGAAAAGGGTGGCAATTAGAAAAGAGAAACCAATAGAGAAATATGACAGTTGCATTCTGACAAAAAAAAATGATAGCGTAGGATGGTTGAGCTACTTGAGCTAGGATGACAAATACAAGGTTGGTAAAGTAACATCAGAGGAGTAAGCTGGAGGCGAAACGCATCGTTTTTAAAAATCTAAGAAATCTTAGGCGACACCGAATTTTATTTATTTTTCAGGCAGATGATCATTCCAATATCTCACAATTCTAGCTTCTGGAAATTAAATTTTAATTTTTTTTAGTAGCTTGCACGAACAGGTGCTGTTCACTTTCAACATTAATTTCCGCTAATATTAAAACCAATGATAGTTGATATAGATGTATTTGTGGTGTTGTATTCCATTTAAAAAAGATCTGCAACAATAGTACGTTTCGAAAAAGGCTCGAAAACAAAGTTACATACATTACATCCACCAATTCATAGGAAATTCCGTTTGCGAACGTGAAAACGTCCGTGCTTGTATTGAGCGAGCGGGTTACGGCTATTATGAAAATTTTACAAACTGTTCTATTATCTGTCGATAGATTAGCACGAGTTCAGCAAGGGATTTCGCCATGCCGTGATGAGCCCGCAATTGAAATCCCGATATAAATCAGAACCACATCGATGGCGACATAATTCAAAGTAATGCCCGCGTACGTATGAACAATACGTAATGTGGTTGGATGGGCCTTTTGTCGTTGCCGTTGTTAAATATTTATTTGTGAGTTTTATAGGAGCAAAGCGTATATTTGGGAATTAAAAATTCTCTTGGCAACTTGCGAAAATAGACGTTGCTGACGGCGAACATTTTTCCAGCAACATTCCTGCATTTTAGATTACATCAGAAGTTGCTTGGCCTGTCTCTGACTTGAAGTGAACTTCCATCAATTTTGAGATTTCTTATCTTTCCATTGTTTAGTGGTTGCTTTTACTACCATATATGTCATTTTAACCGAGTGGATTGGACGTCATCGTCTCTTCTGGTACCCAACCACGACTTGCCACACAATACAGTCCTTCAATTTAGCGATTGTTACTATTATTAGCCTGATTAATCTATGCATTTGCCGAAGGTAATCCGTAAAAGAGAAAACAAATTCAAACGGTTGTCGACTCCCCTTTCTAGCGACTAGGGTAGGGAGCGAGGTAAGAGAGCGCCCGCGAGGACTTACAGATGAGAAGGGGATTAAAAAGAATTAATCAATAATAATAGGAAAATTAAAAAATTGTAAATTAAAACAGGATCAACACTAATTACTACATAAGTTTATGTAATGTGATATGTGTACTCCCATTAACAAATAGGAAATCGAATCAGTCCGCAAAATCGCAAAATTAAGCGTTAATTTCGAATTTATTACGTATTTAATTGTCTCCAATATTAAATCTCTATGATTTAGAACGAACGATATAATTATAAACTGCTTTTGTTCGTTAACCGCCGCGCTTGAAGCAATGAACAACCAACAAAATTGGAAATCGGCATTATATTGGCGGGCGGGTGTTGGGGCTAGGAGGCCTAATGTTTTACTATTACCGTTCGGTTTGATTCGATTATTGCAGGCGGCCGCGACGCACGTCAATTACCGTTCTAAATCACAATAATTATTAGCGTCAACCTCGACCCTTTGCATGCGCGATTAATATTCGAATATACGTCGATGGTGGACAACGTTAGTCGGGCTTATTACGCGTTCGTCGATTCGTGCAAACAACGCTGCAAATAATATGCAGATGCTTGTTTAACTTTCGATGTTCGGAACAATCGCGAATGTTATGCGCCTTGTATAAATTTTGATGGCGAATTCAACGGCAACAGTTTAAATTTTAATGTATGAAAGAAACAATGGAGGCGAGTTGCCATTATAATGCAAAGTAAAATTGACATTGGATAGCGCGAAATTAGTGCAGGAATTAGTGCCAAATTATTATAAAACATCACATTTTTCCTTGTTTTTACCAACGTAATAAAATTTTATTACTGAAATCATCAATTGGTCGGATACAATAACGCGACAACGTGTGGGTGTCAAAGATCAACATTTATAGTTTCGGACTACACTAATTCTTGATTCTGCATTATACTACTGCAAACAATCGTACTTAGTTTGCATTGTTCGAACTTTCTTAAGCTATGTAATTATGCATCACCCTATATCAACGTAGCTTAAACCTTCGTTGGTACATTGTAGGGTTTCTTTCAAAAACAGCACTTCCAATTCTGTACGACTGCACATCGAAGTTTCCTCCATTTTTCGTTGTCCTTTAGGTTACTGTAAATACGAATAACATAATTATGAGGGCTCATTCAAATGATCTCCCCCAATATATTAACTGTATCTAATACTTTAGGTTTTACACTGTTAGCCCATTTTCCAATAAAACTAGTGGATCTGTACAAACACCGGCTACTGCGAAATAGCCGCCCTATTTTTGTTTACTTTGTAAATATAATTCTTTGGAAGCTTGTCTTCTATGCATCATCAAATATTGGACCAAATTTCCACACTAATAAAGTACGACCGTTGATCCGTTTCCAAACTTTCGCTACGCTTTATTGATTTAACCTAACATAGAGTAAGCACCGCGCTTAACTCTTGCCAAGTCTATGTGTACTCAAAACTCGACACGATATGAAAACGTTAACTTGTTCGAAATTGCCCCGCTACTAGAGTACGTAGCGTATTTATGTCTGCACCTACATTATTTGACGTGCGCTTATTGCCCGGCGGTTATGTTATGCCAGTTGGCCAACATAAATCAGAGATCGGGGCCGAAGCGTACGCGAAATTTTGGAAACCGGAGAGAATTTATATTTTATTTTCAATCGGTAATAATTTGCCCGTCGGTCGCGGAAAACACACGCGCGCCCCGTAGAAAATACTTCTGGCGGACGTCGGCTGCCGCTGTTGCTGCTACAATTTATGTCCTCGAATTACGATCCTCCCGACCTGATTTACGACACTCGCAGATAATATTCGTACCGGTTGTAGTATGCGAAACTTTTATTGTTTTATCAGGAGTTATTGGTCGTATTTCACTTGTCGCTCTAATAGGTTATTCTGTCCTGGTTGTCTATTATGGGCTTTTTATTTTTGGGTGCATTGGAAATGGATAATGTTCGATAGTTAAATTTCAATAAGTACTGCGTTCCAGAACCTGTTCTTCGCGAGGGATGTAATATGCCACTTCCTCTGGGGTAGACGGATTCACTGGCTCCATTCGTCCCAGTTTTAAATTTAGGAATTTTATATATTCTTGATTTGGGATCTTATCTCCAATTGAAGTAATCTTGCAGCGGCCCGAGTTTTCAAGCTTCTCGTTCAAGGGAATTTGAACGAAAGAACCATGTTGATTCCATTTTTGTCTCGAGTTGTGGTTTAGGTGTAAAGCTCCTAACAACTTTCATGTCGGGGCTGACGAATTGTCTTATTTCCGAGGACTTCGCCAGTTGTTGATCTGCGTTGATGTTAATCATCATAGTGAGTTTCTGATTGATCGACAAGTCGAGAAAAATACGAAACTGGAGATTCTGCTTCAAGCCCAAGATGATCAGCACATTAAACCATAATATTTAAAATAGTTTTGACCAGTTCAGACATCTCTAAGTTGAAACGTAAAAACTTCCCGGACCTTATTACACGCAAAATACATTACACCAATCTTGTTGGTCTTGATCGCCCCCTTGTTAAATAAAAACCTTTATAAGACCAACCCAACACATCGAAAAATTAAAATCTCATCACTACGATTTTACATTTAATATTTTTTTCCCATGACCACATCAACGAGGACGAGCTTCAATTACCATATCATGGTGGCGACCTCAACTGCGGAAGATTCCCCTGACGCTTCTCATATCCTCCCCGAAAAATCTCTCGGCCCTCCCTTGCGGTTCGCTGCCGTGCCACTTTGCTCCGTATTTGATTGACGTGTTACGATTTTCCGGCCGATGTTGGAACCGCGAGCGCGCATGTTTTAACATTTTTATAGATATTTTACGGTCCATCCGTATAATAAATTATTCCTCGCGGGATTTGGAGTGTACTCTCCGCCTCGGTCTCGGCTCCGACACGATTTTAGCGAGTGTATATGCTAGCCGCGAGCATAGAAAGTGGTTATAGAGGGTTGAGCGAGGAATTTCGCTGAAAAATCGATGCAATTTTAGCTTAGAATTTGGTTAAAAATGATTTTTCTTCGTGGATTTTGTAAAATTATTCTCTATTATTAATTATAAAGGATCTTAAATTAACAATTATTCTGATGAAAGCAGATTGGAGTTAGTTATTTTTATAACTGTCACGTTAATATCGCTAATTTCTTCAAATTCCTCCCGCAATAAATTCCCGCGTAGTTTAGGGGGCAAGAGGATCGTTAGCATTCGGGGAGACCATCCCCAGTAATACAACTCGAAGACGTCAAAATGTTTTATTTTTTACGATCAAAGTCGGACGATTTTTCCAGCTGGGAAAATAATAAAATTCCGTATCCTTAAGGCGTTACAAACTTCTTTCATTAAGCTGTTCCCACTGCCGCCGGAGTGCCTTTTACCACCATCCCCAGCATTATACCATCTTTCTTCCTCTATTCCTCAACTTTTTCGCAGTTTTTTTTTTCTCGCCTCTTGCCAGGTCTTTTTCAAGTATTTTTTTCAATCCATTTCCGAATTTATCGGGTGCAACCGGTCCGTAAACGCCATAGAAATGCATCTTAGCACAGCCGACGTTCGCCGTGATATCGTTTTAATAACCGGTGATTTACGCCTTTAATCCAGCGTTCAGGTGCCACTGGCAGCTCGGTTTCGTCCTGTAAATTGGCCAGCACCTATCGGGTAACGGCTAGGTGTCGTAAATGTACTGCCACTGTAAAACAGCTGCTTCCAAATTTCATTAAGCCGCGGAGAAGTCGTTACTTGTAGTTTTTATAGTTTTTGAGATCACGCTGCTTTAGAGCGTGCTTGGTTAAGACGGCGGTAAAGTTTACGTACGACTATTGCGTGTTTAGAAATAAATCTTTACTGGCTCCGTTAGGTAAAATAAATTGGAAAAATCAATGGTTAGATTGTTGTATTTAAACTGACTTATTTACTTCATTTTGTAGGGAGGTTGTATTGGATGTTGTTTAATGAAACAAAACGAATAAATTAGGTTGTTTATAACTTTTGCATCAACTCTTTTAGTGTTAGAATTTCGCGAATAATAAATTTACAGCGTTGCTGGAAACCAATAAGCTACGTGTATAACAAAAACGTCTTTAAACAAATCGTTAAGCAACGTTTTTAATGATCCTCATTGTGGCATTTTTTACCAGAAACCTCAATTTCTATTGTTGACTAATTTTCTCCCGTTGCTCTAGATACTATGATTCCTAAGATGTAGGTCACCCGGTGCATGCCATTTTGGGATTATTTAATTTTTCACACACACAAGTAGACTGTTTTAATTACACACTGCGTCTCATCCAAATCTCATAGAAATTGTTCCTCCTCTAATCCAGATCTACTGTTACATTGTTTCTCCTCCCAGTGGCTAAAAATTTACGCCCGAGTCAGTTGTTTTTTTTTCCTACCATTTCTGCTACTCCGCCTCGCTATCTATCTATCTATGTTGTCCGTCTACCCTAGCATAACATGCATGCACGGAATAGTCGGCCGGCACACATAGAGAAAGCGGGCGATTTCATGCCCGACAACGTTCCCAATTCAAAGTTTCTCTATGGGTTTTGCACGCGTCGTGCCCGTCCCTTCGCCGAATACAAATGCCTGCGGTGGCGTCGCGTCGACCGCTCTTTTGTCGGCGCCACGGTCGAATTTAATGACGTCATCAAACGGGACGACTTCCGAAAACGAGACGAGAAGCAGGAGTAACGGAGATCGGTCGGTCGGTCGGTGGGGGCCTGTTTTCGATTGCGAAACCGCGCTCCGTGGTATTCCGTTTGCCGCGCGGTAGTAATAGAATCGAATAATACTATTCCTACTGGCAGGGTTTTGACGTGATAGGCAAGGAGCCGGTTGTAACAATGGCACGTTTCGAAAAGATGCCTTTAAAGAAGTGAAGGATTTTTTTATCCTCATCATTGAATTGTGAATGGCGTTTTTTGATTATTAATGCCGATTCTTTTGGAAGGATGACGGATACGCTGCAGAAAAAATTGTATTCTTATGGTGTCCTACATATATATATGTTTTTGAAATAAATACTATTATTATTATTATTATTATGATTATCAATTATTATTATTATTATAGTATGCTGAGATAGGAAAAATGGGGTATTTAGTCGATATTTTAATGCTGTTTCGGTTTTTGCAACACAATTGTTTTTTTGCTTACTTCGCTTTCAACCTCAACTCAGCGCAAAATACGTTGCTTCTGTGTTATTTAAAGTATTGACGTCGAAACTAACCGTGAAACGACGAACACTCAATTTTCCCTTTCCTTTCAATACATTCTTAACTTTAAAAAAATATTTTGCGTGGTATTCTACGTAAGAAGTTCCCGGGAAAGGAGAATAAAGCGTACCCTCTCGGTTGATATAAGAACGACAGCTCGCAGCAGAAAAGAAACATAACCTTCCACTTCTTGCTATTTCCCACGAAATTGATTTTGCGCGGCCATTCCGTATCCGTCTTTTTATATCTATTGGAACCTCGAATTCACTTGTATTCGACAGGGTAGTATGGAAAATAACAAAAACATCTGTCAGTCTGTTTAGAGAAAACCGATATGCTGCTTAAATACCGCGAAAAGCATTGTTCAGCATCCACCATCCAGTTGTAGCATTTAAGTAGTACGTACGACCCGACCTGACGACAATTCACCTCGGTCATTTCTCGCAGAAAATTGCGGAAAAATATATCGCACCGTGAAATATTGGAACGGAATTTTGCCGGCACTAAATCGTTAGGTATAAATATGAGGGCAGTGCTATGATGGTGGACTCTTTCCTTGGGAAGTATAGAAGACGTCTGGGAACTCGAAGGAAGCGGAAAAAGGGAAAATGTGGCGGCGGTGTTGTATGCGAACCCCTTGTTTGGAGAATTTATACTCCGCTGCAAGTGACTACCGCAAAATAACGCAGAAATAAATGTACTTAATATATGACTTTATAGATAGCGCTCGGGTTTCGAGGTGTACATTGTGGAAGCCGGCGTGTCCGAATATCAAATGGCCGGCGTTTGTCAGTGTCTCCGCGCACCGCAAACTACCGAGAAATGTGCTTACGCTTTCCGGGATGTCTTCGAGAATTTTCGATCTTAGAGATATTCTTTACTAGATTTAGTTTACGGCAATTTGAATATTAAGTTACCAAACAGGAATAAACAATAATCTAATAATAACTTTTATTTCATTATTACATGCCATACTTAAAGACTTATAATATAATAGGGAACTCTGTGTGACATATTAATAAGTAACTGGCCGGTCAAATTGTAACAATTTGATTTGAAAGGTCGTCTCCTTATAAGAGGTTCAAATCGAAAAAAAATTCATCGAGTACACGCACCTCCTTTATGAACATTATTGAAGTTATCTTAATGAAAATTTTCGCTGTGTTTATTTAATGAGAATTCAGGAATTGTAGAGTACAACTGAAACGCCATTAAATATTACATAACAAACAGTTATATTGGTTTCTGTCCATATAACTTAAAGTAATGTTGATCAAGGGTCTTCATCATACAAATGATGTTGTCCTGTATTTAATGTTCAGGAATTTACGTATAACGCAAAAGAAACCCAATAAATTACCACAAAAAAAAACGAACTTACAAAAACACTCGAACACATACTGTTTCCCACCCCGCCTCCAGTTCTCCATTCAAGAAACCTATATCGTCTTTTTTGGTTCGCCCAGCTTGTGAAGGGAAGAATTTAAATCACTTCGCTCCTCACCTTAAATACATCGACGGCTGACGAATCGGCTTCGTATCGCTTTATTCTCCCCGTATTTCTCAACCTTCCTCCCTATTATGGAGAGCGGATTTAAATTTAAAAAGATTGAATATCGTCGATATTCACGGCTCAAATACATAAATAAAGGAAAGGGGAACCGCCAGGAGCGGCAATAAAATAATATCCACACAGCCAGTCGAGAGAATTGTGGCGTCGTAAAGTATCGCTTCTCCCGCCATCGCCCGCCCCTATACCTTATGTTTATGGGCGAGTAGCGCGTGAAAAAGCTGTTACGGCGGTATATTGTAATTCTTTTTCGGATTGGAGAGAAATCGCGATCTTTGACGGTCTTGGGATGAACACCAAAATAAGACTGAACTGAAAGACAAATGCGAGAATACACCGCTGTTTACTGAAATTGCAACAATGAAGAAAATGATGTATAATGTGCTGCAGAATCTGGTCTTCAATTCAGTGATTGTTGCATCGCAGTATGACGACCAATTCCGTGCATGGAAACTCGCCCTTTAGCGCGACGTAGCATTGTTGCACAAGTATGTATAACAAATTAATAAAGGGTTAGAACATCCGTTGGTTAATTTGATTGCATTGTGATTGTGTATAAAGGATGTTACATAGAAAGTGGGCGATTGCCTTCGTGAGAAAACAACGTATACAAGATACGGCAAAATTTCAAAGAGCGATTTCCTTCGAAGTTACAGGACTATAAAGATTTTCAAGAAACGCAGTGTATTTTTTTTTTATTATTATTTATCATAAATAGACCGTTCCCAAGAATAGACTCAAACACATTTGAATAATGAGCGTTCTAAAATTTGCGCGTGTCAATATAAATGGATCTTTTTTAAATTGTGAAGTTGTTTAATTGTACATTCCCCTTAAAAATCGTACTCTTCAATATTGTGAGCCTCATATCATTGAGCTGTCACTCCTTTTATTTCTATTTAAAAAAAAAAACGTATAAAATTCCAGCTTAGAATCCTAAATTTTAAGCTGTCGAATTCATAAAGCAATCCGAGATGAATACGCAAGAAAAACCATTATAACGCTGGTTTTTAATTCACTTTGCCTCTTAGTATATCCACCATTTCTTTCTCCTATTGCCATTCGACAATAAGGAACTGAGAATGAAAGAAACTCGAGAGACGCCGCGCCATAGCGAACCCCTTTTTTCGAGAATCGATAATTTGTCGCAATATTCAATATCAATGGGAAGGGGGACCATTTTCGCCCTCGCCCTAAAAAGAAGCCGGTCTCTTTTTTTATTCATAAAAATTCGCGAACGTCGTAGAAATTACTTCCCGAAGTGTATAGAATATCGTTATTGATGTGTAAATTGCGAAGCAAAGCGGCACAATATACTTTTCGGGAGGGTTGGGAAGACGGAAAATAACGTTTCTGATATCGATGCGTTCGTCGATAAGAGGCTTTCTGGGGAAGTTCCTTGGCTGTACGATAAAAAAAATTATACTTTTGCGTACAGTCAGCGATAAAGTGTTTGTATAAAAAAGGTGTATATACACCAATAATAATATTAGCAATCTACGGATTTGGTTGAAAAGGAAAACGATTTTAGCTAAAATGAAATATTGGCATTTAGCAAAGCAAAACGGTGAAATTTGAAATGGAAGAACTAATTTATTAATTAGTGAAACTTTGTAAATAATGAATACAAAAAATTACAAAGAAAGTGAATTAAATTTGGAGTTTAAAGTAAAAGCACAAAAGGGAAAAAGGAAAATAAAATGTAAAAATAAAAAATCACGGCATGCGTGCTTATTGTTAGTCGAGAAGGAACATAAGGAGGGACAGACGTGTCTGCTTTTGACACGTTGTATGAAAGCCACTACAGATCACAAATGTATGGAAGGCAAACGCCCAAATTTGCTGCATGAGGAACAATTTTTAACATTTGGAGATATCTTAATTGTAGACTTTCAGGCTCATTTTCTACTGTAGAATAATCTTCTGGGTGTTGTTGTGATACTGTCAGCTCCTTCAGAAAATTTCTGAAGATTTAAGTTCATTCTTCAAGAACACAACGGAAACGGCCGATGAAACCGAAACTAATGAGTCTACAATTAGTCCACTTGGCGGTATAATTTTGTAAGATTATTAAGAAAAATCGCAAATATAATAAATTAGCATTTTTATGGCTTTGGATATTTGTATCGGCTGGAAATACTAATTGCAATACACAACGACAAAATAATTTTGTCGTTGACTGTATACAAGAAAACAGAGAAGATGGAAGGCGAGGTACTGAAGTGATTTTATTTTATCTAGAATGCCGAGCAAATAAAGATTGCCCACCACCCCTCCACGCTTTTACTTGAAAATTTTGATGATACGCATACTAGGGGTAGTAAGTTTCGCGTAGCATTATCGTTATCAAATATTCCTACCAATTCCTTCCTGTCTCCAGAGTTCATCCTTACATTTTGCATGACCTCCTCCTATAGGTACATGGCGCTCGTCGACCTTGCCATCTTCGATCGATAATATAGATATCTACCCTCAAATTTGCTTCCCACTCCGCCACGCCGACATTCTCGTATTTTCCTGCCTTCGTCGCTCGACGCAAACACACTTTTCATCGTTATTAAATTTCGATTTATTGGTAGGCAGGATTGGTTTTGGTGCTTTAACGAACCGTCTCTTCTTCTTCACCCCACCCGGCGGGAAGTCTGCCGCCCTTCCTTCGATTAATTTGGAGTTGAATATATTTAAGGAAAAAGTTTCACCCGTGGGAGCAGAATTTAACGGACGACTTGGGTAATTTTATGGAGTTTTTTCTTCGCACAAAAAGGTTGATGGTTATGCTTTCGCAAAATGAATGCTATCGTCATTAGCTCTGTACTTTCGAACGGGCAGAATATGTTTGAACAAACAAATTATGTTCGATTGAGGAAATTTTCTATTTATAAAGCAGCGACATTTTATTTACGTATATGAATAAATACATTTTAACAAAGGAAACTCTTCGTAATATTCTTGGTTATTGCCTTCCTCAGAAATTTACATACTAAAAATGAAAATTTTGTTAATCAATATAAAACATATTCCGTAGTAAACTATGAAGAATTACTAATGTTAATGTGATTTCTAGCTATGGAGAAAATATTAATCCCTGTTTTTATTTTTTTATTTTTATATAATTTAAGCGAATGATTATTTTATTGTCCTTAAACGTTTTTGTAATAAAACCTTCCTTTGTGTTATACAAGTAATCATGTTTTATTCTACCGCTTCCAATACGTACGCACATAACTACTAACTTTTCCTATAAAATGGATCGTGAAAAATAACCGCTATAAAACATTTTTCCGCTTCAATACTTTAGCTACTTATCGTCCGGCGAACGCAATATATTTTCGCAATAAAAATAAACCTTCGAACCGGTAATTTTCTACGTCAGAGATGATACGTATGACATATATACAATACAAATGACATGTTCGTAATTGGAACGAATTTTCTCGTTCAATCGATTTGTTTGATCGCTTCAAAAACTAACTTTTAACGTACGCGTACGAATGGATAACTGACGTTTAATTTTTTACGTTTAACTTTTTTTTTTAGTTTGTTATTATTTACTGACGTTTGTATACATTGTATTGGACAATTACAGTGTTTTTTACGTCCATGAAAATTTATTGCATTAATCCTGTATATGGTTTCTATTTTACTTAAATGAGTTCCCTCTCTTGAGTGGAATTAATAACCTGTGCAGATGTAGATCTTTCGTCTGTTGCATCCATAATGAAAACATTTTAGTTAGCAAAGCTGCTCTGGGATAATTTAACCCTGCACAGAGCGAAATTAATGCAAAGCTTCCTTCTTTACAAATATCCTCTGAGGCAATCAATCATATTCCCTTTCCATAGAAATCGTGTTCTTTTGCAGCATGCACAGTTCTAATTAGACCTACACCATAAAAAAATAGATGAAAATTTCCCCGAAAATAGGACGCAAAACGTCCTATAATAGAGGTAATTTTAACTATGCGGGTGCAATAAACATATTGGTAGTTACATCATTACAAAAATGTTCAACTATTTCATTTTTAAATTAACTGATTTTTTTGTTTTTCAATTCTTCAGGTACATGATCACTGGAATGGGTCGTATGTCAAATAATGCAGCTTTAAGAAGCGAAAAATATGTCCCGTCTTAGCTTTTGAAGGGATACTTTTGTAGCTCATTATTGCCATCAACATTAACTTGTTATTAACAATTGTACAACTGTAGACTTACAGTCATATATGACACAATAATGCCAAAAGTTACTTTTGATTAACATAAGACATGCTGCTACCCAACACAATGTTTTAAAGGAAATTGCATTATGTGATTGATTTATTAGCTTATTTACCTACATATTTACCTAAAAAAAGAAAAAAGAACATGATATAGAAATAATAAGCAAAACTGTTCTTATGGTTTTTCTCCTGCTGATTTAATAATACGTATTTAATTAGCAGGAGTGCAGATGTCTTGATTTCTTTATATATTCCTTATATAACAGCAAAACTAGAGAATCGGTGCTTAAACTTGTATATCTAACACTTCAATTATCGTATCCCATTGGCTGCTTAATTTTCCACTATTGTATATAACGACAAGGTTCGCTACTAATGACCCATCGTTTTAAAAAAATGTACACAATAAATCGCGCTCCACCACCACCACCGTCGGCCGGTCAAAATTGATATAGTTCGATTCGGCAGGGACGAACGATATTTCACGTCCGAATCATTTATCATTAAAAGTAATTTTAGAAGAGCGCCGTCGGCTCGAAACGACAAGAGAGCAATAAGTCAATGGGAAGTTTTAATTTGTATGTTTTCGGAGCCGGAAAATCAATCTTGGCGGGCGGAAGCTGCGCTACGACGATGACTGCTACTCACATCACGTTGACCTCGAAATACTAAACTCACTCGCTTATGGGTTAGCCGCAAGCAAACGACAAATTGTTCAGGGTTAATCGCCATCATCCGGGAAATGTTAATTTCAACAGATGAAAAAGAGGGTGGCGTAATATAAGTAAGATATAGGGCGTCGTATTTTGGAAACAAAGTGCACACCTCTAAACTGGGGTGGGTATGTGAAGATTTAGTACGTAAGGTAAGAACTTACAAGCTCCACTACACTGGTCAAAGTAATCGGAGGAACGTTTGTTCACATCTCAATAACTCTTAAATCTTAAGAACTTTTGTTTCCAAATTCTCCAGAAATATCTTTTAATTTATTTATTGTATTATTTAAGGTATTTAGAGCTTCTACTAACTTTACTTATGCATAAAGAGAACCTTTCACTATCTATACGAGATTAAATTTGTGCACTCTTATTTCCTAGCGACGAGCACGAACGAAATGCTAACAATTACGTGCTTCTGTACGCCTTGACCAACTATAGTTATAATCCGCTGTAAAATCTCATGCAAGCAGGAGACCCTGCTTGCAACACTGACAGTGTCATGATGTCACATGATAATGATGAAAAGATAATTTCATCATTATCAGTCGACAAACAAGCATTAAGAGAGAAGATGAAGAAGAAGGGGTTCGACATGAGACAGGTGGCCTGCATAAAGAAGCCCTGCAGTGTTTGCACCAGTGGATCAAACGAGCACATAAAATAACATTAGATTATCAACTGCTACTTACTATAGCGCATTAGAGATCAAGCGCTCAGTTAAAATCTTTTGTTTACAACCATGTATGTTCCTAAAACACTCATTTGAAGTCATTTAGGTGAAAAAGTTATTAGATTTGCTAATCCAAACAAATCGCTAATCAGGATACTTCCTCTCCCCAATTAGTTAGGATTAGTAAAATGATTGACCAAAATAAGGATGTGTATATTCGCAACAATCGATTTGCCATCTAGAGCACGATATATCCATCTTCGAGCCGAAGCAGTGCTAACTTATAAAGCATCCATTTGTCATGCCTCTACCATGCTAGCAAGTCTAAAGTAATGGAAACAAGCGATAAAGTTTGTGAGGATGCGAAGAGCGCGTGTCAGTTTATTGATTTTATTGTAATGTTTATTGAATAGCGTCGAACCGTTTGCGGAACTGCGAAATGTTGCCGGGAATGAGACGCGACTACGATGTTGCGGACCGTGTTTGCCACTAATAAATAACCGATAGTTTTCGCTACCAAACAAACTGCTATAATACATTCGAGAATTATCTGGAGATTCATATTTCAGGCGCCCGTGGCGCTGCCGTTCCTAGCGGCGGTACTAGTAGTAGGTCGTACGCTAATCTATACCGTCCGCAACGCCATCTACGTTCCTATACATATATACATAGACGGCGTGCAAAAACACGCTCAGCCCGCAATGAGAAATGACCGTAATTAATGAACTTTTATCACTTTTGTTAATGTCTGAGCCGACTGAAAGAGCGCGCTCACGTTCTCGCCCGACTGAATGGGATTTGTAAAGCCGAAATTAGTCTATTTGTTAGATCGAAACGCATAAATACAGAGCGCCGTTCCTCGTCCGTGAATTTCGCGGCGACCGGATCAGATCATCTGGGATACGAGACTTGTTGAAGGATAAATATCGAGAACACCTGCACTGCCGTACTCGTTCAAACGTTAATTAATGAATCAACGTTCAAAATGCGCATGACGCTGTAGTTCATTGGATTGTTTAAATGTAGCTCCCGTGCGAGCTCGTAAAGATTGATACGAGGCAACTGATTAATCTACGAGTTTTTAGCATTAAACTTTATAATACAGGAAAGCGGAAGATGATGAGAAGATGAGAGACCTGGCAGGAATCAACTGCACATTTCGATAAGTTCAATAAACAGAAGCATATTACTTAGCAAAGCAGGCGTTCTTTTCTCAATCTTTTGTCAACAATGTTTCTTATTTAAAACCAAGGATATAGGCATTGTCAATTTGCAAAACTAAAGAAAATTCCTAAACTAAAAAACCTACAACCATAAAAACCCTGCTGTCGTCGCAAACCCGCTCAGACTTCGTCCGTCGCCATCGCCTTGGAAATAATTTGTTTTCATCATAGGATTCGTGGATACACCGTCGACAGCTTTGCTAAAGTCAACCCCGCTTATATACATATGTTCCGTGGTTCATACGAGATGCGCAGCTACGAAAAATTAGGTACCCGTTTATTTGGCTGGTCGCCAGCAGATGGTTTCAATTTCAGAAACTATCACGTCCGTCGTAATTTATGACTTTTAAATTTTCGCTACGTTTACGTAGCGCGCCTTTTCGTCTGGATACGTCGGATATTTATTGCAATCCTCTTAAAAATTCTGTCGCAAACTTGATCTGAATTCGGACATTTAAAATTTATTGTATTTTTCTGAATTTTTTTGTAATTTTTAACCCCGCAATTTTTTGTAATGTTAAGAAACATGTAAAAAACCTGTATATGTGTATAGATGAAAATAAGGTTGGCATACAAGATATTGATTAGCCGTTTAACCTCCAACGTCATCGAAATCAGTGTCATATAAACTGGTCCATTACCTTCTTCGTCTGTTTTAAATTTTTCTCTTGACTGTTTTTTCCTTACTCCGTTTCCCTGTTTTCTTTCTCATTGCTTGCTTCCTCTAACAACTTTTTATTTCACCGCTTCTCTCCTTACTAAGCTTGACAATTTTTTCCCTTTCTTTTTCCTCATAGATCTCCTTATGAGGGACCGAAGTTATAATTTCAGAATACCCAGCTTTTCACTTCTTCTTTTCTTTGGAAGGTACTGATAGACTGAAGCTATCTTATGATTTTGTTTCATTTGATACCCGCTGATGTTCAGCATTGTCATCAATACAGGAATATATAGGTGCTAAGGCATTGGCTGTTTCAAAGTCTTCTTCTAGTTTCATAGCATAAATCCTCGTAACCTCAAGCCCTTTAACAACTTTTTTCTATAGTTCGCTATAGACAAAATTAAATAGAGATGTTTAGCTTTTCAAAGCTCAATGTTTAAACCGAAAAAAAAAAACAAAGTCAACAAGTCATCAACAGCACAGTTTTAGCTTTCGTATTTACGGTGCGGCACGTATCTGAATGACGTAAACACTCGCCTCGGTCCGCCGAAATGCCGAATTTTATGTTGCGAATACATCGCACGATATGCATCATGTGTCCATGCAGTGTGGACAGTAAATAGGGGAACTTTTATTAAATGCAGGGAACGAATGGTTTCACGGTGGCACGTTTCTAGTTTGGAAACAGCTAGTTTGTATTCAGCGAAAAAACCGAAAAGTTTTAAATATGATCGCATATCGGGCGGCTGTGTGTCTAACTAGCGAAACGGGAACAGCGTTCAGAATTCAAATCAGAAATCCATTTACAATGTATAACACAAAACTTCTTTAATGAGGAACTGTTACTGTTGGTCTTGACAATTGAAGTCATTTTGTTACGCCTATATCTGTACATACAACATAACCTACACGAAAGCAAACATAAAGGGAATAAATAAAAGAACAGAAAAAAGACCGAAAAGGAGATGCACGATTTTGAACGTTTACTGCGTGAAAGGACAACATAAAAAAGAAATCAGAAACACACTTAAATTAGAAACAGACAAAGCAAAAGGCAACAGCTCTCAACACAGGATAAAAAGTATACAATGATGCTATAAATGCAACTTTCAATACGTTCCTCTTTTTTTTTCTGCTGACAAGCATTAGGGCGCTATTCTTAAAGAGAGTTTATCCGTTTTATGCTAAACTTTATCAGCTTGCTGGTATCGAGAGCCTGCTTGGAGAACCTCGAAACGAGACAACTTTCGTTCTCCCTGGCATCTTATCATGTAGCTTCTGGGCCGGTATGGTAATGCCTGCAAAACCTAATGGCCCCATCTAACCAGGTGCCGCAGCACAAAAGCGCAATTAAATTACAGCTAGCAAGAGAATGTCCTAAATTTAGTTTCACGGGACATGAGCCGAGCCTCAGTGCAACTAAGAATGCAGTGCTTGGTGCAATTAACGAGTGCATCACAAAACAACAACAACTTAATTGGAACCATACAGCTGGAGGCGCAGCAAACAGATTTCCCCAATAATTAACCACTGACATACTTGCATTAAACAGCGCTTTGGTTACGGCAGCAACATGTTTATTAACAATATATACTGTTTAGAGAACATCTGTATAAATTTATTTATGGAATTTATAAAGACGAACCTCTATCGTAATAAAGAGGGGAAACAACCTCTCGTATTATTTTCGAAAGTAGATCGTCGAGTCAAAAAGAATTAACGCGTTTGAATAAACTTGATACCAAAGCAGAATTCATAACAACTGCGATTCCTCTATTCTAAAAAGTTGGTTTAGAAATAATTGAAAATTATTGACATCCGACATATCGATTAATATATTTTGCCTGACTACAGGTCAGGCTATTACGTCTATTTCTACATCAACTATAAACTTCCTGCTCCAATCTTACATATTATTGCGCAGTTTTGATGTTGTAGCTTTCACGTTTCACGTCCAGGTTGTCATCCTAAGGGAAATTTACTCAAGCCATCCTACGTTTTGCAGTAGTCATCGTCCTGGTTTACTTCCTTATTTTGCGTTCCACTTTAGAATGTCAACCATGCGAAAGATGAAAAGAAGTACGTTCAGCTTACTGAGAAATCTGATTCCATAAATAGATAAGATACGATGATAAGGTCATAAGAGGAAGCTGCTTGTCATATATCAAGTAATCAGTCAATTGTATTAAAAATTTAGACAGACATAACATTAGCAGCAAAAAAGTTAATATTAGAAGGTCAGTATTATTCTCGTTACCTAATCACGTGACTTTCAGAATAAATTCATAACTCGGCATACCAATAATCTGCACGCAATTAGACTAAATAGTATC
This sequence comes from Oryctes borbonicus, assembly GCA_902654985.2. Lineage (NCBI taxonomy): Eukaryota > Metazoa > Arthropoda > Insecta > Coleoptera > Scarabaeidae > Oryctes > Oryctes borbonicus. The sequence continues at coordinate 597,852 of LR736903.1, forward strand.
ATTGTTGCTGTTTTTATTTTTTTCCACTTTTTTTTGCATTATTTTTCAGTTGACTTCATCGTAACATCGTCGCTTCCATTAATTCCAGTTGATTAAGCCAATACGACCGTGTTTCGTTTCAGCTTAGAGCAGGAAATTAAATAATTTCCTTTAGGTGGGCTATATTGGATTTCGCAAGTGCCTTATCTTGTCTTCGGAGATAAATTTTCATCGTTCCATTGTTTCAGATGCGCGGTAATTTTCCAATAACTTCGTCGGCGCGGCGGCGTACGCAAGCACTTTAACGAGACGAAATTAGAGAAGATAGAGGTTGACGAATCAATTCAAGAATTCGATTTGATTTCGTGATACGCGAACGCTGTTTACTAGAGATGCGAAGTGTTCTATCACACACGCTAAAAGCAGTATATTTGCTTGCGCATACGTAAATTGAACTCGATTGCTTTTTGCTTTTGAGAATAAAAAAACACAAAAGCACGTAATTGTAAGGCTTTAACAATGAAAACTTATTTATTTATTTCGATTTTTTGTAGCTCCACATGTAAAATTAATTTTCGAACGTTACATTAAACAGTAAAAATAACAACTGATAAAACAAACATAATCTGAAGAACATTTATTTATCATCGAGTAAAATTGGTCTATTGGATAATATTTAACCAATTTTAATTTGAATAGAACTGTAGGTATAGTTATGTTTGCCTAATACTGCATTCAGCTCACAATAAAAAGATAGTAAATAATAATTTCATACTTTTTTAATTCGATTTTGGCCATACCTTTTTACATATGAGATATGGGTCCAACTAGAACAAACAACAACAGCTTTCAAAATTTTGATTTTTGAAGAAAGAGATTCTCTTTTTTTCTGGCCTATTCTTTTGATTCTAGTCTCTACCCTATCGTTTAAAACAGTCAATATTTCCGCCTATTATCATCAAGAAGTGATACATTAATTTGTGGCAGAATTTCATAGGAACTAAATTGAAGGAACAACCATGTATTGTAAGTTTGCATTTTTGGATGCATAAATTACACTGCCACTAGTATTAACTAACAGAAGCTCCCCAGCTTATCCCTACGCGTCCTATGACTTGACCGTGCGGTATTAACTCTAGCGTGTACCACTTTAATACGTAATAATGTAAGCGGTTACCAGCTGCGGTAATCATACTGCCACCAACCTGCTAGCGGTAAGAACACCACTCGCCCGTGCTAACGGTGGCAAAGAACCGCTTTAGAATTTATGTATAAACGTGCGGCGGTGGTGACGGCGTTACCCCGGAATATTAGCTCCTTCGCCTTACCCTTCTCCTAGTTACGGAAATAAAGTGCTTAAATTTCGGGGGCGAAGGTGTGCAAAGGTTACGGTATAATCCGGAAAGAGGCTTCACGGCGCGTCGCCTCGATTTTATCCCCGAAACACAAAGCGATAGCGCCGTGGAAGAGGTGGCGATGGAGGTAGAAAGACCTACGGAAGCGGCCCGCAGCACCCGAGGATAGTATTAACATTTTAGTCCTTTGTGTCCCGCTGAAATATAAGCCTAGCTTAAGAGATAAAGCGGAATTAGAGCACCGATTGGACTTGTAATGCCGCAGAGGTATACAACACATACACCCCTACATACGCCTAGCGGTGGGGGATGAAACAAATACTACTTATTTGCATTTTACAGAGAGAAGTAGGTTGCGAAAGGAGTGGGTTTGTGGTTGCGGTCGAAAGAATCGCAGCCATCGTTGCTATGTTCCTTTTCTCTTGAAGAGAAGGCTTTCTGTGCTTCCTTTTTTAGTTGGGATAGGATCTGATGTATTTTACGTCATGTGGAGTTACCATTCTTTGTCACTTTAAACAGAGATACAATGTTTAGATAATAAAATAAATTAAGACTTGTCCTCCGAAATAAGCATTTGATAAATTACAACTGGAAGCATGGAAGACTGTATTTAATATTTGTTTCCTAGATCTATACAATTAAAGCAGTTTTGGTTGACAGGCAAATGAAATATTCCGCGAAAGTTTCGAAAAATCTAAAAAGATAAGCTAAAATTTTACTCTTTATCAATATCCAGATTTTTGTTAGTCTCCGCTAGTCACATACCCATACTCTATAGATATATATGTGCCAGGAAAAGGAAACGCAGCTTTGAGAGAACTCGAACGATGTTGAGACTACGACGACCTCCTAACTTGGAAATAAATTCTGCCCGAAAAGCATTTCCTCTTTCCTCAGCCAATCAATAACCATAAACCACCATCTATCCTTTCGCTAATCCATCTACTACTCGATCACACGACCGTTCTCTCTCATTTCATGTCTCGCTCGCTACGCCCTTGCGAAAATGCGCCTCCTTTTTATTACCGACCATTTTTTATAAATACATACATCTATAAAGGCGTGGCGTATGCCTACGTGTGTGTGTCTCTCTCAAACGGATTGAGGCGGCTTAATGGATATACGTAGCCGTCCGTGGCCTGTACCCGTTTATCACTGAACGTGAAGGAAAATTTTATTCGAGAAATTGGAACATGGATATATCGGTTGTAGTATGGCAATGAAGGCGAAAAAATGAAAAATTTGTGAAGATTCTTTTATATCAATTTTCATTACGAGACTGGTTGGGTTGCCTTGGAAACGATTATAGATAGAGCTCTTAAAATCAACATTGTCTTTTGCACATTACGGACATGAAATGAACACCTTATTTGCGTCCCTATCAAGCGTTTCTCTGAGAACTGAAAGAGCTAGTGTGGATGAGGACTTATTTGTTTTCAGCTTTTCAGCAATTACAAGGCAAATATAAAATAACCAAGAGCATCCTAACAAAATAAAAACGCAACCCTAAATTCTAGGATTAGATGATCTTCGAATAGGAATAATGATACTGCTTGCAGTGACAAGTATTCACATCGCAAACGGTATATGTGACGTAGTAGTAATTGTTGAATGTTTATTTTGAGCAAAGTAACACAAGGTAATTGTAATAAAACGTTACGTCACGTTACATTTTGATTTAATCCTCAGATTACTTCTAGAATTGAGCATATAACAGCTTATTTACGGTAATAGATCTTAAAATTAACGAAATAACTTTACCCGAAGATCGTCCACCCATTTATCCAAAGGAGAGCTCTCGCCAAGCTAAAAGGGACATCGGCACTTGCTAGTTAACTGAAACTACAAACTTGTGTGCCAACTATAAGAGCCGGAGCCGAGAGCATTTGATTACACGGCTCTCCTCTGCACAGAGCTAAAGTTTCTTGCCGCCGCCGCCTCTAATGTAACGTGTACTACGGCTGTGTATCAGTGGCGAACGTGTGTTTCCCTCAGCAACTATACCTCCTCTTCGGCGACGGGCGGTGAATTGGATCCAAGAGGTGGGGTAGGGTGGATCTGCAGCTTCAATATCGTCGTGTTGCGGTCAGGGGGAGGGATGACGTAGAAACCCCGGCTCATTCATTAGTCCACCGCAAAACAGGACAGTCAACGTCCTAAATTACATTAAACCTACAAATTGTTTCATCAGAAACCCTATTTCTAAAGATAATGATATTATTACAAATTGCCGCTAATACAATGTTTGCTTTCTGTTGAGCGGTGAATGTACAAGTACATGTGTACTTACCTAGGCTCTCGCGAAGTCTATAGAGCACCGTATGGAAGTGGTTTCGGAGGCAAAGGGGGCAGCATCATCCTGTGCTATTGTGTAACCGTATATAACTGTATTATTGACGCTTGTTGAGCAAGATCTTCATACTATCCGGCACACGTTCGATTGTGAGGAAGCCGAAGATACTAACGAATTAGAAATTTTATTCCCGCGTTTGATTGCTCGGATGCCATTAAATGCTAAACTTGCCAAGAGCTAGTACAATCTAGGCGATAGAAGAAAATAATTCAGCTTTGAAGTTACGTATTCTCACGTAACTTAAATAATTAAATGATACGCCTCTTTTTCTCAATTTTCTATCTCCCAATAGATATAATAAGTCTTCACAAGTAAAAAAGTTCGTGGGCTATAGGGTAGTGCTTACCCTAATTAATCTGTTCGGAACAGCTGTTTCAAGGATGCGTGGTTCTCCATTATCTCGAGGAAAGAAAATATCTACTTTTGTCATCTACACACCCTAAAATTAAGACATTAACTTCTTGGAAGAAGCCTCATTACATAAATCCTCTATTTTCGCGACAAAACATATAATATAGATACTAAACCATTCCTATCTCACTAACTAATATTCCACTTCTATCGAATGGGCGCTCACCCCGAAATGAATAAGCTGCATAAACTTAATTACCGCTAAAAGGTTCTCGTTTGACCAGCGAAGCGAAATGGATGTAACGCTGAGGCGTGTTGAAAGGGACCATCCAATGTAAACCATACACTTAAGACGGCTGACGCTGAACATCGCAAACTTGAATCTTAGAAATTGTGTGAATGAATGAATTGAAATTACATGCAATGTGTATGTCGTACATATGTGAAGTCTGATATAAATTAGTACTTGTATTTAATGAAAGCATTTAGTATGTTTATGGGCCCCTTTTCGCAGAAGGTATTCTAGAAAGAATTCCTTCAGCTCTTTCAGTTTAGAATGAGCAAGTTGTTCTTGTTTAGTGGTTATCTTAATTCCTGAAAATTCTTTTAAAATTCTTTATAATACCTTGATTTAGGGTTCGAGGTATTTGGCAGTAAGAATACTAATTTTATATTTTGTATATGTAGCATAACAGAATGTGATGCGACGTCATCTAAAAACAAAATTACTTTCCGCTTCTGGTTTTTTCGTTTTTTTAGCAAATTTTTCCAGCCAGTTGGTAATAATTTCCTTAGTCATCCAAGCTCTTTTTGTTATAAAAGCTGAACCGGCGATTATCACAAAAGACAATTGTACATGTTGCCTATTGATAGTTCTACTTTCAGCTTACAATTTAGGATTTAGGATTGCTTAGGATTTCACGATTAGAGAAGAAAAGATGGAAACAAGAGGTAAAATGACAAAAAAATCGTTCTTTCGTAAAGCCGCAGGTAAATTCTAAATTAAAAGAATTTTAAATAGATTATTAATAATTAATTTTATAAAATTATTTATGTGAAAGAAACAATTATGTATATTTTGGAAAAGGAATAAACCAGCGTCTCTAAACGTAATATAGCAACCTTATTTAACCGGAAAAATTGAATGTTCTAAAAGAAATGTTAAATTACAGGAAAATTTCCATTTCGGTTAAAGAAAAGAAGAAGAAAGCTCTTCGCAATATTAAATTTAACACTTTAAATCGTTCGAATAAAAGAACTTGAATGATTTGCAGCTTTCCTATGTAGCATAAACATGTTTTGAATAGATGTTCACTTTATAATTCTCATCATCCGTAAAAATCTGTCTATTTTTAGATGAACCGCGTATATTCACTTTATACTTGAACTCGACCTCAACTTGAGGATATTCACAGAAACATCCAGGCAATCCATTTATAAATACGAAGGCAATACACATTTTTCACGTACTTTTTTCGAAAATACATCGAATTCATATTCCAGTCAAAATATACCCGTCAAGAAATAACACTAACATATCAAGAATTAGTAAACAAATACGAGAGCTTTAAACGAGGCGCGTAAACGGCCTCCTTTTATTTACGCAGCGAGTAGGTCCGGAGAAACGTGGTGGCACGCGCAAACACAACCCAGTGTTTATAAAATTCCCCGACACGGCCGAAGAGAGATGATAAAACAGCTGTTTTCGAGATTTAAACACGCCGAATTTACGAGACAGTTAAACGTGACACCGGTTACGACCCCGGGATCAAATAAATATGTAGATGCATAAATAAGGGCCTTGCGGTGGCGCGTCTAATTCTACATCGACTCTCGTTTTGAGCGTATACAGGTGCACAATTGTTTCGTGGCCGGTGTCAAATATATGAAGGAGGACAAAGGTTGATTCTGTGACAGGTCATCCTAATAGAAAAAAATTGAAAGAGGTCGCCTTCTCTTACGAGTTCTTTCACCGATTTCATCAAGATATAGTTCTGCCCTAAGGAGTGTTTTTTTTTCACGAAATCGGTCACATTTGTATATTTCTAGTAAAGAACTTGTGAGAAAAGGAACCCTCATTCAAATTTTTTCTGTTAAACATGTAAAGCTACAATACTGTGAATTTGAAATTTGAAAGCTATGTAAAACTTAGGATATATTGGATAATGTCCAGCATTATCCAATTTAGAGAAGAATACAGCACGGGAAGGCGTATACCATAAGAAAGGCTATGAATTGGATGAAAGAACTAATTTTTCCTCTGCTTCAGAAATATTTTCAATACGTTTTAGTAGATGTTAACACCAGATGTTCAAATCATTAACTTATTCTGCCTTATCTTATAAATTCTGCCCGGCAATCCTATATTTGTCAGCCTATATTCTACTACTCCTGCAATGCTGAACGATACGAGAGAAACCAACTCGAACCGAACGAACTTTTATTTTTAATGGAATAATAATGACGATGGAGCTATTCTATTCTTTTTCTTCGTTCGACGTTCTTCTCGACTGTCTTTTTATTGGGCGCTTCCGGTAACGGTAGCGAGTGTCATCCTGTTTGTTTGTTTATATCATTGTTCTTTGCTACTACGTGTTCTCTCTAGCCGACTTCTGCCTCGATGTTTCTCAGCGCTTGGGCTTAAAATTGTTTGCCCCGTTCCGGATTACTTGTTTCGATAATTTATCTGTTCGATGCACGAAGAAAATGTGTGTAATAAAGTCAGTTTGGAAGGGAAATTAGGGAAGAGAATTATATTGTTTGTGCGATGGGAACGCTGAAGATACTTTTGTCTCTCTGGAGTTATTTTCTTAATCTTGATTCTAATATAGTCTTCAGGGTAGAAGCTTTGCATTGTAGGTTTTTTTTTTCTCGTGATTTTTACTGTTGTTTTTTTTATGTAGCAATAGTTTCAATGGTTTCTGAGATCTACTCCAAGTGTAATAAAAATTATTCCACATTCATTCTGAAGTTTAGAACAGGGTATCAACAATGTAATTTGTAAAGATTAGGAATAAAGCGGGCACCAAATTAGATCCTTGGATCACGCCTGAAGTACATATTTGAAGTAGTGTCATAACGCTGTGTATTAGTAAATCCCGAATAGATTGCATATATCTCGTGAAAACCCTATTTCTGCAAATTTGTCCAGGAGAACATGGTAATCAATCTGATCAAAGCCTTTCTTAAAATCAGAAAATATAAGATCCACCTGACCTTAATCATTTATTGCTTGAGAGACGTATTGCGAGATACAAGTCAGACTTGCGATCGTAGAACTCCCTCGAATAAAACCATGTTGGTTAGACGACAATACTGTTCTTGCAGATGCAACTTAGTACAGTCTCAAACACCTTCAAAAGGTTGCACAAAATTGAGATCCTTACTTCGTCACTTTTAAATACAGGGCAACCTTTTGACCTTCTTATTAAATATTTCTACATGTTTTACATATTAAACAAAATCATAGTGGTAACAATCAATTATATTACATAATAATATGGATGGGTTTCGCTTGCTGCTCTTCTCCTTTCTGCTGGCATCGCGCTTGTACATACATACGCAAAAAGTGAAACGGTACACCATAAATTAGAGCGGGAAATAATGGTCAAAATACGTCCAGATAAACATGCACAGCCGTTTTTCCACAGCCGCCGTCAACCGTTCTAAACAATAAAAATTGCAGAGCCATTATTTCACGACACACAAGCATACTCGAACACTAAAAACAGTTGAAAGGAACGCACAAACCGGCAAAACCTAAAAAAGACGAAGAGGTAGATAACGATAATACCGGCCCGGATGGCGTCACGTAAAAATCCCTCTCTCGCTTCGATATACAGGCACCGTCCTTACCTTACTGGTAGAAGAAGCGATTAATGTTCCTTAACAATTTCGTGCCACGGCATTAAACATGCCCGTCGCGGAAAGAGAATCCTCTCATCCTTACGCTTCGTACCTCGTTCGCGCCGCCTCCTTCGGGGCAGTTATCGCATTTATCAGCTCGAGATTTCAATTACATCCACCTGTACAAAGCGTCGATTTAGGGCGCCGTGCTCTCTGGGTTTGCGGCAGTTAGAACGCAGGTAAGATGAGGGAGTTGGCGAGAGGGAGGCGATAGTACAAGCCGTACGTTCCGAATTAGATCTTAATATACGGCGTTATTTGTTCATAAAGTTTGGCTGGCGGAGTAGGACTTCTTTTCGCGTGCTAGAAACGGCGTATAACGCGATTTGTGTGTATGGGATTAATGTATTACATACAATCTTAGGAAATTTGTGGAGAAATATAGAGGAGATTTATTGAAATTGAATTACAGATGTTTGTATGTACAAAGTTGTCTCAAGGCCGAAATCTATTATTTCTAACAGTCAACATGGTTTTAGGCAAGGATACAAAAGAGATACAAAAAAATCAGATCTCGATACAACAATGTTCGGATATAACGACGTGATTTCGAAGTTTCCAATTTGTTTACAAAATTTGCAGCTTATCCTTTGTTCCACAACACTCTTACTATTCAAAATTAATTTGCATTTAGTAGTATACCATTGACATCATTACACGAACATCTCCATCCATATCTTCTTCGTTAATTTTCCTTAACTTCGTTAGTCAGACTGACTGTCTGGCTGCCGCTTGTCACGATTTCTAGAACAGTGCGATGGCGGCGGCGGCGGCGGCGACGGCAGCCAGCACGCAACAGAAATAACAATAATAATAATAATACGTAATACACCCGCGGCTCGTCGCGCTAATCTGGCGGATGAGGGTATATTCGAAAAGCAAATAATACGCCGGTAAAGTATATTAAATTACTAAGCGAAAATTAATGTTTGCGTACAAGAACTAGTAACGAACTAAAACAATCTTGCATGTTTGTTTTAATTAAGACAAATAGTAGCATGCGACCGTAATGTACAAGACTTGAAATTAAATTTGTAACGGGCATGCACACAATTTCGGATTGCCTTGGTAAGGTACAGTCGTGTGCGCGAGAGACTGACAGTCTCATATGGGATTTATTTCTACAAACTAGATGATAACACAAACTTCTAGAGTTTGGAAGGATGTTGTTCCACATTTTATACAGGTTTAGTAAAGGTTTGGATGGAGAAGGAGGAACGGATGGAGGAGACAATAAGCAGGATGGATAAAAAAAAACTGTTTACTTTCGATTTTTGAAAATTATGTAGGTCTTTACAGTTGAGCAAACACTAAAACCCAGTACGCCAATGTGATACTAAGAAATTATTTTTTTATAAGAGCCGCTACACACCATTGCCAGAATATTCAGAGCAGAAAATATAATGCCACAAAAATAATTATAGCAAGGACTGTGGCGGAGTACCTGTGACGGAATGGCCACCGGTTGACGATGAGGACCATTCGTGTCCTCGAAACGGCCGTCCCGGATTAATTATTATATAGTACATTAAACTTGTGTGGTGCGAAAGTTACCGATACTTATCTGTTGTTTTTGCTTTATGCAATCGTTGATTATTATGATTAAGCAGCTTTCACTACATTCGTTGACACTGTTAAAACTGTTTAAGTGTAGCTTGTAGTGAAATTAAACGATAATCGATCGGTAGTGACAAAGTTTATATGGACTTAATTTGTATTGATAAATTTCATTATAAGCATTCGAAGCTTCAAGAAATTACCTATTTCTTACCAATCTGATCAGTTCTGATTCTATTTAAACATTAATTACAACATAATTCTCATTTAAAATTTACGCTTCCCTACTTCTTAGAAGACATACTTAGTACAATCCCTCAAATCTTAACAATCGACACAGTGTCTACATTTTACCAGTCTTATACCGAGCAAGTCCGTGATTGTGAGAATGGCTCCCACGAGGACGGCTTGCTAATTTTCCACGTAGTAGGGCGCTCGCGGAACTCGGTAATGAGAACGAGCTATCGGCTGACGACAGTAGGCAAGAAATTCCGCCGTCGCGTAGCGCGATGGGATGATGCATCCGAAAAGGACAGGCACAGCTGCAATCCTTGATCCCGGGTCTCTTCGTCTCGTTTCCGAAACAAAGTTTAGACTAATTCGGTATACAAGATAACTCATCTTGCATTTATTCATACGTAGATGTATGAGAAAATTTCTGATTGTACTGTGTCGATAATTCTAAAGAAATCAGTGTTGATCAAGAGCATCTGTACACGATGTTAATCATCTTGGATTAAGAATTAAAATGATTGTCGCAAATTATTCGGAAGGTACTTAAATGGACAAATCAGAAAATGACTAGAAGCTATATACTAGGCGTCAAGGTGGTTCCGAGATTGTTTTCACTCCACCTTGTATTGTTGTTTGTCTCACAGTCACAACGTCGAGATCGTTAAAATACAAATCTGGATTGGGAAAGTATACCAGCTCCTAGTTAGAAAAAACACATTTCATCATCTTTGAAAGACCAATCCTTAAAAGAATAAATTGGTGAAAATTAAAATTAGTAGAGGTGGTGATGAAGATTTTATTGCTTTTATGATTTCAGATGAAGAATTCACCATGTATGAAAAAATATATAGTGAAGATGATGAAAGCGAGGGAGAAATTTTTAATTTTGTAATAAATTTAAAATAGAAAATAGAGATTCTGCTCAAGATAAAAATGTCAAGAAAAAAGTCGTTATTGTTGTGTGCATTTATTATTATAAAAAAATGTAACAACCTGGATGTATGCCCTCGATACATTTCTGATCTGTACAATGCCTAAAATACTAATAATAATATATTAAAGGCAAAAATTTACGACAGTTGTTTTTTTTGCAAATTCATAATTCATAAACAAAAATCAGCTCTACCTCTCGGTAGCGCTGAACTTTCGCTTTTTCTAAACCACATAGATGTGAATTATATGAGATATACTATTAACGAGGATGAAATCATATCCTGAAATTGCCACCAGCTTTCTAACTTTACTATTTGTCTGCGTATTTAAATTGAATTTTATTATCATTGAAGAACGTATTTTGCAAAAGTCGCCTGGCTTCAAGAAGCTGAAGAATTGAGAAAATATTAACAGAACACATCAGAAAATACCTAGAAACAATAACCAAAAAATAATGCTAAGATAGCTTAGCTTCCTCATGGTATTGATGGAATAATTCACGGCAAACGCAATAAAAGGAGAGAGAAAAAAATATACTAACACACGGACACGTTTCTGCCTACCCGGCGTCATCAGCGTGGTTTCGAGAGTATTTTTCATATCTCTACCTTCTATTTATGGTATTAACTGTGAGGCAACAGAGATGGACGGTAGAGATATGAAAAATACTCTCGAAACCACGCTGATGGCGCCGGGTAGGCAGAAACATGTGCGTGTGTTGGTGTATTTTTTTCTCTCTCCTTTTATTGCGTTTGCCATGAATTATTCCATCAATACCACGAGGAAGCTAAGCTATGTTAGCATTATTTTTTGGTTGGAGTAAATATTGAAAGAAATTTAATAGACTCAATAAACGATTTAGAAAAACGCTTTAGCAATTTTAACATATCTTCCACACATTGTTCTGTCCTCTAAGCGAAAAAGTTTTGTCGGAAAATAAACGTAAAGCATTTATAGGTAAATAAATTAATAAAACTGTATACAATTAATTAAAAGGTACAAACTTTATCTAACACTTGAACGTTACTGCCATACTTGATAACCAATAAGTAATACTTTATAGGGGCTTTTTAACTATATTTTACAGAACACTATATACATTAAGTACATACATATGTTTGATATAAAAAAACTATGATACAAATCGAAATATATAATGTTTATGTCTCCGTTTCGCTTTTAACTGAAGCTTCCGTAGTGCCAACGTCTACATTATCAGGAGTACTTGTTATTGGTAATGGTACTGATACTGGTTTGATAGTTGATTTGCTTAGTTGGGTGTTGTTTGGCGCTGGCGACATGGTTATTGGTGGTTCTGTAGATGGTTCTGTAGAAGGTTCTGGTGGTATTGTAGATGATGTTGTAGATGTAGGTGTAGATGTTGTAGAAGATGTCGTAGTAGTAGTTGTGGAGTTGGACGGTGGATTATCAGAGCCTGTAATTCAATATAAGTAATAATTAACGTTATAAGATATTAATAACGAATAAAGGTTCGTATTTACGCTGAATATATAAATAAACTAAATTAATTCGGAACTATTATACGGAGCAATAGTGTTTTCGTACTTTGGATTGGTAAACTTTAGATTTATAAAGCTATGAAGTAAATTGTTGTTATCATTAATGCTGTGGTAAACATCGTAAGTGTGTATAACTAATTATAAGTTATCTTGAGATTTTATTCATACATTGTGAATTTTTTGTGGATCTAAAATGACCGGTACAAATAAAGAGATTTTAACAATTTTGCGTCGTCTCTGTTGAAGTTGAAGGTTAGAATAGTATCTTAGATCTGACTGCACAAAACTGGTATAAAAATTAATTGTCCAGAAAATGACGTTCCGTAAGACCCTCCATCATTTACATAGAGGACAATTGTCGTAGGAGCTTGTGGACGGTAGATACGCAAATTAGAGGGAGGTAAATAGACGATGCTGAGATGTGCCTTGTGTATTGATGGCTGCAAATTTTTAATCAACTTGTCAACCGACAGGATCTCAATTTCTATTGACGAATCCTAGCTTTGAAGCAACGATTATCCTGTGTATTTGGTGAATTTACGAAGGCGTTGTCCACTTTGATTTGGTACCAGAAGGGCGTAAATACTACTAGCAATTGGATGAAATGTGTGTAGTTCCGAGAGAAATTAGTCAATAGAAATTGCATAAGATAATACTAGGCCGCATATTGAACTTTCCAAAAACTGGAAAAATTTTATGAAATTATTTTCAAAAATATGTAGAATGTACTTATCTCTGTTCAATAATAGGCGCTTCTTTTTTTTTGAAAATTGACAGTATCTGCAAATTTATTGATGTAGCGCATCCCTTATAAGTATTATTTTCAACATCTAGAATCTCATCTGGTATGGTCAAAATCGATAAAGTGACCCGTCTCATTGACACGTACTGTTAATGCAGTGCTGTTAGAAGTATTCGTGTAATCTAACGTAACGATGAAATCATAAAAACACATTGTCGCGAAGTACTGAGACTTCCTCGTATCACTGTGATTTTAATGCAATCAAATCGAATCGATCTGAGCCTCGGCTAGAGGACGTTATTTTAAAGATAAGGTTGGTTATCATGATGAAAATGTATTGAGTACATGGAATGAAACATTGCACCCACAACACCTGGCAGAACTGTGTAAGGCACACAAACAATGTAATACCAAATTGGTATGAATGAGAAAGAAACGTAAGGAAGATAACCATTAAGCCCATAATAATCCCAATGAATCCTCAAGTTTCGAAAAAGATTTCATCGATATTATTTAAAATTTGTTATATTTATACCTTCAAATATTATTAAATAATGAAGGCGACATATGTTATTTTATTAATAAAAATACTACATTTGCCATTTAAAGTGTCCAACCTATTTCAGGTTACTTATTAGATATTCAAATAAATATATTTCTAATTAAATAGACCTTGTCAGATGTTAACAAGTTAAAGCAAAAATAATTTGTTTTAAAAAAACAATACCTAAAACCAAAAGACTATTGCTCCGCGCTAATATTTTAATGTAACCTTACATTTGTTGCTCACTATTGCTATCGTCAGTGCAACGACAAATATTGCCAATGTAGCTGAAAGTATAATAAGTATCTTCTCGAGTGAGCTCAGGCTTGTCCAAAAGTAACCTCTGCAATAAAGAAAATGTTATTATCATTACCATTATCATTAATTCAAACAAGTTACTTGCAGAAGAATTAAAAATGAGTTATAAGATACGAAGCAAGGGCGTATTCATGCTCGCTTTTAATTCTTAAATATCTCAATTTGATCCTCGTTTTTTTCTTATCAAGAAATCTATTACAACGGTTTTGCTTTAAAATTACATACACTGAACTGGTTTGTGATAATTATCTTATACATTGCTCGTAAAATAATACGAATTAAAAATGTTGAACCATGTTTAGCGTTGCACTACATCGATAATCTTATCTTATATACATGTATCTGTTTATTTGTAAATTAAATTTGTTATGATGTAGAAATACTTCTTACAAAACTATTGAACCATAACTGTGTGAATACTGTGTTTTTTTTTATTTTTTATTATTTCTAAAATCGAACGTTAAAATTTGTCCGTGATTGGCTATCCTCTCCAGACAATTACAAATTAAAAATTAAGTCATATCGATAATTTGAGATAAGTTATCTAAAATTATATCAGCGGTAGGTAACTTGTTGTTTATACCTAAATTTAGCCTCATTTGTTTCATTTAGCGGTTATATGATTTAATTTATAACCTCTATAATGATTTTACGACCATAGTTAACCATTAATTAAGTTTCTATGGTCTAATGTTTGCTATTTTCGAAAGTTTTGCCAGATTATTACGAAGTACAGGAAAATAAATTAAATTAAGAATTTTAAATAAAGTATTTTAATTTTTATCAACTTTTTCAATTTTCACAGATCTAACTTCAAATGTATATTCAATTATAACATTTAACTTCTAACAATGTGATTTAATTTACGAAGTATTAGCTTGATCATAGGTAGTTGATTATGCCGAAACAAGTCAACAAGTCAAACAAGAAGCCGAATTAGGGGATTACCCAGCAAATAGGAATTGTTTGGGTAATCCCCTAATTCAATTTCTTCTTTAATGTAAACTAACGCTTTGTTATTTAAGTATCATTGTGTTTCATGAGGATGTATCGACTATTACATTTTTTGAATATTTGCATATTTTAAAAATTCTTGAAAGTGAAAGTGAATTTTTATAACCGTGAAAGTACGAGGGCAGTTCAAAAAGTCCTTAGAAAATCCAAGAGATCGCGCTCGTAATATTGAAAATGGTTTGTTTATAGTAAGAATCGGTAGTTACCAGACAGCTCCCAAAGTCTCAGTTATATCCATTGCACAGTTTCATTTTTATTTTCGATATAAGCAAAGAATTTTTGTTTATGTAGAAAAATGGAAAACCTACGCAGTTTTCTAATGACTTATTCATCGACCCTCGTATCTAACATGGAAAATTGAAATTTTGCAGAATTATTGACCATCTAGTGTAGCATTAGAAATCGAATAAATTTTTCGAAAACATTATACAGCGTATTCGACAATTACGATTAAACTTTCAAAAGGAGGAAATATCAAAACTATTTTTTATACAACTGCCTATTTCTCTCTTTCTTTTTCTTTCTCTCTCTGTAATTATGTACAGGGTATTCTATTTAAAGTAACGAAGCTCACAGGTACTTCCGGTATAACCAGAAGTCTTGTAGATATTTTTTTGCGGCGACTAGGTAGACTCGTGTTTTATCTACTCGCGGCGAAACCCGTACGCAACACGAACCCTTTCTTATAAGACGAATAGATTCGATTCGAATCTGTCTAATCTAGTAAATAAGCAGTAAAGAGGTTATTTAATGTTGAAGCGCCACATACCGACCTAGTACATGAATCCTTTTATACTAAATCTACTACTACTTTCTTAGACTTACCTTGAACTTGATCCCTCCAATGGTATGTAAGTTGCTTCCGGCATTTTAAAAGGGTGCGGCTAGACAAATTACAAGCACTACTCTAAGTCGAAAGCAATTCACAGAGTAAACTCACTAGACTTTTTACAATTGTTTGTGGGATCATCAACAGTCTCCACACCATTTAGAGATAAGTGCTTTTATAACTGATAAAGGCTTATCTCCTTACCTACATGTCATATTCGTGTTTGCACGTTTGCAGCATTACACGGGTTATCAATTAATCTACGATATCTTATTTTTTCTTATTTTCAAAATGCGCAGTGATGTTTCGAGAGTCGATAAAATAATTAACCATCTGTCTGCTTAGTATACAGAGCTGTCCAAAATGAATCGTCAATTCTAATAATAAACTCTACGTACTCGTTTTATTATTTATTCTCCGCGTTTGTAACAAAGAAGATTCTGTCAGTTGAAAAATTAACGAAGTTGCTCTTTCGTTCTTGTTTATTGTTGATTACTCTCCAAAAATAGTGTTTTTTATCACACTTTCGGATGCTGTATTTTCGGGAACAAACTGATGTGAATTCCAATTTTGGCTGCGATTTTTTCTAAATTCTTACCAATTTGTGTTAATCGTCCTACGTCAAAATTCCAAATTTCAGTTCAATTCAAATCTCTGTTCCAAATCACTCGCTTTATGGCCGCTACACCTAAATCTGTTTGCCGTTCGAAAACCGTAAATATTTCACCGGGCCATGCTATAAACCACCTATCACTATTAGGTAGCCGTGGAACAGCAACAAAGGGTGAATATTTTAGCAAGTTTTTTCAAGCCGGTATATGTTCGAAGGCAATTCTATTTAAAATTTAAATTTTCGGCGTAAATAATCCCCTATTTATGTGGCAGTTGCTTTTTACTTTAACTTCGTTTGCCTTTGAAGGTTTATAATATTTAACGTTTATTGACTGATAGTTGGAAAATATTAAATTTTCACCCTTACAATTTCAGGGAAATAGTCTCACATTAGATCCTTTAAGCAAGCTTGGGATGAACCTAGCGTTGTGATGCGATCTCAAAGCAGCATCGCATTACCGTCACTTGACTCGGAAAAGATACTAAATACATGCATTCATCGGATCTACAAATACAACACACAACGGAGCATATGTTAAATTGCTATGAATTAACAGCTTTAAACTTCAAAGTAATTGATGTACAGTTAAACCTTTAATACCGTTTATTTGCACTATATAACTACACGTGAAAGCGATTTCAAAGATTGCTTTCATCATTCACGAAAATTACGTCGCATTGACTCGCAAATGCCTAAGCTGTGTGTAAGAAAACGTGAAAGGACAGATTGGCGAAATATTCGCCGGTTGGTCGAACGCCATCTTGTTACGTGTACTAAATTCTATAAGAAAGCCGTCGAAATCGTTTCGAAGCTTGATTCATCTTATTCCTGTTCCTTCAACTAGAACACCCTATGTATGTATTTCCATAATTTAATAGGAGAACTATTTTTTTATACCAAGTTCTTTTGTTTTTGTTACGTTTTGTTCTGTTTATTCACACATCAATCTCAAATTAAATATATTTTATTGAATAGCAGAAAATTTATGGAAATAATGATCAGGTACATCCAAGACGAAAAGGTGGGACAATGATAATGTCGTATCAGTGGTATAATAGCTTACGAAGGGTCATGGACAGATTTTCTTTCAATTATTCTTGTGCGAAAACTATTCCCAACGGAGAAAGAGTCTGTACGCCTTTGCACGTAGCCGGACATTTTGAAGTATCGTACAGTTAGATGTACAAAACGTTCAGAGAATTCAATGATAAGTCATACAAAATATCAAACGTCATCATCTTTTTCGAGAAGATGAAGCGAAAAGAACTGATTTTTACGAAATAATATTTAATATGTTAAATGTTAAATTACTAATGAAGCTACGTCTATTGGAAATATTGATGTCAACTCTCAGAACTTCCGATCTGTATCCTGAATCCTGTCATTGAAAAGATACAAAATTTCCTTTCCGTTAACCCATTAGTTTGGCTCCGTACAAATGCTAATACTCAAAAGCAGCGAACGCAGTGCCCTCAAAAAGTCAATGTCTGAACGGGAATAATAAACAACAGATTCATTGGCCAATTTTTTTTTCTAATGCACCAACATCATTGGATCTGTTGCACCATTCCACCAATTGAGATGTTAAATATTGATGAACCTTGGTTCCAAATGGATGGAGCTTCGTCACATTCTTTTACAGGTATGATACTATACCATGGCCTCCAAGATTAATCGATTACGTTCTTTGGAGTTACCCGCAAAATAGAGTTAATGCGCAAGTAAATTTATTCATTATATTATATTTAACGTTATAACCAAAAATAATGTACGCAAATGAAATTAAAAATCGACCTACTTGACGACTTTTCCAAAACACGTACGATAATGAATTTTCTCCATATTTTACGGATACAATGCACAGCGACATGCCAAATACATTCTAATAAAGTTTAGCCCGACATTAATCCGCAAAATTTTACGACCAACAGTAAATTATCTCCGTCGCCTTCGCAATGAGAATACTAAAATTCGAAGTTAGTGCCACTAAAGTCGATCCGGTCATTCCACTTCGCGAATCCACGAACGATTTGACGGATCGCGAGTATCGATCTTTGTCGATCTAGCCAGGTGAAGCTTCAGAACATCCCATAAATTTCCATTGAAGGGTTTACAGTAATTGTTCGACGCCTCTAACATGTAGGAACGCGATCTCTCGAACGTTTTATTGTTCAGTAAGTTTACGACTCGTATGTAGCTTCATTGTGGAAGATAGGGAGTATTATTTTGGGTATTGTTCTGTTAAATTATCGACGTGTAGAAGGGGTTATAGAGTACCACAATTGGTTGCAAAACTTTGGCTTGATGTGAATAAGAAAGCGGATTCTTAAAGGCAAATTATGATGATTCGAATTATAGAAGGATAATTTAATAAGTTTTGTTGCTATAAAAGCTTATACATAAATCTTTAATTTCCGGAAAGTTTCCAATTTGATCTCTAAATTTTATAAATCGTCATAACATCAACCGAAAAAGAAACGAACTTCATCAGATTACTTTCGTCCACAACAAGCAATTCCCAAAAGGATCATCTAATAACGGTTATTAAAACAGTTTAAATTGCTACCAAAAAGGAGTTATACACTACTAAACGTTTCTGAAGTTATTACAGCGGCAAGTGGAAGGATAATAAACTGCAAATATAATCGGTTTTAAGTACGTCTAAAACGAAAAGTTGAAATAAATTTTAAATCCTTTTGTCGTTTAAGGTATAAGCCGCTTAGCGTTCCGGTTTAAGGTGCGCCTTCATCGTCCGTATCTGCCCGCTTTCCCTGCTGCGTCGCCGCTGTCCATGTTAAGCTTCGTGTCTACGCTAGAAGGAGAGAAGGATGAAGCGCAACATAGTGAAGAGTTCCGGTGGCAGTTAAAACCATAAAAGGAAAAAAATATTTTTACGGTGTAGTGTAGGTACTTTAACGAACTTTAAGCTCTTGGAGTATAAAACATATATATATTTTTTTTAATTTTAAGAACAATTATCTTATTTTGTGTTTATAAATAGTCTGTTTTTATAACTATCAGTCGCTGCTTTCTTCCAAAATTAATTACTTATTCCTTATGCCTGTCTATCGGTTTGTATCGGAATGTAAAGCGGAGGATAAGGGTCGAGTCGTGTTGTTCTGGGCCTCTTTTCCAAATTTCTATCAACACCTTTCTATCTGGTGTTAGTCTATCAATGTCTGCGTATTTAATTCCTCTCGCTTCTGCTGTTTCCTTAGTTTATGTTGTGACATTCTCTTTGGTCTTCCTACTTTTCTTTTCTTTGTTGTCCTTGCTTTCTCACTATGTTTGCTGCGTTCATTCTCTTAGTATGCCCCAGATGGTCTCCCTGCACTATCCGGTTTGTTGGTTTTAAGTTGTAGAGTATTTCCTGATATGTTTTTAATTTTTTATCTTTTCATCCTTTGTTATAATCACCATATCGTAATATCATTGGAATTTTACAAGCAAATGGAATTATTTAAATAGTTTAGAAGTAAGCAAATAACAAATAATTTTTATCGCCATTGCTTTATCTTCTCTTCAATTAATTTTTATTTCCTTATTTTGTTTTACTAAGCATGAGATCTTAAAAGCATGTTTTTAATTCTTTACTTCATTCTATATCAAAGGTATCTGATTTTCATATCCAGGACAAGATGTAAACTGTGTTCTTTGTTCTCATCTGCGCTGTTTCCTTGTCCCCCATTTTAACAAAACAAGCGAAAAAAATGTATATTTGTTAAAAAAAACAAGGTAAGTAGGTAGTCTGCGAAATGGGGTGGCGACTCCGGCTTGTTAATTTGGTATTTAAATTTCAACCTTGGAGTGTATCTAATTCGACGTTTTTTAAATATTAAACACAGCTACCGGCTGGTTATCTCTCTTATATTCCCGGTTTTCTCCATTTTTTTTTCTGAAAGAATCGGGGGAAGCTTAATACGCAGATACGACTTCAAAAGAGATCCTCGGCGGAACTTTTTAAAAATCTAATTAACATGTAAAAAGAAAACGAAGTATGGGAGTGACGGTCAATAAGCTCTCTTGTATACAAAGAAAATGGGGAGTATAGAGCTTGGTAAGGGGTCTTTCTTATTTTGTTTTGTAAACAAGTTAAATATAAGTATATCTTAATTTGATCTTTACACATTCATTCATTAGGGGAGGAATGCGCTTCAAGTAATTGAACAAGTTTTGAAGTCTTTGAAGGTATTGCAGCTTTAGAGTTTCTTCCTAGTTGTGCAATTACCAAATATTAATTAACAAAGTTATTTTATTTCATGATGATTCCTCGTCACTTAGTAATCAATACATGCAAAACTTTGCTTCATCGTTTAGCTTTGCGTAAGATAAGAAGTAATAAATAACGGCCAATCGTGTTGCTCTTTTAAACAGCAAATTTGACATTTTCTTCAGAAAATCATAAAAATTGGTTTATTTTTCAAATTTTCGCGTGCTTTTCTCGACAGATATTTTTAATTTCGCTTGTCAGTCTTTTATCTTTCCCCGTTTAATATCTATCAAATACTTCACACTTGCCATATCTTCTCAATTGTTTCTGAAATTGAAAGTGAAACAGATGCACGTCATAGAAATAGACATCGGCAAATGCAATTAACTTGAACATGTAGCATCTAAGGATACAATAAAAAGTGAATAATAATAATGATAAAAAGACTGAGGGGAATCCTACACTCGACCCACTTAGGCTAATTCGTTGAAAAATGTACCGCTATACGAGTTTCCCGCTTAATTCGTTCCCATGGAATGGAAAATTCGTGTTTAAGAGGGCATAGAATTTCCCGCATTAAATCTAACTGCTTAAAATTTGTCATGTAATTTAAAGATTAAAGTTTCTCCACGCTCGCGAGAGCGCCGGCTTGGAAGAGAACGCGGCGCGGCGCGTCGGGCCCGTTTATCCATCGAGGTCGC
The DNA here is from genome assembly GCA_902654985.2 of Oryctes borbonicus. NCBI lineage: Eukaryota > Metazoa > Arthropoda > Insecta > Coleoptera > Scarabaeidae > Oryctes > Oryctes borbonicus. The sequence continues at coordinate 619,011 of LR736903.1, forward strand.
GATGCTGCGCGTCCCATCTATGCGGAGACGCTCGCGTCCGAGATTTATGCGGGAGATGGAGCGGGTAGCGAATTTTTGGCTTCGGAATGTTTGCTAACAAGTCGCGATCTTAAGTCGGAACGAATTAAAACTAACGAGAGAGTCTTAAGACTATTTTGCTGCAGTTGAATTCGTTACGAGATCAATTTCTTAAGGTGGTTTTTGCTATGCTTACGCTTTAAAGACGTCTTAAGACATCTAGTTATGTTCAATGGGGTTTATTTAGTTTTTTGGCAATTGTAGTATAGTAAAATAATTAGAGAATATCCATTCAACATAAACAGTTTCAGTAAATTAAAAAAAAATGAAACAGTAAACATCCACCGTGTGCTATGAAAGGACCATCATAAATAGGAAAAATGTGTTACTTCAAAATGCTACAAAAACTTTTCCCGTTTATCTTGCGTCGCTGTTATTTCCATTAATTTTAATAATTAAATTAAAGAAGCTTAGTAGAAGTAAACAACGAGATAACGAATGCAAATGAATTATGAATTGCATGTCATATCATTTTGTTATTCTAATTAATATCGGAAATGCCATTTTTTGCACGCGAAACTGGCTGAAAAATTCATGCCACACCGCAACCGTGGTGTTTAAATACGCCCTTTTCACGTAAATAGGGAATTAACAAGCACGCCAACATTTCAATCTACAGACGATACGAGAACAGCAACATTCCATTATTAATAACATAAACATAAATAAGAGCGAAATAACGAACGTAATATCGCGGCTTATTTAACAAATTAAACGATTAATATAATGAAAAGCAAACGTTAAACCAGCTCGTTTCGAATGTATATCGTTGTTATTGTTATATTCGTTTTATTCGCGTTTTGCAAATGAATTTTCTGTTTCTCTCTTTCTGCCTCTGATGCTGTTTAGCTTCTCGTAACCTGTTTAAAGCCGCCAATCTGTGGTGTACGCCTGCCTATTATTAATTAAAATGCTAATGCTCTTTTGCCTATCGTGTCTATCAATTCGATCTCATCTTGATGTATATACCTATATACGGTTTTATGGTTAACGCTGGGGGAATCCCTCGCCTATAACCTACACGCCCCACGGTCGTTTTAACGGTTTTTGATGTTTCGCTTACCGCCGGGCGACGGCTAATAAAGCAGCTCTTTTACGAGTTAGTCGTAATAACGCGAAATGAAACATTTAGTCTAATTCGCTAGAGATTGAAATGAATTTTGCTTTTTTTGAGTGGAAACGGACGAATGTTAAGTGTTTTACAGAAGAGAAGAGTTTTACAGAAACGCTGATAACATCACCTAAGTTGAAAACTGACACGACTTCATTAAATTGGATGAAAAAGTGCTCACAGAAGAATTGTTTAGTGATAGAGGAAGTAAGGAAAGTGAGATTGAATCCATGCAAGGTAGTAACGACGAGAAAGAAGATACTAATGGTTCTATAAACTCCATTAAAAGCCATCGAAACTCTAAAGAAGTTTTTCAACCAAGATTTCTTTTGTGTAAATTCCATTATAAATTCCTTCCATTTGCTAAGTGATTGCTAATTGTAATAGATTTAAAGTAGAGACTCTTAAACAGAGATTAATTAGGCATTTACGGCAAATAAAACCAGAACTGACTGTGTTTTATTGAGTTCTTTTGGTTGGGTCGCAGATACAGTTCCGTAGGATTAGAAAAAAACACCCATTATTTATGTATTTTACGGTATATTCGCCTGAAGAACTACACATTGTTTTTCCACAAGCAACGCATTCTAAATTATTACGTTACGCTCCCTTAATGAAAATTACACGGCAGCCTTTCCAAAATTTCCCCAATAGAGGGCGCGCCCATTACCACCCTGTTTATTTCCCCGATATACGAGACTTTAACCAATCGTCGGAAAAGCATTAATATCTATTAAATCGTAATGCCGATAATTGATGGCGGTCCGATTTATCTCTTAATTTATCTTTCCGATCCCGATCCTAAAAATTAATGCCCACAACAGGTTAGGCTGCATCGAAATTAACAATGCGCGTCCCCTTTTATTACCATTATAATCTGAATAATTAGCTTAACCCTGCCGTAAATATTAGGGACAGCCGACTGTTTGGTTGCGTTTCCGAAGCGGCTAGGGATCTTTCCTCCCTTTCCATCGGGAAACTGAGAAACGAATAGAAAAAAATACGAAAGTCATTCGGGTCACGTACATATTACTAGCGTTGTAGGCGATGCGTGCTGCTCCCTTTAATAAATTGTAGTGCTTCTTTGATACTTAATGAAAATTAGAAGCTCATCTTGTCAAATAAATAGCTAGAAAGTAAGAAATTTAATGAATTAATGTGAAGTCAGTGTTTTAGTAATGCTGGTCTTACACACGCCGAAGCATTCACAACATTAGAGATGGAACTAGCTTGGCATGAATTACAACCAGAATCATGTTCTACGCAATTTTTGTTGTAAAGAAGAATGCGAGGTCTTGCAGCCACGAAACGTTGTAGTACAATAGTATAATAAATAGCGATTACGTTCATTAATATTTTTCTTAAAAAGCCAAAAGAGCAGAAATATTATGTCAATGAAATATATTAATTGCTTCATGTTTTGTAATAGTTTCTTCGAACGAAATACCGCCCTCAGTAACAAATAACGTAGATACAGAGTGAGAGGATATAGAAAAGCTATTTTCTATGGAAATTCATCATTGGAGTAGTGAAGAATCCGCAGCTCTTTCAACATTACATCAGATAAAATTAAACATCTTTTAATTTAATATTTTTCCTGGCTTTTCCATATCTCCTCCTCTCTCTGACGCACGGCAATGGATCCTGAAGAATTCGTTCGTTCACAATCGATCGCCGAAACGAGCCGCAGCGTTCCACGATGAATAATGAAACAAAAAGATTGTAATTTGAGATATAAATTTCTACCGAGAAATTCTCAGATCTAATCATATAAATGGAGATTTATGTAGTTTTACTGGCGGCTGACGATAGAAGGACTCCGGGCCCCGTAACGGCCGACCGGTGATGGCGGCAGCGTCAAAACGATAAATTCGCTGAATATTAGCGGCAGGCGTGAATTATAATCTTCCGAGTGAGGTTCGGAGTCCGTTCGAAGATGAAAATTATTTGTCATATAGCGAGAAAATCGGGTCGGATGCGAGGAAAAATGAGAGCAAGATCAATTGGTTAGAAGAGTGTTGATTTGATAACATATGTATTCGGTACTTGAATGGAATAGAACCAGAAAGAAGAACACTTTCCAAGCGTTCTTTAAGCCCTCCAAAGAGGAGGATTTCGGAAGATCCTCAAAATACCTAGTGACCCTTACTGGAAACAAACCATTTTCGATATTACGAGCGCCATCTCTCAGATTCCCTAAGGACTACTTGAACTACCCTGGTATATTGAAAGCAGGCTAACTTAGCTACTAGACCTTTTAAAATATGGTTTATTTTGATCACCACAATAGATTTTTTAAAAGAAAATTACGGCAGCGTACAGAGGCAAGTTTTTATAAAACTTTTGGGAAGTATTAATATTGCTATGTGAGCTATCTGCAGAAGTCGTTGCTTGCAGTTACCGTGGCATAATAACTGCAAGAAAGTTTAGACAAGAGGCAACTGGTAACGGTAATTCAACATCCGCACCACGGCATAATCCAATTACGAATATGAAGCTAGTAAAAATTATTTAAAATTCAGTTAAGGCAAAATCAACATGTCTTGTTTAATTACGTTCTTTTGTATGTAATTTTAAACTAACCTTTCAAACAAAGTAAATGAGAGGACGGAATTCTAATCTTCAAAGAACAAAAACATCCACTTGATATACTTTCTTTTAATAACAGCGTTTTCATTCCCTACCCTGTTTCCTTTGTAATAGTAATTAACTACCTTCTTTCCTTGCCCGCGCGATTTTATCCTTTTTGACACCAATTATCGCGACGGCGGCAGCAGCGAAAAGCGAATCGTAGGAAAAACGAAAAAGAAATCCGACACAAAGACGAAATTACCAAATCGTCATGCGATAAAATTCTTAATTACTCGCTCGGCGATGACTTTAGATTAATGTAGAATTATTTTTGGAAGCGAGATCCACTTGCTTGTCACCGTAACAGAAAAAGAAGAGCAAAAACTCGGGGTATAGATGGCGTCTCTTGTCGCGTTTACATTACCCGTTCCATAATGAAAAATACAAGGGAAGGAACGAAACAAAAAAGCATCGAACTGCCGTCGAATAATTTCAATTAACAGTTTTACTCCGCGGCCCGTAATTAGCGCGTAGAAAGAGATCGCGACACGACCGAAGCTAGTGCTCCTTAAGAAGTTCTTACATCGGCGGAAACCGGGTCGTAGCCGGTAATACTGGATAGACCGAATAAATTATAATTAACGTGAAAGTAATTTATAATTTAATCTTTTTAGAAGGGCTAATTTATAAGGGAGGATGGAAATTTCGCGTTCCTCATTCGCTTTAAGCGACGAAGAAAGTCGTAAGTTTAGATAGAACGTTGATCAACGTTGGAAAAAAGTAGCCTGAACTAGATCCATTTTCTGTGTGGGTGATATTTAAAGTCATCAAATCAAAAATACACAAATACGATTGATTTTGTGTGGACGAAATATGCAGCAACATAGATTAATAAACAATTGCTTCATTAATCATTGTAGCAGTAGACGGTAACCATTAAGGACACGTACAGTTCACCTATTTTAACAATCGACACACGCTATCGTTTTTTTTGTCATCACAATATGCACTTTTTCTTATTGTTATTGTTCTTATATCGAGGTCCTTTTTCATCTTTTAAGTTATTCATAAGTCTATCAATTTAACCTTTAACGTGCTAAATTTGAATTAACCACATTAACAACCACGAACTAAAAGTTTATTCGTTTAATGGTAATGTTGGTATCGAAAAGTTTTCAAAGTTATGTAATATATATATTTTTTAATTAATTCATTAATTTTACGCATAACACCAACAAGTTTTTCAGAAATAATTTAATAAAATCACTTCAGATTAATTTTAATGTCACAGGACGCTCCTGAACTTAAATCTCTTGCGAGTACCACCCTTGCGTTCATTCGAATCAGCATTTATATACATAGCTACCTAGTTTTCTGTAAAATATTCTAGCTATAAACGCTTTTAGTTGCTCATCATTTACGTTCCGCTCTCAACAAATAATACCAAACGATTTATCTTCTAGGTCGCATTTCACATATTTCAGCCGTCGTGAGTGGCGCGCATTAACATTTTGTTCCTGTTTGTTTGAGTGGCCCCCAGGTGGCCGTGTCGGTGAGCGACGAGAGGCATTTTCGAAAACTAAACGTATAATAGTTGGCGTGAGTGACACGAACGAGCACTTAATGGATACGTGATAATGGAGCATCGCGGTGAAGGACAATTCGGCGATATTTTAGGCGGGATCGCGGTTAAGCGGAGTAGATTTAAGTGTAAGGATGTGTATTTTCGCCCGGAGAGAGGAATGGCGGCGTTATATGAATAAATTAGCGTCTCCCTGGCAGCGCGAAATACACTTTTAATAATAGAGTTTATTTGCGCTTATAACGTAATGTTTTATATAAGCTTAAGTGATGTGAATCATCTACTTGATTAATCCTAGTTTATGTGACATTCGCGCGATTAAATTATATAGCTTACGCACGGAGTATTTGTAAGTTTCTAACGTCAGCGTGTAACGTGTGATAATAATAATAACATTGTACACTGATCGTCTCGACGCAGGGTTAAAGGTCTTGTACTAACACCTTCGAAAGATATCGACACGATTATTATTCCGCCGTACCACCCTAGAGAGATGGCGTCGAAGGTGAGTAACGAAGGATGAAACTTCTCATTCCCCGTTTCCCACAACTCCCTAAACAGGACCTTGTGGTAATAGATAAGAACTAAAATCTGAAGTTCAAGAGACACAAATATAATAGAAAACTGAGAAATGCAGACGATTAATACAACTTGGACTTACCTACACTGGATTGAACATCATCTTCATCCCGGTCATCATCAGCATGGAAGCAATGCAGTCGAACATATTTTAACACGTGAAAGAGATTAAATGAATTAAGAATTCTGCAAATAGTTACCCATGAAGCAACACGCAACATCTACGGGTTAACTGCCGACATGTAACGAAGCAGCTCTATACCCCCTAACCTCTCGCGGTTAAACACCACTGGAAGGCAAGCGAGAATGTTGCGCTCTACTTATTGCGTTGCCGAATCAAGTGCGCTTTGCTCCTACTACGACGGCTTTAAAATAATGCATTTACGCCATTAATCGGATTCTGGTTGCTCTAAAGATTAAAATTAATTATAATTATTAAAAAAAAACATTGCCTTCTTGTTAAATAGAGTGCACGTTGTCTTATTTAAATTTAAATCTTCGTGGTGATGTATTTGAAAGACGAAAAAGTTATTCTTTTACTGATACGATTATACCAGCCATTTTTTTTTTTTTTCGAAACATCGCAACAAATAATCCCGTAATTTTATTACACCATTGTATCCCCAATCGTATCAACGCTAATCCTAAAGCATATCCTGTAAAATAAACCAACTCAGATCTATTTGAAACCTTTTAAATTCTTCACCCGAACGCAGGTTTTACCGCAAAGCGCCTATTCCATGCAATCTCGAATCGATACGTCCTTGTTTTTCCCTTCGAATCCGATTGTTTTATCGTTCCGAATTGCTGAATCTAAGTATACGGTCCGACCCAGTCGTTTTCTCCCTCGCAAACCCTCTCCGCTGCTTACCGATGCGGGAGTTCGCCGCAACACGGTCGACCCGCTTCTAAATTATTCGGCCGGACAGCGCGGTACAGGAGCGGTTAAGACGAAGCTGGAAAAAAGGAGCCCGACGGCTGTAAGTTTAGCAAGAAGCAAGAAGTGTCTTTAATTGCTCGCCGTGGGGCCACCTCCGACGACACGAAGGCACGCCTCCTATTAACCGATTCGAGAAGTTAATTTTATTGCCGACGCGCCGCCTTGGCATCGCTTTTCGGAGACGTTAACTGCGTTGCGATGAATGTTGTATTAAGGTTTAACGGTGTTTAGGTTGGAATTTTATTCCTTGTTTAGTGTCGTTTAATTAATTTTAATTAACGATTTTCTGTTGTATTCGAGTGGAAAATCTCCAAGAAAAATCGTCCATTTCAGTGAAACTTTGTTATGGAAAAATCTCAACGATTTCCAGAATGTTGCTTTTGTTTTTCTTACACTTATTTAAATTTGAAAAAACGATGGTATTTTAATGGAACGATCGGTCGCATCGTGCTGAATGGCGAAGAGGCAATTCATGAAAATTTTTTCCTCTTCGCAATAATCACGTAGTGAGAATACTTTTGAAGAAGTAATCGAGTTAAAACAATGTTTGCCACAAATATGCAGCAAAGCTATTGTCAAATCTTCAAACCTCGCTCAAATAATTCGCTCATACCGATTGAAACGTTCCAGAAACCGCATTACGAAGCAACCGAGAGCAGCGACGCATCGGGTATAACAGTCAAAATGGGCCGTATCCGTTGACAAACACCACTAAACACGACCCGGCGTATAACACGCATACATACATATGTAAAGCCTACATAAGCGCGCCTAAAACCATCCCGAACAGTAGTACTACGTACGCTTTTCGTAATAATACGTAATCATTGGATGTATTGAAACACTCGTGGTGTGGAAATTAAACGCGTGCATTATTATTACATATATATTATTCAACGTCATGAATTCGGTATGAATGTAAATAACGCTGCTCTTTAGCCTGAACGTGCCAGAACGGCTGCATGGGGGAGAAAGGTTGTATGAAAGTGTTTGATGTATATTAGCGACCTCTAGATGCTTCGAGTGATGTTTCAAATAATCAAAAGGGTTGGTCAAATTTATTCTTGGAGGAATGTAGAATCTTCCTGTTTCTGATATTTATTGGTTTATTTCGTCTTCCATATTTTCTTTGTTATTTATTGTTGTTGCCAAATATATGAATTTTTCTACTGTTTAATTCTATGTCCTCAATTTTTTTTATTGCCATGACTTTTGTTGTTTCTATATTTATTTTCATGTGTGACTCCTCTAGCTATTGGTTAATTATGTTGGTATTGTGTTCTGGATTTCTTTCTCAAAATGTGGCCATAAAATCGGTGTCACGTAACTCCCCAACATTCACAGTTTGCAATAGAGTTAGGCCAACTGTGCATTTCTTTACGTTTGATTTGCTCTCTTTAATTGCCAAAAAACCGTTCATGTTAGCCACAGCCTGACGACGAATGGAGCACTGCAACTGGTTAATGTGATAGATGTAATTCCTAAAAGAACCATACGAAAGGGAGTTCACAATGGGTGAATATTCACCCATATATATGGGTATATAATTATTGATTTATTGTTTTGTTTCCTACTATTACTACTAGTACTGCTACTTTCATCCATTGTTACAAATACGGTGCAAATTTTACGTAAACTGTGCAAGTTTCTCATTTACATTGACGAGAGCATACTATACAAAGGTTACATATATTTGCTAAAATTTTTATCTAAAAGGAAACGCTTTGAATTTCAAATTGGATCAAACATTTGACACTAAATTGAAGAAAATTTCTCAAGCTTATTCCAATTAGGGAGCATGCACTTCGAGATCTGAGTGTACTACATACACACAGATAGGCGACACAGATTAATCTAGCGTAGCAACTGAAGTACTAAAATATCTCCACCCATCCTCCAACAGTGGACATGTAGACGTCTGCATTTCCTATTGGCCAATTTAATTTGCTCGCTGAAGAGGACGATTATTCGCCTCATCCACTCCCGTTCGCCTAATTAATTTTCCTCTTCGTTTAAATTCGACTAATCGCTTAATTGGGGAAAGGTATACGACGCATCTAACTGGCTGAAGATGTCGACATTCGTTAAGAGGCAGTCAGATTTTACTCGCGCTGTTTGTTACAATAATAGGAGGCGTGAGAAATGGGGAAAAGGGAATGAAGTGAAATAAATAAGGTATTCTCAAGCTTTTCAGTATTTCATAAACAGAAAGATGATTGATTTGTTAAATACATTGGTCTTCTACAGTATTGAGTATAATTTTTGGGGTAACCCAACTGTTTAAGAAATAAACAGGGCATTTTTACAAAGCAATTTTCCAAGTTCTATAACACTAAGCATAAAGCGATGAAATTGCTTCTTTGGCCGCAATACCCAATTCTGAATGAATTTAACGTACCGAACATGAAAATCATTTTGGAAAAGAGTAAATTGGCTCTCATTGCATCATCATTTACGTATCAAGTTCGGTCTCGTCAAAAATTTGGTAAAAGCTATGGATAAGAATGGACCAGCACTCTAGTATCAAAATTAAAGAGGGCGCGGCCCAGGTGAAACAACTTTGGGAGGCCTCTTCAAAGTAAAGAAATACAGGTTTGGGACGCGTTGGGTCAAGTGGAGAAAAACATACTTGGGAGTGAAAAGGCCGGAAACTGCATGAAAACTGATCGAAAACATGTTGGTGGTGTTTCGTGAATTCGGCTAGCATAAGCAGATAACGGTATTCTTCATTCTTTATTCAGCTTTCTCTTCTTTTTACTTTGTCCAATCAAATATACAGCATCATCGCATGCAACAGAATAATAATTACCGCTTTCAAATTCTGAAGCTACATTCAGCATTGAACTAATTTTAGAAGCGCAGGTTATTTTGTTAAGGTAGTCGAGGATAATTGAATAAGAACAACTTAAACGGATTGTTCTTTCAGCGTTCGTTGGTCTATTTGTCAGTAATTAAAACAGGAAACCGAATCAAAATTTATACGCTCGGAAATAACGATAACGGCGGCGTGTTTTAAGATTTAAACGCGAGCAGCAAATAAAATATCAAATTGGGAAGCGTGTGTAACTTTTAAACGGCGTAATTCTGTATTATTGGCGAGCGTTATTTATGAGGATTTAATTTTAAACCATTGCAGTAATAAATTTCGTACTTAATTGTGATAAATTCATTGTTGGAAATAGAATCTGCTGTCTCATAATGTGTAACATGTCCATACGTATGAATCGCAAATTATATATTATTTACGAAATAAATTACCTGAACAGCGGAATAGGTAACAGTGACATATTTTGTGTTCCGTATAAATCATTTCGAAACCAGTATGCTTGTCATCGGCGTGTATTTATTGTTATAGAAAAGAGTTGTCATGAGGTTGTCTGCATGTATTTATGCGCTGCGTATTTACTTACATATGAATTATAGAAGCTTTTACCACTACCGCTGTAATGCCATACAAGGATAGCAGGTAGGGGGGTAGTCTGAATAGTTTCCTACTTAAGGCCAGAAACAAATATTTTTTTGTCAAATTTAGATTTATTTCTCAAAGTAAGTTAAACGAAACATTTAGGCTTAGGAAACAGAAAAAATAGCTAGGAACCAGATATCGTAAATAGGGTGAATTGTCTATCACTTCCAACCCCAATTCATGAATTTTTTCCATGATGACCACAAAAGCTTCTTTTCCTTTATACGTCTATACTGTGCTTTGTCTGTTAAGAAGATGATTCGACCTGTATGATCCTACTTTGGAAAATTGATCCCCAAAGAATATAAATTTCATTCATGTGAGAGTCGGCTTTATATTTAAGTAATTAAGTAAATAGGTAAAAATAGGGACTAAACAATATCTACATCTGAACTTCAACTATAGTAGGACCCCTGCAAAATCTACATTTTAGATCAAAATTAAATCATTTGTCTTTAATACAAACATAGTAGATCCAAAAGTCTACTTCCACTCAGAATCTCAGAAGTTCATCTAAATTTACTTCCCCTGGGTCTTTAGTGTAAAGTTCACCTTGATACAGTCCGAATCTTTAATGCCCGCCCTGTATGTCTAAACGAAAACTAGATTTGTCACTAAAAATAATGGATTTCCACTCCTGATACCGGATACGATGACGGCCTTAAAGTGCAATACGGTAATATCACAATATGCTAATGGAAAATTAAATATTCTAACAAATTCAATAACCCCATCTACAAAACCATAAATTTGAGTAATAACAAATGGCTTCACGTAATACCGTCGTATACAAACGTCGTATATTATCCTTCGGCTTAAGACGTACGATGTCCTTGCGATAACAGCTTAGGACCATTAATACACTCCAATTAGTGTGGACTCGGAGATTGGAAGACAAATTTATGCACATCGCTAAACACCTACAAGTGTACCTTCACATCTAATACGCCGAACATATACATGCATGCGAGCACAAACACAGCAGCGACGGACATGTTCGTCAGGTTTGAACATCCGCCGAACACAGAGGGTAAGCTATTGCCTTGGTCGCTGGAGTGGTACCGTAAGTACTCGTAGTTAGAGGTTTATAGGCCATTACTCAAAATTAAGCCGAAATTAATCTAGTAAATCAAATTGTGGTTGCATCCGAATCTCGTCTGCCAAGTGGTAACAAACTGGTTAATTTGGAACTGAAATCGTATAACATATTTCACCACAGTTAGAGAAGATCCTTTCGTTATCGTTTTCAAAGGATGAGGGTTACAATAAGAGCAGTAAAAGTTGATTGAGTTATTGATTAACTTGTCAATGGAAGCTCAACAAATAAACGCATTCTTTGAGTTAGAAATCTTGAATAGCAGGACGCCCTAATTATAGAACGAAATAAAATGATTTTCCTATTACCAAACGCAAATTAATTAAACTGTCGTAAATTCACATCTAAAACCATCAAAAACCAATACCAATGGAATACGAACTTCCGTCCATATATGTGAAACCGTGATCAGAATATAAAATCTATTTAAATATTTACCTTGGAGGTCTTGGCAACTCTATATCCGACAGACACCTACGTACATACGTACTATTCGCAGCGCCACAACCTTCTTTCAATGCTCTCGCTAGCCGCTTAAGTTGCGAATGCACGTAACGCTCTTTCGGTCCTTCTTTTCTATGAAAAAAGGATTGGGACACGTCTTGATACGCTTCATATTGAATTTTCCGCCAGTTTAACTTTATAAGAACGAAAGAATTTCCATTACCCAATACTTCTACTGTATACCCTTCGCCGTTGCCGTAGGGGTCTTTACAGAGATGTTTTTCACGTCGTGTCGATGCAGCTATTTTCTTCCTTTCCTTGTAGGCGAGGTTAGAGTGTGAATTTTACCGCGTCCCGCGTCCGCGGTAGATCGCTTTAGGCGCGCCAAAGAAAGTATCTCTTCTAGATTCCTTTTATACAGATATATGTATTCCTCGCAATCGGATATAGTACAATACGGAGAGGAGAATATGCGAAGAATACTTTATGTTACTTGTGAGGAGAATACCTTATCCTATAATTATCTTTTCCGTTCTTAGGCGATTTTATATAGTAGTTTTTTAAAGTAGTATAATATGGTGATGAACCTTAATCTAAATTCTATGGTCTTCTATGGCTGCTAATACGAGAAAAAAGCATGAGCACTATTAGAAAAAAGGCAAGTATTGTTGTTGCAAGGAAATAAACCGTACAATGGTTATCACCGTCTTCATCACTTTCTGTTTCTTCCAAAGACGGCTGATTTTTTTCCAATTTTTTTTCCAATTTCAAATCTCCGTCTTTTTATTCTTCTACTTTCGCGTCTATGTAAATTTCTGCATAGTTCTCTTCGTTACTGTCCTTTTTATTTTCTTCATCTTCTTTTCTCTGCTCTTCTTCAGCTGGGCATACTAGAATTGATCAACAGATCAATATCAACAAAACTAAATCGATGTCGCATGCACAGAGCACAAGTAAACTCTCCACCGCACTCAGCCGTTTCAAATTCCTCCTGTACGTGACCAAGCAGGTATAAGGAGCAATAACACAACTACTTAGACTTGCCACAAGGCTTACGTCATTGCTTTCGAGTTTGACCGTATGTCATTCGTTTGAATCAACGTTTCGTTATTCGTACTGCCATTCTTCTTCCAGTTCTTCCTGTAAGCTGTACCTTCGATAAGACATTTTGAGCATAAAAAATTAAACAAAGAAAGCTTGATACCCCACAAAAACTCAGCCGACTAACTCGGCTTTAAAGCAAACATTCGCTTTTATCTGTAACATGTTTTGTGTAAGCTTTATTTATGACGGCCATCTCAGAAATGGGTAGAACAAGCTGCAGAGTCAATAGTCATCTCTCAATTTTCTCCAAAATGGTAATGGCATTGGTAGAAAACACATCAGAACATATCGATTGTTTACATTTGTTTTGCTCCATTATACACTAGAATCGACAGGATTGCAAGAAAACAAAGCCTAGGTCGACCTAAATAAACGATATTAGAACAGGAACTATTCAATTTGTATAACGAAAGAGCGATCCCCTAGAGAAACAGATTTCAATTAATTTACTTCCGGATAAAATATTTCCAAAGTATACGAGGACGATACTGGCCTCAAGCTCCCATCTAGACCACGCTACGCAGCATCACCATCTCCGAAAACGATACAATAAATTTAATCTTGGAACCCATACTCGAAAAAGAGGGATAAAGACAGCTGCATGGTACTGGTTTCCCAAGAGATGGGAAGGGAAGAGAGCAAAGGACAGCGCTAACGAAAGAGTTTTGAGCCGGAATAAAGGCGATGAAAATAATTGTTTCCTAAACTATGGACACACGGGTCTGCCAGCGGTCACCGCCTCTATCTGTTTATCGAAATAACACTGCTTCGGCTGTTACAAAGTGCGAAGGGGCAGCGAGGGTGTACGGCGGAACACGTTGTTTCCTACGAAGCTCGGGTTAAACCAAAAGCTGAGCAACGGTCTTCTCTTCTATATTTACCCTTAGGCGAGGATAACCGCAGACCATTACAGGGGACTACACAACTTTTGAATTCGGTTCGTTCTGAACGTCCGTTGCGAAGGACCGAAACGAAAATCTTGGCCGGAGGTGGCAGCCGGCAACGTTCTACTGCTATCGCAGTATTCCCCTAAGGGGGGAGAAAACATTAGTTCACGTCCGACGCTACTGTCACGTGCTTAATCAAACGTTTCGCTATTAATCACCAAGGAATTCGGCAGCAAGCGAAGAGAATGATTCGGGCGGGAGAGAACGAGTTCCTTTAGCGTATTGCGAATTTAAGAGAAGCCGTAAGTTCGTTAGGTAACGAAAAACCGTGTCACAGATAAGTGGCGAGCGAAAGAATGGGGGAAAAAAATTAAACTTTTGTTTTTTTCTACGTCGCGTCACGCTACGTCAGACAAACCTTTCATACCGTAGACTCGATTTCTTCACGCCCAATTTTCGCGGTTCATTGAAATTAATCGATTTTTTTCGAGATAGGATCATCTGGAGAGAGGTAATCGAACTAAAGCGAATTATTCTATAGGTTTTCCTATTAAATGAAGCTTATCATATAACTCTTTAATTAAGAATTTTGCTGAAAAAGTAAGAGAATTTTAATTGGAAAGAATTTCTGTGATAAGCTTGCTGTTTGCCGCAAACCCGTTTGATGGGTATTTGCTTCAAAAATACAGAAAGCATATTCTTCTGTATCTAGAAGTACGTAAGTAAATAAATCGAATTAGTATTATTTAAAGTCTACGAGGACCACACAAAAAAGAAGAAGAACTTGTTTAGTAGCGAAGGTAACGTAAACAACATTTCCAATTATCGTCGACAGATAGCTTTGCCCGCTTAATCTATGTAAACATTTCCTGCACGATCGTGCCGGATAATAGAGAACCGATACTTCACATCGATTTTCCTCCCTCTTTAGATTTATATCCCGCGTGCCACTAACATATCCTCCGGATTGTTTGCGTTAACGAGTAAGGCCCTGAGATGGATGGAAATTGAAAAGATATTCTTCTCGTGTATACCCCTTGCGTCCGATATCACCACTACAAGGTTAGGCATCGCATATGTACGGAGGATCGCGGACCGGGTTGCGGTCAATCGCGCAACCTTCTCTCGTTCAGCGTGTTTCGTATATGTGTATTATTTCGACATTATCCAAGGGATCCGTTCGATGCGGCCGATCCCCATCAATTGATTTTCCGGGCACACACAGAGGGAAGATGTCAGGAATTCCACGTAAGTCCCGACTACATCCTACTGGAACGAACAACGATAGCAGAACAGTGGATAGTACCTTTATTCTCCAGCACGAAAGGGAGATACGTATATAGATATAGAAGTTCTTTAAGCTTTCGTATAGCAATTGGCATCTGTGCAAATCACTGAACGGATACAAAATTCTATTAGATCGGCTCTGACCTGAACTTTCCTTGAAATTAGTTACGAGGAAATTGTGGTTTAGCAAAGTTATAACGTTGAAAGGGAAGATGAATGGCAATAATTGTGTTTACAAGGCGAAAAGATATTTTTAGAAAAAGGGTTGCAATTTTTTTTTATTTAATAAAACGTAGACGGATGTACACAAATATCATAGCACGTAAAAACCTGCAAAACAAGTAATGTGGTTAACCAAAGTTCAATATCAAATTTCGTTCCAGAAGCTTCGTGTCTGAGTCGTTTCGGACTATTTGCTGATGGTTTTGGAACCTTACTTTCATGTTGAATACCGTAGCTTTAGATCGTAATTATGTGGAGCTACATCTGGCATAAAGCAGCTTTCCGCTCTTGAGTCACTATTGTATGTCACCTTTATTGACAGCTCAGGGGTTCAGTGGTAAGAGGACCTGCCCTGACTGAGCAGAGGTGCTGCCTTCTAACTTCTTGCTATATCTAGATGATTTTTCGAAGCTTCCAAGCGTACCGTTTACTAGAAAAATATAAGCTTTACGCTATTTGGCGTTTAGGAATATGTTCACTTTACATCCCAAACACTCAGCTGGTTGAGAATAATTCACAAAAAAAAAGGTATTTTTTATGTCAATAACCTGTTTATTTGTTATAAAATATTAATGAAAATGTATTTTAATAATGTGACGCAATCGAAATTTTTTACAAAAGTTTTAGGTTTAGCGACCCCCAAAAGCTCGAAAATAATCTTTTTCCATTGGAGCAGAAAACCTGGAAACTACTATAATCAATACGATACAACGGCATTTGAGAATGGTAACACTGGTTGGCCGTTACGATAATAGCTTGCATTTGTTGATTATTTGTTAATGTATTAATTGCAAATAGATATGCAGACGAACGCAACCAAAATGCAGAATTTAATTCTTCGAACGGCTAATTTCACCAAACTGAATCCATGTCAAAACATCATTCATATTAACCTGACACGAACATATCATCGCTCAAAGCTACAATATGTCCGAAGTTACAAAACAAAACTGCAAAAATGTTTTCCCAAAACGATCAAATATATTTTGCCCTATCGGATTCGCGTTACGTCCTAATTAACCGCTATCCGAACACTGTCATGTAGTACGTATTTATATACATGTTTGCGTATGCATAGATATAATTTAAAACCAATCTGATCAAACACAAACACGTCATTATATCGGTGCGCTACATTTAAATATCGAAACGTCGAAACGAACACACGAAAACCAACGCAAATACATATGTGTACGAATTATGCAGGTATAAAACGTGAAAATACTTGAGCTGCATTAGCGATATGGTTTGTTTAAAATATCAATACATATGTAAAGCTATGTATTGATGGAATACGCAAGATTTCGCTGATTTTTATCGGAAGTAATAAAAAAGATACAGGGTGTACTCACTCGTACTCGTTCTTGCCTGGCATAACAATTACCAAGCGCATGTTCTGAAAGTATTTGTAATTTCAGAGAACGGTTATTTGCGGAGTGGAACAAGCCGGTATATTTTGTTGTTTTTTACATTATACACTGCATTCGGACTTAGATTAGGCTCTAGAGACTGTAAGAATACCTTGGCATAAAAACAACATAATTTTTTTAGTGACTGAATGACTCTGAATTCCAGAATATAACCTCCACCAAAAGTTTCCAGAATTTTAAAATATTCGTAAATATCTCAAATTTTGTTTTTTATTATACTTCTTACAGCATTTTCCATCCAGCAGCATTTTCCTGCCGCCCAGATCCTGTAGCCCAACCAATTGAGCTCTGCAGCTCGGTGCGACCTAAACACGCTGTGCATTCCCTCACTTTCGCCAGCTTTCTTACAAAACGCGAACTCACCACAATTAAGCAATGATCCGAGAGCAAATAACAAGATTACACCATAACAAATAAATAAACTTGACAGAAGCAATCCACAATGCTTATCACTATATTGGTATTTATCGATTTCATACAGACATTAGTATAGCTAATATATCATTGGCGTCTCCTTTGATACATCCCGGATAGCTTAACACCAACGATATAACAACAAAAACCCCAATACATTACAAACCCACGCCATTCTTCCAAATTTATTTCCCCTTTAAAGAGGGTGACGATGAGAAGCGTTTCTTTATGGTCCTCTTGTGAACCATTCCCTTATACGCTACAACTATCATCCCTCATGTCCTTAACAATGTCATTTACAAAGTCCGGCGTTTTGTTCGAGTTTCTCTCTTTCGATTTTTTCGATTTCTCGCCATTGCCTAAGCAAAGAGTCCCCTATTCTCGCCACCGACACTACCACCGTTGCTACCGCTGCCGCCGCCTCAGATTTATGCATCATTAGGACGAATTTACGGAACCGAAAAATCAAGCGAAAGTATCAGGCCGCCCTGGCCGAATGATTTTCCACCGTTTCCGTTATTTTTTTCTTCTTTTTCGAAGGGCCTCGAATGGCTAACGGGGCGAGAGGCGAGAGGACCGACGCCCGATCGTAAATCGGACCCGGAAAATTGGACCGAGGAGGAGGAGGACCGGGAAAGAAATGAAATGAAAATATAGGACGGGTAGGGGGAGCTTCGGATATCCCAACCTAGCCGGCCACCTTCTTTCTTTCGGGTTTGCTTTATCCTTTAAATTTGGAAGTTAACAACGTGTAAAACAGGGGCGAATATAATGCGGGAGGATTACTGTTTGATTGCGTGCAGCCGGACAAACGGAATTGAAGTTGTATAGGAAACATCTGGAGGACGATTAAGGGAAGGTTATTAAGCATTTAACCAAACGAACATTAATTACGAGCATAGCCGAAAATTTTCCATTTGTTTAACACAGAAACAAGTATTTTTTTGTTCAGATTTAGTTTTTTTCTGCTTATAACCTCTTTGTAAGCCTATACACTTTTTCTAACCATACTTCCATCTCTTTAATCGGTCCAAGTTGTAACTGACACCCTATTCTTTAAAATGGAATATCATAGGCTCCTTATTCGATAAATTCTCTGCCCTCCGAGCAAAACTCTAGGAAACAAAAGAAAGTTGCTACGGACTTACCACGGAATGCTGTGACTGACCCTATCAAAGACTTTCGACAAGTCTATGAACATTTTCAACACTTATTCCCTCTCGTTAATGCCCTAGTAGGGCGTTTGGTAAGAATACATAATTTTGGGCTGAAGATGTGCGCAAAACACCAAATATATGAGAATTTTATGGACAAAGGATCTCTTCTATTTGCATTTTTCATTACAGTTAATTTGTAGAAAGTGGTTTCGGCAACCATTTTCGGTAGGTACTTTATTTATTAGCACCTTCCTAAAAGGTCGCAAAACTTCTTACAACAAACGGTATGTACAGTTATTTCTGCATGCACTAATTAAGGAAAATAACCGAAACAACAAATAGACCACCAGAAAAGGTACACGAATGTACATTTACCGACAACAATGCCGCCTCGAGAAATTCCAACGATTGGATCCGTTTCGCAGTGCAACTACATCGCGCCGTACCCGGTCATAGCACACTTACAGCTGAAATACTTAATTTAATTAATATTAAGTTTGTTCGACTAGAAATTTCTATATCATTTCCTCGCATACGCGGCGACGGCCGCTGCTGTGCTGTACCGCATGCACTTCGGTTACGGTCGGTTTAAACCTCGCCGACCGAACTTAATTCCCAAATGACCTGGAGAAAATAATCGATTATTTCTCGTAGGAAAGCGCATTCGTTCGCCGATGGTAAATTACATTTGTTTCGTAAATATTTTAACGTGACGTGCATCCACGATTTCATTTTTTATTGGAATTACCTTTAATTGCTTTAGATTAACACAGGAGAAATTATATGAAGTTTCTTGTAACTTTGTTTTAATTAGAGAAGAAGCTAAGGAAAGGTACCATGTTCTTAACTATACGAGGGTGGTTAAAACTAAACGTGTATCGAGTTTGGACCGTGACAAATGGTTCCCGCAATAATGGTCTACGAAACCCCAAAATCTGGAAAAAAAAACCTACTTGTTATCACATCTCTATTAACTGGTGGTTTCTTTGGTTTTAATTTAGGTGGTAATCTTATAAACAAAAGTCTGCTTTTCTCATCTCCCGCAAGAATTTGTATCTCTTTTATAGATAACAGAATACAATTTCAAGCATAAATCTAAGATATGTTCTCATTTCTAAAAGCAGATAGCCGAAATATATCTCCAGGAACATTTATAGATGGCCAATTGATTTCTTAATCTTTTTTCTTTACTTCTTTCTCATATTCTACATTCTTACATATGCTTTTTTTCATTATTTTCACGTGAATAGTGCACTCCTGGAGTTTGGTCTATTCCCTCTGAATCACCCTGTATATACAATAAATTATGAAGCACTAACAAACCATTAGTTTATCATATCTGTCTTAGGATACCGAATACCATCACTTTGCAAAAATTAATTGGATTCTGCGCTTATCGCACACTACGATACCGTCGAAGCAATTAAGGGTCGCTATAAGGTTAGTAGTTGCTATAACGCATGAATGCAATTATCGCCTTTCTACGACCGAATAAGATGATTTTTTTTTATAATCAACAGTAGTTACAGCTGATCCCTTCCACGTTCGCCGTTCAATTTAGAAGCTGCTTTCTTAATTTTCTAGATTCTAAATTCGGACGGAGAGAGATGTAAAAAATCTTAATTTCGGCCCCTCTCGATTGTTGGAGACACTGGATATTGCTGTTCTATTCGGCGCTCATCAACGCTGCTTTCCCCCTTCGATTTTAATGCGAGCGAAGTTAGGAAAAGGCGAATGACAGTAGCACTGCAGAATTAAAATTGATACGTATTACGGTGCTACTAAATCGCTTTCTTCTTCTCCGAGGATGGAATTTTATTCGGTAACCTGGTCGTAATAGTTGGAAATTGCATTTTATACGAGAACTTCTTAAGTAAATTTAACGAACCGTTGTGAGAACGAAATTAATTTTCGCTAATGAAATCGTCTCCTGTATTGGAGCGGGCGATGCTAGAATTTAATAGATTTGTTGTTTCTCTACGCTGTAAGCGTTGGATTGGTTGAAATTAGCATCGTTGGAATTAACGTTATTTTTGTTAAGAATAGAAAAATCTTTAATTCATATGTTTCACCCTCTTAAAATATTACTTAAAGAGAGTTATTAAGGGGAAGTAATCAAATCCAGTTGAATTTTTCCAAGAATTTATGCAATACACATCTCACAGGTGTGTGGGCCACGCGCCAATGATTGGATGGATTTTCTTTAAACTAATATGTCGCTTCCATGCGTACCATTTGTTTCGGCACAAAACTGTAAAATCTTCGTCAAAATTTGAATATTAAAAGGGTTTCTCCCACTCTCAGTTCCCTACATCTACCTAGTATCCAAAATATTCTGAATAAAGAGGGTCATCAAATAAAAGAGTTCCAGACAATATTTTCCACATATACCGTAATTACCGAATATGGCCATTTAATTACCGTCCTCCTTTCCCTATTACCCCATTTTCACCGAGCGGTTTCTGCTCCCAGCAGCGGGTTTGAAAGTAGGTATCCAGCAGTCGGTTTCTCTTCGCCAAAACTTTTATTATCATCTAGTCATAAATATGTTTTAATTGCCTCCGCTTTTCGTGCGCCCTTTTGTTTTGAGGTGAAAATTTATTAGTCCGCAAAAACAACATATTTTATTCTCAACGCCATGATATAGCGGCGCGTGATATTTCGAGAGGTTTACGGCACGTTATTACATGACCGTTGAAGCCTTATGGAGTCGATGTGTTGGTATATTCGCATTTGTTCCTCCTATCTTCATTATTTCCACCATTTTCAACGTGTATTCAATTTACATTAGCGAAAGGTTTAATTTCCACCATCTGCCTCCCACGTAATATTTCATCTTCTTACAGGTCTGGAAGAGGAAGTTGAAGCAACGGGAATTTATTAGGATAATCTATCCTTTCTCTCGAGTAGTTCCAATGTTAACAGTAATTAATCTCATTATGAATAAAGCCGATTATTTTCTGAACGTTGTTGAGGTGTAATTTGCTGCTGATACGCAATATTTCTCGTAATTGAATTTGCTCAAGCCGCTGAAGTGACTCCAATTTTATTTTTATTTCGTCGAAGATTACATAGTAATGTTATTAGAATTAATAGTACAAAATAAATAATTACATAAAATTGCAGTATACAGAAATCCCTTCATTTTACGAGGATCTTATAATAGATACCTGTGTTAAGGATTTATTTCTCCGTACAATCTCCATGTAGACCTACACAATTAATCCAGCGATGAGAGAATTTGCCAAACTTTGCCAAAAAGGGAATGACCTTTTCGTTTTACGTGAATCTCTTGCTACCAAGCCACTTTTTGATTGATTTCAGATTGGAAAAAGAAAAGGGTAGCAGAGTCGTAATTCTAGCGAATATGGTGTCTCGGGCACCAATTCGTACCGTAACTGAACTAGTTTCGCTGTCACAATTGCCGACGAGCGGACCGGAGTATTACCTTCAGGGTAGACCTTTTTCTCTTTAGTTTAGCGCTGAATCGGTCCAGTAGAACACTTTCTTGGAACATTTTATAATGACAGATATGCTTTTAACGCTTAAAAGAAAATTTTAACGCAAACTTTACTTCAAACAAATTTAGTGGTACTTCATTGACAAATGATAGATTTCCCCTTTAAAGTACTAGAAAACGTTTCCAATTAAACTATTTGCAGCATGTGCCCTTGGTAGCCCACCGATAACAAGATTTCGCCTTTTTTTCCGAAATCGAGAACCTCAACGTACAAAATACCCTTTTCGGCATAAACGAATAATCCAATTATCAGTAATTCCAAGCGAATACCAAAAATTCGGACCGAATTAAATTCAATTATCAGAAGTTGATTATGGCGACGACTCACTACCTACGGATTCACTATAATTTGTCTGTGCCCCTCTGTCCTCGATGTTTGCCAATCAAATCCGACGAAACGAAATGAAATGGAAGAATGGGAAAAGGATTATGCGATTTCGGAGGACGGAACAGCGCTAGAAGAATGAAATTTGTTTAATTAATTGTGGAGACGACGGTATCGTGGGTAGGCGTACGTACGTGGGGGGAATTTAGATCGATAGAGAATTGCTTCAAGTTTCAAGCTCTCCCTTAATTGCAAACCTTTACACGATGCTGAGTACAATTTCTGGAATTTATTTTTTAAAATTGTAGCTTTCCCAGTAGAACAGGTCATGTCTCTCACTGTAGAAAAATACTTACTACTTACTTGAAGAAACACATAGTAGACAAAAAATGTTTTACAGTACATGACATGTGTTTTCCATTTATCAATTTATCTTCTAAATTTTGTACATAAAAAATATTCTTTCGACAAGTACACCAAATGGTAGTATTTATGAGGAAGGTTACAACAAATGCGTTGTAGATTCCACCAATCACATAGAAAAATAGAGTATTAGGTTTAAGTGTAACAATTTATTTTGGATCTTTTTCTCTGATTTGCACACATTTAAAAGCACTAAGCAATATTACTCAACAATATTGATAGTTATTGATATAATCCGAACAACAATTCCTGTCGATACAAATAAAATCGTAAATTATACAAAAGATTTACAAAATAAATAACCTCCCCCGGCATCGTATTATTTCGCATGATCGTATACATACCGATTTTATAACTCGATAACATCTCATCTGTCAGAAAAACGAATCGGTGCTCTGGCCGAATATTCATCCAACCATCCTCGTCTGCGAAGTCTGCACGCCGTACGCCGTCCCATAAACCCCGTCATAAACGCTTCTACACGTCACGCCGAAAATATCCGGACATTGATGGATATTGTTTAATTCTTTCCGATCCACTTTGATGGGCTTTAATGCTGAAGAGATTGATCGCGCAACGCATGTATGTATAAACATCGCGCGTTCATGCCGCTACGTCGAGAAAACCGTGCTTTACGAATTGACAGATCGCGATCACAATCGAGTGTGGCCGTGACGAATGTCCAGGAAGCTCTTCGGGCCGTTGTAACGTGATTGGTTATTTGTTTGCTTTTTTTTTGTAAGATATGCATCTGGTAATTGGGGTTGATGTTGGTGGTTTTAGCGAGGTGCGGTTATTTATAATCGAGACTGTTGTCATAAATATGATTTATTTCAAGAGTCTTACCACTTAATTTAATCACATTGAAAATACTTCCATTATCTGTACATACGCACCGCACCGTATAATGGAATTGAGTCGTGACCATAGGAACTCGGGAATTCTCGAAACAATTGTTCCGAATTCAATCAACCCATCAATTGTATGGTGTGGAGCGCGCCGATAATTATTTTGTTACATATTCATTAAATTACTAGAATTTACATAATCGAGGCTGTTTACCGTATTGATCCTTCTATAAAAACAACTACGCGGTTAATCAGCATCCCATTTATTGCATATTGAATACTTCTACTCAAAATTTCAATTTAACGTGAAAGGGGGAAACGTTCTGCAAAGTCATGGCTTAAACAATATACCACTAACAGCTATCCTTAACTGGATGGCTCAAATCCCGTATGCACGTATGAGCCGTAAGGTGTAACTGCGTTTGTGCATTAGATGCAGAAGCGACAGCGTCGCGTTAACAGGGTGTTCGGATAGGGTGTGAAATTAAATATTAATTATAACTGAACTTAAGCGCAAAACTAATCCAATTATGTTGAACTTGAGCTTGGAGCTGTTATCGCCTCGTATGTACGTTGTTTCGGTGTTTAGCGTCGGTACGATACCGGCTTGTTGCGTCGAAATACCCCTTTGGTTAGAGGATGTTCTAGTTCTAACGTTAGATCGTTATTAAAACACTTAACACGAGATTAAAATAACCTTTTAATATGAAATGTTAATATGAAAAAATTATCCAGAGCGAAGAGTGAAACCATAGAAACCATTGCATTCTGAAAAGGGAGATGTTTAGACAGCAGCTTCGTGGAGAAGAATTACTGATGCATTAGTTTTTTTTATAAAACTGACACTGAACTAAATAGAAAAAGGTCCCACCTAGTGAAGAAAAAAATTCTCTAGCATGATGACAACGCCCCGGGCCACTCATCAAACATCGCTGGATTGATTGTAAATGTATAGAGCTATAAGGAAATTATTTAGAGAAATAAATTTTTTAAATGCAAAACAATTGCGTTGTCTTTCTTAACACAGGCGTTTATCGTACCTTCCTCGTATGTATTATTATTTTTATGAATCCCAGAGGTTTAATATAAATTTCGCCTATCTAATGGGAACAGAACGAAATACATTTTTTACTTAGATTTTCCTTTAATCTAATAATTTGGTATTTTACTTCTGTCCCAGTTCCCTGCTTTCTTAATTGTCTGTATGTTAGATCCATGAAAATTAATTTAGTCATAGTAGTAGTAAATTTGAAAACAAAATTACTTTCAATATTCACCTAACAAATCATTTTACATAATAAATCAAATAGTTCACCAATGAAATATGGCATAATTACTTTCCGAAATGTATCGATTATGGGTAATTACTGATCGTAAACTCTTTTGTTAGAAACTATACCACTGTATAAATCGCGGAAGCGAAAACTCGTAACTCGGCGCAAGATAATTTTAAAGCTCTCGTAGTATTTTCTCGCTGCGAAAGAATTCTGGCAACAACCGACGCTCGTTATTCTAATATATACGCGAGTTTGCGACTGCTCCTAAACAAAATTTTAACAACTTACTTGCGAACTTGTTTATTTATATTCCGACTTCCTTATAAAAGTTCTCAACGTTTCCTTCGTCCAGCAACGTATTGGGATATCAACCGTGAACGCCATCAATATAATATATAAAGGAGTACACAAGAAGCACGTTATGGAATAAATGCATTATTTATAATGAGAAATGATTGCCGATAGACGAAGATAAATCGCTGCCTATAATTTAATATAATCTCACGTTATTAGAATTTTAAAAAGGTTGGATTAAATGAGATTACGTGTTATTACCAACTTGCTTGTAAAATGTGATTTTTAAAGTGGTTTTAATTTGAAAATTTAAATACATTTGAGAAAGATAGTTCCTCCTGCAAAATAACCAAATACAACATTTCTTTTCAGACAAAAAAATGTTCTTGTAAAGAAGCTAACCCTCTAAGATAAGATGACACCAATTTTGTCAACCCGCCTAATCACCTTAAAGATGACTCTGGCTTAAACCTGACCACCTGACCACCTTAAAGGTGGCTCGCGTAATGTCCAGAAAAACCGCTCCAATAGACTCATTGCATCATGCTTGATTGAACAAAAACTTCTTTCTTCCATTTCATCAAAAACAACATTCTATACAGATCTTTCTTTTACGCCACAGATGGTACCTCATGTGAACAATATAGCTCCATTTAAAGACTTCAGACTTTAACTAAAACTCGAATTAAAACATTCGCATTCGACGTCGCGACGGGCAGAGCTCCAGTTCGCTCGACTAGAAGCTTAAATGGTGCGTTAATGTCGCGAAATCGTTGTATATTGTAAATTCGCCTTCCTCTAAAGCCAGGCATCCTACCGGCTTGCGGCGGGTCTAAACGAACCATCCAGGCAAGACAGATCGAACTGGTTAGAGGGTGAGCAGCGAGGCGAGCATTAGTAGCACGGAGTAGTCATATTCCCGACCGCCCTATACCTATAGCGCGCTATGAAAATGATCGATGAGTCATTTACATAAAAATATACGCAAAAAAGCTTTTGAAAGGAACAAGGCCAATTGCACGCGAACAAATATATTACCCCGGAGAAGGGGAGACCAGCGGATAATATTTAAATATGAGAAGAAGGAGGGAAGAATTTGAGGATTTTCTTTTTTGAGGTGGAAGTAGGGAGAGGTGAATCTCGATTTAAATATCTAATTTTTTTCCAGCCTGAAGTGGAGAGACAAGGAAAATGGAAGATTTACTACGAGAAAGGTATCTTTTTTGTTTTGAAAGAGAGTAAGGGCTCGTCGGCTGTTAAGTGAGCTCCTCAAATATGAAAAGAACGATTGCCTAATAGGATTGACTGGCTTTATTTTTGAAGTGAAAATCTGTGTACTCAAGATCTTTTCTTAAATGGAAGCTAGTTAATGCGATACTGGGAATGGAAAACGACAGGTGGACTCGGTATCTATTGCAGGTGGTTCTTCGTTTCTTTTATTCGTCCAAAATCTTTGGCTACTATCAAGAACTTCCTTCATCTTTGAGCACTATTGGACTTTTGATAATTAATCTCTATCTACTCTATTAATTCCTCACCCTACTAAAACTTGTTGAGTTTAGTCAATTGTGTTGGAAATCTGAACATCTGAACCTTCTGTGTTTCCTTATCCTGGGTGGCTTGAATAGCTTGACCCAGGTTATTACCCACCTAAATTATTACTTTCCCCACTATTTTATTTTTTGACATACAATCTTAGTTGATTTTCTTCGATTTTATCTTCGGCAGAATTCGGTAGGTTCTTCCTCTGTCTAACTTTTCCAATTTTATTATTAAAAAATCTCGCCTAATAAATAAGAGAAAAGCTGCAAGCTCATCTCTAAAAAGCACGGTTTACCTTGGAACAAATTGAAACAAATACTTCCAACCTTTGCTATAATTTAAACGAGGAAATTACACCAATACAAAACAAAAACCTTCCGCTCTTATTTATTTTATTGTTCTAGTGTCTACTTCCATAAAGTAACAGATTTACTTTTCTTCCATACGTTACATATCGTGGCTGGCATTTGTTATACTAAAAGACCAACATCACTCAACTCAAACTAAAACATGCAACTAATGTTAGCGGTTTAGCTGAAATGAAATACGCGCAATTTAGTCGAAACCACGCCGCGGTTTTTGCGGTCGTTCGCATACATAACTGCCCTCCGGAGTAGCTGGCGCAAAAAACTACCAGCGTCCATTGAAACGCTAAAGCGGTACCCCAATAGAAACCACAAACCTACAGCGTGAAGATTATATATTTGTGATATTCAGAAAATGTATTGAAAATACTGTTTTTAAAAATGTTGGCTATATTCCCTAAAAAACAGCATTGAGCGGTATATCAGGGAGTATAATTTGGAAGGTTTTGAAAATTTTGCAGTGTACATATTAATGTATATATTAAAAATGCATTGTACTTGATACCATTTACAAACTAAAAAAATTTTTAAACGGGCAATTGCTCTTCGAGGTTGATTGTTTATTTGCTTGTAGCTTTACTTAATAATGCAGTGTGACACGAAACCAGTAGCAATTAAAGATTTGTGAGGTATCAAGACTATATATTCTTGCAATTTTTTCTATATGTACAACTTTATCGTAGTTAGTAAATATGTGAGTTTTTTCAAATGGTTCCATGGCCGAAAGAGTTTGAAAATCAACTAATTCAAAACAAAAAATTCAGACCGTCCTATAAAT
Organism: Oryctes borbonicus; assembly: GCA_902654985.2. Lineage (NCBI taxonomy): Eukaryota > Metazoa > Arthropoda > Insecta > Coleoptera > Scarabaeidae > Oryctes > Oryctes borbonicus. Next base: position 646,751 of record LR736903.1, read on the forward strand.
ATAACTACAATAATGAACAATCTGCATATTGTCACCCTTTCTCCGATGGAGCCATTAAATATGGATCCATTAAAAACCAAAATAATATAAAACTACGAGACAGCAAACTGCATATATAAATAAATAAAAATATTCATAAATTCCGTTTAAAATTCAATAAACGTTGCATAATTCCGCCATAATTAAATAACGTATATATTAATACGAATTTATGGTAATGCAAAGGGTTGGCGGCTGTGCGAAATTCGAAATCAACCCTCCGCTAATCGGGCATGATTGGGATGAATGTTGGGTAGACTTGCTTCAGCCGGCCGAAATATCTCAAGACTTCCCCGTTAGGTCTATCAAACTATTCGGCAAGATGAGGTGGGGGGGACGGATGGCCAAATATGTCGGGTGTTGCGACCCTTCAGTTATTTCGCGAAAGTTCATTTCCCACTCCTACAACGGAATCCTAGTTAGCTAGTTATCTATGTAGAGTAGTTATTAGTTTTGGGTATTAGATACTCGGAGAAGTTAATATTGATACTGCTATAGAACTGATGGATATTCATTCTTGTGAGGTGTTAAGAAAGGTCTGTGGTTGGGATCTAATTTCTGCTAGGAATGCTGTTACGTACGGTATTAGATATTTAGTTCTTCACTTTAGGTAAGATGTAATTAGAAGTTTGATGCCACGTGTTTGTAGCATGGATTATAAAGGAAATTTCATGAAAGTCCTACAAGCTTCTGCTATTCCATAAATTCCATAATGGTTAACAATGCGTTATTCTCTTGCATTTTCTTTCTTCTCCCAAAACCAGTATTTTTTTCAAATAACGCTAACTGGAAACTATTTCTGTTGTAATCTTTTACGTCTGCATATGAGGTACTCACAAGGTACCTATTAAGCTAGTATGCAAGTGTCCCAACCTTTTAGGAATTGTAAAATCGAGCCTAATATAAATACACTGGCTGTAATTAAAAATGCACCATCAAAATATTTTTTTGCAAAATAATAGTTATTGGTATCAAAGATCAGTTAGTCCAAGTTCTCGTTGTAATCTATAGAAGAACCACTTAAAGCAAAAAAATTAGGAAATGAGGGGAGAATTAAAAAGTCCTTGTACGTAACCCAACAATGTTCCATACAAACTAGGAAAAACTGAAGGTGCCAAGAATAGATAGAATATGTTCCATGTTCTATTAGTTTAGAACAAGATTAGGTAGTAAAACATGCTACAAAATTTAAATTAATTGTTTACAAAACTGCTAAAATCAATGTACGTATTTTTACAATATGACCTTCCTCAATGTAGGTGAGTTTGATCCATTCTATTCATAATCCAATTGATATGAAAAGAAATACCCATCTATAGAATAAACTAATTTGCGAAAGTTCAGAAAAGTATGCAAAATATCTCGATTGTAATTTGCGCAATATAACATCCAATAGATACTACGTACAGTAATTTTATGCCCGTGTTGCTGCATTCTCAAGAGAAATATCCGCATTTTGGCGCATCCAACAATATCTACGGCAGCAGTAACGCAACATCTCGTCGTGCATCAAAGCTTAATTGTCGACGGGAGAACGATAAAAAAAATAACGCGTAAAGAAGATGCAACCTGTTTATTGGCCTGGTTATTGAGCGGGGTTATTCTCATTCCGACAATTTGAGCGAAAATTTACGTCAGTCGCTCCGTCGCTGAGCTTTGAAATCAAACCAGGACACAACGGCGCTAAACAGCTCTCGTTCTCGCATGGTGAGTGCTTATTTACAGATAGTCCTAACAATTTTCTTTTGTGGCAAATTATTCTTCAAATATTTACAAATGGAAATACACCATTGATACTTTTGCAATTGACTGTACCCAAATATTGTTTACACTCGAAATATCAACTAATCTATTTGGAAAGCTTATTTGCTTAGCCAAAAAGAAGAGATTTAATTAAAAAAACGTTCTCGATCGGGCAACGGCAGACTGTCCTTTTCCGTTTCCCAGAATAATATATGAATAACGAGAAGATGAAAGCAAAAGGAGAAAAATAAAAATATCGACTAAATGAAGTACGTTTCGCTGACGTTCGCCCACTCTCCATTTGCTTGTCGGGAATATCGCAATGAACATCTCACAGTTATTTTTACGCTATTCACATGTTCCCATTTACATCGCTTTTCTTTTTTTCCCATTTACATTTTTCCAAAAAGAGTGACATCTTTTAAGTCGGATATGTACATAATTAATATTTCGTTGGCATGTTTTAATTACTTTCAAATCTCGAGCAAAAGTGGCGCAAACGGTGATTACCTTCTTTTTTAAATAAAATCCATTTTTTGTAACGCAGATTTTACAGCTCAAATGGAACGTTTCATTACATATTACGGAATTAACATGTTATATTTCAATTCTCTTTTGTACGTTCCGTTTTTACATTAAATATAAATGTATTTCGAATAGAGTAAATATTCCCAATTTTTTAATCTAATTTTTGATAACTTTGTAACATGTTATATTTAAAATAAATTTACATGGGACGAAAGTAAATGAAACAAATCAACATTAACTATACACAAAACCGTAAAGGGAGCTCTGTTCGCGCACAAGAGATTTGCTGAAACAAAAGGCATATTCCTTTCATTTTACTAAATTCCTTGGTGGCCTGGAACTGACCATAAAGTTTTTACTTAGTTTTTACGTTCCAGCATGTTTCTCGATTGTGCTATAAATGTATTTCTTTTTGAAAATAAATAAATAAAGTAACTTTCTCCTTGCAACCAAAAGTTGGCAATCTCAGTTTTCATATTTACACTTGCATTCCCACATCCGATTTGACGGTTCCGCTGCTTACATCTTATCATACACGGCAACTAATATCTGCGCGTGACAACGCCAAACATGAAATACATACTAGGAGAGGTGCGACCATACAAGTACAAGCCGGGGAATTCCCAAAACTAGCAGAGACGTTGCCGCGAAATTAAATTTCCCATGTCTTACACACGTCGGAATTTGCGCACACGAACGCCCTCAACGACTCGTTTAATTAAATATGCAAACGTATTTGTATTATAATGTAATTTCCATTATTCGTCGCGTTCGCGGGTCTCTACGCCCGTGGAAGGGTACGGCGGAATAACTTTTGAGTTGGAGGCAGTTATAACGAACTCGCGGGACGCCATTCCGAGAGAACAGGAAGGATATGTGCGAAGAAACCTAAGTTCTGCGGTGATTCTCATTAAATGTAAATGAAAAAACAAAAAAAAGGACGACCCACGCCAACTCGCCGAAGGCCATTCTTTATATTTCGTTTCTCATTTTTCTTCAGCGAGCCGTGAGCTTGTATGGTAATCCGTTAGCGCGGGGGCACCACCTATTATGTCCTGACAGCGTTTTATTTTATAAAGTTTCCACAGAAGCGACTCGGCGTCGCTGGAAAAGGTGCTGAAAAGGAAGAGAGAGCAGAACAGAGACTTCATTGTAAAAGGATAAAGTTAAGCCGGCTGAAGAGTTCATTTTAATTTACTGAATAACAAATGTTACTTCGCGAATAATTAGGCGTGTTAAAGGGGATCTTAAACCGCGAGGAGAAATAAAAAAAAAGTCGACGGGAAAGAACTACGGCGGAGGGAGCAGGAAACGACGACGACACGAAGTAGCAGCTAACTTCATTAACAGCGTTGCTCTCTGAACTTTGCGCGCGCCCCGCTTGTTTGAATTGTACCGCGATTTTAGAAGTTACAGCCTAGAGTATTTAGTTAAGTTCAGCTTATATATGCGGGAATAAATGTTGATAAAAGCTTTTGTTAAGTAAGTTGCTCTCATTAAACAATTATAAATTTATTTTCGTAGTTTCAGAACGTAAACTGAAACTAGCTAAGCGAATTTAGTTTACTTCTATTCTACTTTTTTTGAATACGTAATTATGGATCTAAAAGGATTCGCCGTAGCATGTATGAGCTTATATAATTTGGAAATTATGAACCGACCACATCTTTACAGTTTAGAAGGAGGGCTATTGGGGAGACCACAACATGGTTTTGGATTAATATTTGGATAAGTATTTTGATGAAACATTTGTAATGACTTTTACATTGGGCTCGAAAAACCATACGTTAACTGGTTAAAAATGGAAACTTAATACATTTTTGGGATGATTATTACATATTTAGCTCCAAATAAAAACAACCCCTTATCAATATTTTTATTTAACCCGCGGGGTGTAAAATTAGCCGTATTATTCTAGCAGGTAGAAAAATTGCTTCCTATTTTCGAAGTATTTTTCGCCCATTTCTCTTCATTTGAAACACAAATCTAGAACAAAAGTGTAAAAGGACGAAAACCAAGGAAAACGTGGCTAAAGCACGTTGGCAGCACAACTATGAAATGAGAAATAAAAACTCATAAATTTTGCAGCAGCGAATATGGAAAGAAATACTGAGAAGGCCACCCAGACATGAATGCACTCCCACAAACGCCTCACAGAATATATTTTTATGTGCGCTTCGTGTTACAATGACAAGAGACCCTTTCGTCTATTTTTCCGTATTTCTAGCATGTCAAATGGATACTTGTAAATAAATATTATTTTCGAAAGCAGAAATAAAACAAATATGTTAGAATTATAGTTTCTTTCTCACAAAATTTGGTCATACGGTTGATAATGGAGATCCACGCATCCTCGAAGCAGCCGTCCGTGTTTGTAAAATAATTCTGAACTACATGTTACATAACAAAAAAAAATGGATTGTAGTATACATTCTATACCTAATGTAACCTGGCATTATATGAATTTTTCGTGATATTAAACCGTGACATTTTTTCAAAATTATCCAACATGACTTACAGACATGGAATTGGCGTGTATAACGTGACAAACAGAAAAAAAAACAGCGAGTTAGAACGACAAATGCAGATGTGTATGTGTGCATTACAATTTCCACGACGTAAAAGTAGCTATATATTTTCCACCATTCCTCTTCGCGTCGCAAATAATAATTCTTTGTAGGAACAAATGTGTTTGTACAGCGACAGCATTTTCGTGGCCGATACTTCGGTATTCTTCCTTTCCGCAACGTATTTCTAAAAATTACCTTCGTTAAAGTATTTTCGTAAATAATCCGGTTTCCGCTGTGCTTATAATCCAAGCAATTTTAGTAAATCGCAGCACACAAAAACTTATTCGCGAACGAAATTCGGGGTTGAATAATAATAATAATACCGCTGTTAATGTAATTTTCGATAACATCGAAAAATAAACTTCGGCGAGACGAATTAACAAAGCGGCGTGGAATTGAGACGCAAGTTAAGGTAGAGATTTTACTCGGTGTTCGTTGTATCAGTAATATGCACTAATGTTCAAAGAAATAGTATCGTATGCAGGAAAATATAGCCCTGATGATGTTTGTAATCTCTGTAATATTAACGTAAAGCGACATCACCTTGTACATTAGGCAAGTTCATAATAATCTTGTACAATAAACAGAAGAACCGCCTTACGTTTAAGGTAGGAAATTCTCAGTGTAAGAATGCAATTCCTTTGAGCGGTCCTGTAAGTACACAAATCAACACAAAGCAATTGTTGAAAATGCTCCCCGTAACCCGTTTCACTGCCTTTGTTATTCTCCTGGGCAACTATCTATTCTAGTTAGTATTTCAACGGTGAGGAGTCCGACGCACCAAATGAACGAATTAAAATCAAAACTCCCTCTCGTGGATTTGAGACGTGGTTAACATGGCAGCTGTAACGTATCGGAATAACTTCGTTGCAAAGAGCTATATTTGCATGTGGAAACTGCAGCCTGTCGTTCGATATAATACTACAATGTTAAGCGGATTATTCGTTCCAGTCGAAATAATACAAACATGAAATGTTGTACAAAAACAACGCAAAAGTTACTCGGACGAATAAATTTGCATCGTTTCTAATTGAAGCTGATTTAGAGACATGTAGAAGGAATGTTGTTTTAATCTTCGGTTGTTGAATGAAGCTGAAAAGCAGTAAATTCTTCCTTTTGAAGTATAATTGTTCCTTCATCATGGATATCAACCTCGTCCATGGTGTGATTCCAGCAAATAGAATCGCAATTTCTATTAGTGAAGAGGCCAATCCCAAACAAATCGTTGTTTTCTAGTTAAACTGTCCTATCTGCTCTGTACAGTAAGTTTGAGAAAATTTATGGAAAGTACTTCGCTTCGAAGATATTCGGGATGTTTCGTTTTCGGCATCAACAGTATCATCAATAAACAGCAATTTTACCATTTTAAAATAAAAGAATGTTTGCTTACTTAAATTTGTTCTTATTAAGCAAAATAATGAAACATTTAATCTCAAACTATTTGTTAAGTTAGACGTACAGTAGCTCATTGTGTAAGTGAACACTGTTTAACCTCGACGTCAGAATTCAACAGCCTTGCACTTTATTTTTTCGATTCGAAAGTGATAGAAGCGACATATACATTTTTTCTCACATTACCCTCTTCACCAAACCTCCCGTTCCTTCATTCCGACAGCTCACCCGAACCGAAATGCTAGAAAGGGAAGTTTTCTCATTCGTTCGCAGAAATCGTTATCTGTGAAGGATACAAAACAAAACAGTCGCATCCATCATCTGGCTGTCAAATAGTGCTTCGCGAAGCATTGGCTTGAAGCGTCGCGAGAAGATGAAGAAGAGAAAAAAAAATAATCGCCCCAGAAACGACGCCGGAATATGATTTTCTAGTTTTCTGGAGAGAAAAACAAACGGGCGACTTGGCAGCGGTTGGTTTCGATTTCGGGACTAACAAAATCGTTATTATGTGAGGCTTTTAAATATAGAATTTTTTGCCTCACAATTAATACCACAACATTCGAAACGACAAGCCAGACAATTTTTGGGCCATTTGCAATATGTTACAGTAAACGCAATGCAAGAAGAGAAAACATGACTGCTAGGAAGTAGCTTATAGTAGAAACTTAAAAAAAAATTTAATTCCTCTGGCATAGTTAGTTGACAAAGAAAATAAGTTAATATTTCAGAAAGAAGCGGTAAAAATAGTTGGTAAAAATTATGAATTCTTATGTACCAGGCCCGATAATCTTTTTATATTAAAAATAGACATTGAAAGTAAATCATAAAGTATGACTTAATCGATATGATGACAAAACTCTTTGGAATGCCAATCAGTGAAGAATGTTCTGAGTGCTTCACGGGCAAGACAACAAGGAAACCTCTTCTTCAATTAACTGTTCTAAACAAATAGGAGATCTCATGCCCAGTGACGTAACTGCTCGGATAAACCCGCCTACATACGAAGTTCATAAATATTTCCAAGTATTAATGATTGTTCATTTTTTAGTCGTTAATTTGTTAAAAAGTAAAGATGAAGATGAATGTAATGGATATCATAAAAACACAACATTGTTTTAAAAACAAAGATTCGATGTGACAATGATGGTAAATTTACTTTAAAACGGTTTAAAAAGTACGCATTTCCTTATATTTTGGTAAAAATTTCAATCGAGGAGGAGAGTTAAGATTTTTAGTTTAGAAATGCTGTACGTTAGAAAAACGAGTTGTTGCTATCTTCAAAGTAGTAGTCACGAAAAAAAACATGTATTATGTCAAAAAGAAACAAAGTGTTTAAATTAACCGATAATAATAATAATAATAATACAAATGATTCACATTTTTCAAAATGCAATTAATAAAAACATAAACCAAATTATTACCTCTTCTTCAAGTGGCCCCTTCGACGCATTTTCAACATTCATGAATTTAACGAAAAGAAAATACACATCCACATGCACGAATCACAATGAAACGGAAAATGTTAGGATATGTTTATATGATACATCTTTCTTTTTACGGCCGCATGTCAATTCCTTCATTGTGGACATCTAACATTTGGATACACATACATTATACATATATGTGCGCAGCGTCAGCATATGGTCGAGAGGCTAAAAAAGGGATGTAGTATATTTCGTAATACGGGCCCTATAAAGGATGTTTGGAAGAAAAATATTATTCCTTTCGAGGATGGAGGAGGAAAAGAAACGGGGACGGCCACGGGACGATAATTTAATAGTATGTGGATGTGGATACAGTGCCCTAAAGTTTGCTAACCTGAGATTGCTGCTTGCTGAGATTGTTTTTTCTTGGTAGAAGTTATTAAGCAAGGTGTTCATGATTTTTATTTGTGAAGGCAAAACGGACTTCTCAGAAGAAAAGAAGAAAAGACTCAAAAAGTGCTAAACAACTAATTTTAAATGTTGCTTAAACTTTAAATAATGCCCCAGAGAATTTAGAGAATTGGTGTCATGTCTGCAGTTACTAGTTTTTCTATTCAACAAAAATTTCATGTCTTCCTATTACGAGGGTGGTGTCGTTTATTGAGATCTTTCACTTAAAAAGAATGAGATCTGCAGAGGTTACTCGCTTAGAATGCTATAACGTAAAAGTACAATAAAGATTAACGATGGAACTCAAAAATGGAGTTGGTGGCTTTTATAGTATACAAGGCAGAAAAGAGACGGTTATTACTAACTAACTGAGTTCTAGAGGGCGAAAATCATCATTTTCATCTACGAATTTAAAAGTTGTTAACAATTTTGTCCCTTATACGGGTATTAATGAAATTATTGTTTTACTTCTACGAAAACTATCAATGTTGGTAGTTGGATCTGTTTCTAAAGTTTTCCTCTAGCTTTTTACTAAGTTAGAATCTCAAAATAAAGATACCGAGAATAGAAGGCAGTAGGTGAAAATTGCGTGACAAGTTGTTGAACTTCAGCATCATAAATATACGAGCTAACTAATTTAAAAGTACTAAAGTAATTTTAAAAGCACACAGACTGAATATAAATTTTTCTACGCGACTTCGCGCCGGCTCTCTTTGCCCCTTCCCTAGCCTCAGTATGCCTCGGAGTACGGCACCGACAAAGAAAACACGTGCATTTCCTCTTAACGTACCTAGAGGTGTTTGCCTTCTACGCTTAAAGACAGTTGCGAGTGGAACGGGTAGGATGCGAGTTTATTCGGATGTTTGCAGAAAGTTTTCGCGAATTACTGCCGAAATAGGTTAGATCGGCCGACGTTGCCGTCTTGTACCACGTTCAAAAAGGTCCTGGCTGGTGGTGGATTCCCTTTTCTCGAGTAATTACACTCCTTGTTACGAGTCTTTGGCGCAACGTAGCGCCGACGATTCTTAATAGCCATTAATTGTTAGGTATTAATTAAAGCATTAAGGCGGTTCAATTCTTCGTGCTGTGCCGTCCGGCCCGGGGCGTCGAAAGATTAAATTACCCGAAAACGGGGCCGTTAAGGTGGCGTTAAAAGGTAGGTAAGTGGAGGAGCGAAAAAATATGGGCGAAAAAAGAACCAATAAGCTTAAATAAGAAGCGTCGGAAACGGGAAGAAGTTTTAAATTACAATTTTCGAGTTTCGATGTTTTTTCCATCGCTCAAGGATAAGTTACAGATCGTGGAAGGTCGTATATATACGGGCGTATTTAAAGAACGAAGCGATAATGTAGCAGTTAAAAAAGTAAAGAACTTGTTCTATTTTGGCAAACTCTACAAGTTCTCGACACGTTAGCATTTAAAGATACTCTAATCGCTGAAACTGTCGAAGTTAAGGACCTCTACAGAAATGAGGAAGTTGGTAATGCTGTAATTTGAAGTTTGCAAGACGCGCATTCGCTCATATTGGATGTTGGTAGCTTGTATCATTATTATTATTTACCCTTGGAGTGTTGCCGCTTTACCAACTTGTACACATAAACAAGTATCGACAACCGCCGCATCGCACAAGTTTAATTAATTAATCCAGGACGGCCGTTTCGAGGATATGAATGATCGCCATTCTCTCCGGACCAACCAACTAAACTCGTGTGGTGCGGAAGCCGCCGGCACGCCTGTGCTGCCTGTCACACTACGCCTCAGTCCTTCCTATCATTATTGTTGTTCATCTACCTTTTATTAAGTTGTACTTTTTTCCTACTGCTCAACCCGTTTCTTGTTTTCCGTAATAAATCATTGACTTGCATATTCGATTATAGACCACAAATCGGCCCCGGAATGATTACTGACCCCCTTCAAAATTTCATCAACTTACAAGGAGGCCATTGGATTAAATGATAATATTGTATAATATATGATAATTATTTCATATGTTTAATACGTTCAAAAGCAGCAAATGAAACGAAAATGCTCGTTTGAATTCTGAGCGAATCAATTTACGGTGAATTTTCAATTTTCAATGAATTAACTCTTCAAAATAAGCATTCAAACATATTGTAGGATCATGAAACTATTTTATTGGTTTATTTTCAATTTGTGGGCGTTTAGAATATCCTTTCCCATTTTGTAATAAAATATAATATCGCAGCGTTCTTAAATAGGCGTGGCGTGTCTTCTTACTGTGCACACCAGCAAAAAAGGTGCACTTTAAAAACCTTTTAAAATTCTTAGGATCCGTCCATATTTAATGTTTTTATAACGACGTTCAAAATGCACACTTTTTATTTTTCAGACTTGCATTGGTTATTATTAAAAAAGAAGGTGTGTTAGAAATCTATGTGTGATGTCTGTGGTGATTTGTTAGCAAGTAGGCGTGTCCATTCTCCTATACTTTTTACCTTAGGGGATTGCTAAACGGACAAATTTCTTTTTACCATAGTCTAACTTAAATAATAAAATGGAGCTTCTTTGCGAATTACATTTATTGGATAATTTTAAAGAAGGAGGAGCATTATAGATTTTTTTGAAGTAGGCCGGAAACAATTTCTTTTTCAATTGTAAAAATTAAGAAAAGATAAATATAGAATATGTCTTACGAGTTTCTACGTCAGTGTTAGGTTAGGACTGTGATTAGAATAGATCAGATAGATTTCAATCAGTTTTTCGACTAAAATTAACATTGATAAGAAGCATAAAGGAAAAATATTGAAAAAAAATTCAAACTCAACCTCATCTACGAAGTCTGGTCCACGTTTTTTAAACCTTATGTAGTCAGCAAGAAGGGCAGATCTAACCTTTGTTAACATTCAGATAATAACTTGACAGTTTATAGATATTTATTAGTTAAGTGAGACAATCAGAAGTTGAGTGGTTCTTGGTAAACTTAGGGGGAGAAGAGAAAATATTAGCAACACGCAAAGTCTTGACTGCGGACTAGATGTGACGATTGGAAATTACCATATTTCTACATAATCTTTTTTTACAGTTAAAAATTAGTACCTTTTTTCACTTCAACGCAAAAATTAGTCAAGAAACAAGAAATGCAAATGTACATAATATAGGTTAAAACTAATTTAGTGTTTGCTCTGTAATCTCCACTCAGCAGATGCTATGTTACGATAAAGTTATTATACAAACTCATGCAAGTAAGAGAAGATGCTGCAAGTTGGATGCGTTTCGCAAACTTTCTCGAACAAGTTAAGTTCCACAACAATGATCACTAGTTAACTTCTCCTAGGCAAGGCAATATCTCAGTACTAACTATCTAGCAAGTATATTGGTTGATTACATTCACATTAGTCCTTTTAAACCCACGTACGCTATATAGTTATATTAGAGTATAACATCATAAATTTTATGCAAACACAGAAAATACAACTGGCGATCGTTGCAATGAAACTTAGAAATAATTAGGTAAATTATCCAACACTGAAACTGACGATAAACAACGATGAATTTGAATAATCTAAGTAAATTTATCAGCATGATAGGCAAGTTTTCACTTCATGCGGCGAAACCTGCAACATCGATTCAGCAGCTGAACAATATTTGAGGAATACGATAGATGTTAAGATAAAATGTACTATTTTAAAGCGGATTGCTTCAGATAAAATATAAAACTTTTGCGCACGACGAGGTTTTTGTTTTTGTTAAAAAAATCTCAAAATCTAAATAAATTGAGAAATAAAATAGTGATAAGTGAATTCAGCATGAGAAAAAATTACTTTAAGGGAGTTCTACGTTACGTTTAGGCAAGTGTGTAGTTTCGATTGCATCAACGACGATTCGCACTTAACTTGAAAAAGATGGTACATAATTTGAACAAATGGCAAATATGACTTAATTCATTTCTCCCTTCAGACAACGCATAACCAGGATTTTTTAAATATTTTTCCCTTGCCTAAGCATAATGCCACACCTCACGCAGATGCTAACGACGTAATATATCTAATCTGTAGAGTGAAGTATAAGCTCCACTTTATTGTAACTCATAACTTTCCCGACATGTAACGCACACCGAAACGATAAATCGCCCGACTCGTATAAATCTTCCTCTGTTTACTGAAATCGCTATCGAAGCGCCAAGCGGTAGGTATCTTGCGTAAACCGAACCACCGCCGTCGCTTTCGAGGGCAACGCGAATTATTAACGGGAAGGGACTCGTTTTTCCCGATGAAATTTTAATCAACCTTGTTTACCGGCTGTCTATGGCGCTATTTAATCATTCTGATCGATTAAATGGAAGTGTTTACGCGGAAATCAAGTGCTACGATGTAGTATTTATTGGCTTTCTGTTGGGGATGCGTTACTAACTACCGTTTTGATGGCAATTTTTATTCTTTGTTTAGATGTTTAAACTGGATGTTTTTGTTGATCTATCTTCCACAATCACTGATACACAGAGTTTTTTTCCGATGTTCAGTGCGACCACAAAGTGCCATTAAGTTATGGTATGAGGACAAGTCACAAATCAAAGGATTAGTAAGCACAGCACAATAACTAACAGGTGCAACCAGACGTTTAATAACTGCAGCTGGAAAGGGGCACATAAATATATAAGAATAAGAAACGAATAAGGAAGTAGAGAGAATATATTTTAGTGAACCAAAGGTCAGCGATGTGGTTAAGGTAAGCCGATTGCAATGGATAGAACATTTGAAAATAATAGGTTGGAGAGAAGCAGAAAGAAAGAGAGACTCAGAACGAAATGAAAGGAAGCCATCTCACATGATTTACAGGAGAAACAAATAACAAACTGGAAGAGATAGGAAGTAATGGAAACAAACAGCATAGCTATAGGTCACGATGACATCTATATTTATAGAAATAAACGAGTTTTCTACAAATTGTCTTTACAAAAAAGTCTTTACGCAGCTCACACAACAAACAATAAGTTTGAATAGACAAGTATTTGATAATGAAATTGGATTCCTCTCCACGCGGTAGAAATTTGCAAAATCGTTTTTTCCAATTTCGTGCTTTTGAAAGACGAACCCTCATCAGTACGTTTAGCGTTTGCATTTCCAATTGTACGGCGATCGTGCTTTCCAAGCGCTCAACAATCTAGGGTGAAAAAATTCTATAACTACGCTACTCGTTGTAGTAGGTATAACCATTCAATGATGTTCCATCCGCCGTTTCGATTTCAATTCTCTCCCTTCCCGATCGCGATCGAAAACAATATGTTTTTTTTATTCCTCCAGTTAAACGTCAATTGTTATTGTGCTCGCGAGACAAAGAGGATCGAAATTATGGGGGTACGCTATAAATAGTAGCTACTTTCGAATACGCGTGCACGCATATGGTAACGGTAGCATTTATTATGGCGTGCAATGTGCTATCTACTAGATTTAGACTTTTACGCACCGGTAATGTCGTTGCTTTCCCGGTTAATTACATGATTACGATCTCGTGTTTAGAACTCCGATGGCATCGGGTTTAAAATGTTTGCGGCTTGAGCAGTAAGCGGATCTTGCTTTTTTAAAACAAAAAGATGGGGCAACATCCCTATTTGACGTAGAGTCTAATGCTGTATTATGCATGATGTTAATAAAACAAAGAGCAGAGCCATCAAAGTTGAACAGCAGTTGTTGATTAAAAAAAAAACAGTATTAACAAGTCTGCTGTTTTGTATGCCACGAAACGATTTTTTATTCCTTTAACAAAAAAGTTGATTTTCATATTTTCCCAGTGGATAAAAAGGCGCTCTGAGAATCAAAGAGATTTTAAATTAACACCGAACGGGGTAAAAATATATAAGGTGTTCAAAAAAAACAAGTTTCAACAGTTTAAAATGCTAAAATCAATTTTACCTCCTTGATGATAAAATAAAAATATTTGACATTGACTGATGAACTTAAAATATTGTTACAACAGCAGTAAAAGATTCTTGTAGAATAATAGCAAATAAAGTATGGAATTTTTGAGAAGATACTGTGGCTTGTTGGTTCTTTTCAAGTAAATGGAGTGTCCATGGGAACCCCCTCAGTTTGCTCATCGTCAAGATACAGTTAACCATGGAAAAATGGCACAACAATCATCTCTTTCTTCTGAACGTTGAGCCTTCTGGTGAACAGGAAGCTCACACACTACACAAAGACTCGAATAAACATCCCCAACAAAAACGAAGCATCATCAAGACTTTGGTTGAACGGGCAAATCGAATCTGCTAGCCACAATGCCTCAATGAAGAGCTCGATCTTGTTATCATTTAGTTATAGCGTCGGACATGTTGGATATTAGTAAATTATTGCGTAAATGCTGACTTTTGGAGCGTAAACGTGGCTTTTCTCTTATAAAAATGCGCAAGCGTCAAGTCCGGCGATCTTGGTGGTCATGGGACGGATCATTCGACGGTCCCATGGTGTTTATCAAACATAACGCTAATAATTCGTTGCCTTGGGATGAGAGGGTTCTATCTGCGGCTTTTTAAAAGATAAGTTGTTAGTCTGACGGTATTTTGTTCGATTATTTGTGTACGTATTATTATTATATCTAGCCATTATGTATCTACAAATTACGTAATAAAAGCCAAATTATTATTATTATTATGACTCCCATCCGAACGCTCGAATCCTGGTACTATCGTCTTTCTCTCTGACCTGCTCCCCCCTACTTTGCTTTCCTCGCACTCGTCGACAAAAGAAAATAATCAACGTCCGACCGAAACTATTTGTTACATTCATGCTTCATTAGAGTCCTTTTCAGTCTCGCAAACTTTCAGACATTGATCACCGGCATTCACACCGGCTAAGAGTGTTGATTATCAAATTCCGCACTTACTCACTCCAGGAAGGGGCGTGCGTATTGCCAGATCATCTAGAGGTAGTCTAAGGCGGCAACGACCGAGAAAAGATGGAAGACTCTCGGCGAGAAGTTCTAGATGAACGGTCATAAGTTCCTGGATACCGTAAAATTTTATTAAAACTTCCCTCGGCCGGCAGATAAATTTAATTGTTTTCTTTTCACGGAATCAAGGGCCACGTGGGTAGGAAGGTGAAGAAATGGCACAAGCGAAAGAAAATGTCTGAATTTCGACGAAATAGAATTGCCGACTGACTTCGTGTTCATCGTGAACTCGGGATGAAATGCGAGCATTCAATCCGACAAGAACGTCTCAATAATGCTTTTCTTTCACTGCGTTAAGATCGCTTTTCACTTCTAATAGAGTTATTGTATACTTTTGCAATCCGTTGTCACTTGTACGATTAGTTTCTTTAAGAAAAAAATATAACGTAATCATTTCCTTCTGGTAAGTTTTGATGAACAAAATATTTTCAATAACTTAATAATTCCTCAGCAAAAAAATTGGTGACCTCCTTGCTTCAATACAATAAATGATGAACAATATCCATCACGTATTTTGTGGGACAAGGACTAACTACTCCTTCAATTTCAATATCTTTCCACTGCATTTCTCTCCGATTTTGAAGAAAATGGCTCGGAAAAATACATCCACAATCTCCGGTAAACCCGAAAACGGACTATAAAAATGGCGACGCGACATTCGCGAACGACTGCACCTTCGCCTAACGTATATAAAACGTATAATTGTTATTCAGCACGCTGTCGAGTTGTAATTTTCCGAGCTATTCACTATGGAGTACGAGTAGAATTCGAGGACAGCACAGGCAGCAACAGAAAAGGCAACAATACGCCGAATGTAATAATTTTGTCGTCCGTTATTTAGCTAGCCATGCATGAGTTGCTTTTAATGTCGACCTATATGTCCGTATTTGTACACTAGACGTGTGTCCCTGTATTACGTACGGTTTCGGACGTACCAACTATGTAGCTTTGCTCCACTGTACAATGTGTGTTTGTGTTTGCGGCGCTGTTTCAGCTGTCGCTCTATGTTCTACTTTGTTTTATGTAGATCGTTGAAGAGCAGCGGTATAAACGTTAAGTTTTGTTTATTTAATGTATGTATCAAGCTTCAGTTTTCAAGGGTTGGAAAATAGCGCCAAGTCGAAATTCAACCAAGCCGATTTTATTCCACATCAAACCAAAATCCGTTGGCTGTGATTATTGGAGCGTGGATTTTTCATAATCTAAATGTCCCACTTTAAACATATGTTTGCATTTATGAATGCTGCGACGAAAGAGAACACAGCAAGATGGGATTTATATACACTATTCAATTGATAATTTATTGATTTATAATAAGTTTTCAATTTTTTTTAATAAAATTGCAAGATTTCTTATGTTTTCTAATTTATTATTTGATTCTTTTAAATTCCGTTTTAATATCGTGCGGGGCCTCCCCTAGCTCTCCGCAGTGCATTCTTTCAATTAACCGATTCCAGCCTAATTTAGTGTTCTTTGCAAAAAATATTTATTTATAAAATCGACATAAGAAGACCTATCAGGTGCTAAGCGCCATTATCCTGAAATTTTAGGATAATATGATAATTTTTTAGAGATTTTTCGCAAAAATTACAGTTGGACCCTATATGCGGATGTATTTGGTATATGTTACTATATGTTAATTACGTGGTACCAAATCCTTTGAATATATATGCACGCGTGCACAGGACCTGAACGCGTTAAGTTGTTAATGAAAGGCTGAGGAACGTTTTGCCGAATATCTCACAAAACATGTTACTGCAACCTGTTATATCCGGTTAAATTGTCCTAAAAAGACTGAAAAGTAGTAGTAGTAGCAGTAATGTTTATTTAATGCAAGAAAAAAGACATTAGAAGTAAAATTAAATACACCTAAAAGGGAAAAGTAGCACATATAACGGTGTATAAAAGAAATTGTTTAATTCTGTTTAAATCATTATCAAGAGTGCCACAGAATATTTTTGTAGTTTATTGTGTAATTTCTAAATCATCTAAACGATGATACGGCACTTTCAGCCTTCATTTATTAATTTTCATTTTATATAACCTTAAAATATAATATTTACTATATTTTACTTGTTTCTCTGCAAATTACTTTCTTATTTGCATAGTCTACAACATCTTGCTTTTATGGAACAAACTTTCATCCCTTTTATTTGTACGTACAGTTCAAATAACGTTTGTTTTTATACAAAAAAAAAAAGTATATTCGGAAATATATTAGGTTCATCAGCTTATATTTTACTTTTAAAGACTTCGTTGCTTCAGAAACATCTTCCTCGTTTTGGGGAAGTTATTTTTCGCAGAGTAAGATGAAAGGGAAGTAATTTCAATTGAAATTTAATCTTTAAGAAAAAGTAAATAAACTCGAGGGTCTTTTGTCTCCATTTTTCCTTTTCGACAAAAGCTGCTACCGTTGAAAAGATTTCACAGATACCTTCCGTCCCCCCGTTTCTTTGTTGCAGCGCAATGTATATATCTCTCTTATGAATTCTTCGAAACGGAACAGATTGACAGAAAAATTAATTAGAAACAAGAGAAAATAAAAGGATACCTTACGTTTCTTCGTCGTTAAAGGGGATGGTGGAAATTTTCATCTGAAACGAACTTGCTTATTTGTTCACTTCAGTCAAAAATTGAAATCGAGAGACGCTTCAGTATTAGGACCGAATAAAATACGTAAGAGCCATTTAAACAACGGCAGATGAAGAAAAAAGAGTATAAGAGGGTAGGAAAACGGCAGGAATTGATGCTATCCGTGTTAACGTTAAAATTCTTACCCTTCTTCTACCCTATTCACGTTCAGAGATAAATCCCCAAAAACGATCTCATAAAAATAATATTTATGGATAATTTCGTCGTGTTTTGTTGGTATTTTCTGTTTTTTTTTTTTGTTTTTCCTTTCCCGTTTTCCATTTCTCCTTTTTTTACGAGGTGGCAAAATGTTACAGATCTACAGTGCTACCGTGTGTGTGTATATACTAACATAGAATTAAATATTGGAAGCTTGTTTTGTTCTGAAAATATTCCATTGGGGATAAAATCTTAGTGCTGGATGGAGAAACGCGAGCTTAACAGATACACATATCTCCCTTGCGAGTGGTACTAACTCGCTATTGTAGCTCTGGGCTGTACTTCTCGAGCATGCAGGTCATACACGGAGCGCATAAAGATGTTCTTTTTTTTTCTCCGTGTACTTACGGCGCGTTTCCAGTCGTGTTAATAATACTTGAGAGCTCATTTCATTCGCAATTTCATGCTTATGTTCTCTTAATCTGACGTTTAACATGCTACCTCGTATGTACGTGTGGCTTAATTTCTAGAATAGTAAAGAAGCAAAGGTAGATTTTGAATTATTTTTGGATGCATTATATTGGAAGAAAAATTGTAGAAACTATGGATGATATTATCAGTTGGTTTCAAGGTTGGGATAATCCTGCAGATTTCCACCGGGTTGGGTAGTATGTCAGCCGGAGCGCTGCGTTGACGATCTGCGTTAGGTTAACTAGCAACTTGAACGGTAGATTCTTCAACGCTCCTCCTGTTATACTGTCTTCACCGGGCGCCTTTGTTCTTCTCCAGGGTGACCCGGAACCTCGTCTCCTGCTCTGAATCGTTGCGTGCCGTTGACGTGAAGTAGCTCAGAAAGGTGATCGGAAGTGCTCCGGGATAGGCTTTCTATCTTGCTTCAGGATTTTGGGGACCCTGTGGGGGTCTCAACAAAGTTGTCACATTTCCCCTTCAATGTCTCTTTGAATTTGTCTGCTTAGGCGGCGGTGAGCCTCTTTAAGCAGCGGGTATCTGGTTCGCTGGAAATCCCTCCTAATTCGATTTTGCTCCTTGATCTTTTCGACAATTTCCCTCGACAGGGCTTCTGATTCGGGAAACTTTGCTGGAACGGTTTGCTTGGAATTCTTTCCCAGTACGAGGCCTTTTTATTGTTCTCCCGTGTCTTTATTGATTGTTTTACGTGGCTCTTTTGGGGACCACAAAAGGGGTTAGGACCAATGAAAGGCATGTTCACTTTGGCCAACTTATATGCCTCTTCGTTTACTTCGATCCTTTGGTAACTTGAAACCCAGTGTTTGGCAGGTTAGTTCGCTATTGGGCGTGTGTAGTGAATTATACACAGTTGGCACCCCTGAATAATAGTATTTTTCTTACATTTTGTAGGTCTATTTGTATGTGCTTTGTGTTTCTCAAGCATTACGATAGAACAAGATCTTAGGAACAAGCTCATTAAAAAATATGCGTCTCCATACTACGTCGACAAAAACTTACCTGCGATTTTTGACATTCTCAACTCCTTTCATTCAACACCGAAAGCATCCTAGCCTTAAATTCGATAACAAATGGGTGGAGCCCTTGTCTTCGATGACGACAAAAATAAAATTACCAAGCCGATAACCTTAGAAATGATTAAGGAAGGGAGCTAGATCATTGCAAAATATGCAGGAACCCTCTACTTGATATGATTGATGTCCAAAGAGTTCTAGTTACTAGCAGTAAGACGCTTAAAAAAAAAAGATATTTTTGATAGCCTGTAAAGGTGGATGAATGCAATGACATGTGAAGACATGATGGAGTTCGCTACGACGCGTTTTAAGCTGTCCCATTTTCTCTCTGTCTCCCCTTGCAGAGTCTTCCAAATCTCAAGGGTTTCACTTTGTTCCACCTTCACCTACTCGTGAATAATTTTTATAATTTCTGGAATCGTAAAAATTCAAGAAAGACGCACGAAATATATTAATTTAAATAAACAAAAAATTTGACGTGGTATAAGGAAATACAATATACTGAGTGTCGAAGAACCTGAATCGTTCGCATCGACTTAGTTCGCAACCATTTTGGCTTTTACAATGACGCATATATGCAATCTAAAATTTATTTATTTTATTTATTATTTTATTTATTAATTTATAGTTATTTAATTTATTTAATTATATTTATAAATATATACTGTATTTTAGTAGTGTAGCGAAGCAAAAAATGTATTTATTATAATTAAAGATATGAATAGAAAAAATACGCTTTGTGCAGCAAATACATATGATGAAGTTAACAAATTTAAGCACACTTCACATACAAATTATGTTGAAAACGGTGTTTGTTTTTACCCAAGCACATCGAAGCTCTTCATTTTAAATTTTCAAACGCATCATGTACCGTTTCAATATTTACATTCGTTATATTTATTTTGAATGGCTGCTTGTATTTTTTTAATATGATGAAGTCCTTTATGAAATATTTTATTTTTCTGATCAAATGTTTCAGTAACTGTTCGTTTTCGGTGTAGTCTCGTGAGTTTAATTCATATATTAATTTAAATTGGACGCCAGGAGGAAACCTACCAGGAGGAACGCAGGAGAACAAAAGCAAAAATAATTGAAAGATCAATTAATAACAAAATTGCTAATAAAATTGATTGTGACAGATAGTAAATATAATATTAGCTTTATATATATATAAATAAGATCATAATTAGACCAAATGATCTACCACATCTAACATAACAAGGACTACTCAAATTTCTTTTTAAAACGAATCCAAGTTATTTGAAAGATTTGGTTATTAATTATAAACAAATTTGTGCAACATGTTTCCATTTCAATTTTTTGAGAAATTATGCCTTTTCAACCTTCGCGTCCTCCGATGGTCAATTCAGATAGCTAAAATTATTTTTAATGAAATGCCCTTCGTTACTTTCATGGTTGCATTTTTTTAAACCACATAAAACTATGTCTAATTGGTAATTATTGTTCGTGTAACAAAGAAGATGTATTTATATTATAATCAAACAATTTCAATGTGACTATTATTGCAATAATACTGCAATAACCATTGTTACTTGTAACAAGAGCAACGAAATAAAGTACGTAGACCAACATGGCCGCCTATTCACGCATAATAGAGTTAATTTTGATCACGGCTGAAATTGAAACGTTCAACAGCATTATTAAACGTTATTAAACTGATTAAATATGCATTTGTAAACGCAATTGGTTACCGAAAATTATAGTCAACTATAACAACCTTCCAGCGTCATAATCTTGATGCAGCTTTGCGATGCGAGCATTCCAATGTTAACACGACTAATTTCACCCGCTCAATTTAACTTAAACACCGATACCGTTCTATATAGCCCTCTCAGCCGGTGTTTGCGTAGTAGTACTGCTCCGATGATGTAGCTTCGACCGTAGATTTAACAAAAGCAATGTTGTTCAATGGGGAATAATGACCAATGCATGCAAATAGATAATGCCCTTCAGCGACAAACGTTCGATCGTTCAGCTAGTCGCCGATCAGAAAATATTCGTGTCGGCGGCTGACAATTGCACAGGAATAAGGACAACATGGAACCGGTGATGAAGTTTCAAAATGATTTACTACTTTACTGCATTAGTAACTAAGGCTAGTTAAGTTGGTAGTATTGATACGCGAAAGTAACTGGTATCGCAGTATGAAACTTCCTATTTTCATCCGCCGTCGGATAGATATAAAATTTGTTGGATATCACAACAACATATAAAGATTTCAAGTATATATCACGCTATTCATCGAGAGGCGGTGGACAGGGCCGAATTAACCGGGAGAACCGGTGGAAGGAACGTACCTGAGAAAAAATAACACATTTCACATATTTTGATCCACACCAATTATGAAATGTTAAAACATTGGATGATGAATTGAATTAAAATGCTAAAAATAAGATAATAGAAGAAATAGAACTAGAAACTTCGTCGCCGCCAACTCTTACATCTTCAATCCTCGAAAACATTTCGTTATCTGAACAAAGCATCTACGTCATTAAGGTTCCTTCTAAAAAAAGATTACCTCCAAATTAATTCTAAGCATAGAACACGCAGAATCCTTCGATATTTAAACGAAAACAAACACAAGTTCCGTGTCGCGCCGCGTTCCTTTGAAACGTGCCTTCAATAACGAATTTCTTAATTGTAATTTAACTGGTGTTCTTCCAGAGAATTGATCGGTAATAAACGTGCGCACAACGCATAATTAAGGATGAAATTTTCGTTTGATCAGGGCGTGTTTTTACTGTACCATCTGTAATTACTTTCTCGCCCACAGAATCCAATATTTCCCATCGTCGTCGTGTGCTCGTTAGCACTTCGTAACATCTTCGCAGTGTAGTGAGAAATTAGGTTCAGCTACGCTTGTTTTCTCGATTTTATTTACGAAACGAGGAATTTGCCAAACGACGACGTAACTGGAAGAGAAAATGGCAAACTAGTGGAGAGAGAATAAGACTAAAGTGCAGTAGTTCGTCGTTCCCCGTTCCCCTCACTACAGAAACAAAATTTACATGTACGTCCGTAAAAGTGCGAAGTCATCTCTCATAATTACGACCATGTAGGTTTCCATCTCATCCTCAGCTATTAATATTTTCGTATGGTTCATATTACGCGGAACAGGTGCTAAATTTCCGGCTACTCGGCCATGTACATGACAGTTCGCACCTAAAACGGGCCCCCATTTTTGATATTTGCGCATTAGCAAAATTAAAACGACCCCTCGGCATCATTGAAATTTTCGAATATATGTGTATACGCTGCCTTCGCCCTCGAAGCAGAAATAATAATCGTAATAATAATAAAGCGTAGCAGGCCGCGACGGTCAGAGGGCGCCACCGTTACTGGGGTAATAAATTCTCGCCGTTACACACGGAGAGAAAAAAAAAACGAGCGCAAAATTTAAAATTATAGCAACACTTTCGCGTAGAAATAACCGGAAGCTAAAGCGTCCGACGGTAATAAGAATGCAAAAGGTGGGAGCGAGATGGGGATATAATCGTAATTAAAACGGGGGTCTCATCTCCCTTCGCGCCGCTACCACGTCCGGTTTTTGTTGTACCATCTCCGTGACGGTGGTCTTCATAATAATGGGATGACACGACGCCACGCCACTGGAAAGGAAATACGAGGTGGTAGATAATATCAGTATTTACCGACCGACGCGCCGCCACCCCTCAATGGAATAATCCCCCTTATATTACCGAAAACATCAAAACCTTCGTCATTTGCGCGGGCAAAGCGCCCTCTATACGTGGCTTCTCTATCCCGCTCTAAGTATTATTTTAAATTACATATATCATCTCGTTTAATTAAGGTATATGCGCTAACGCGTGTTGTGTTCCTTACTAGGGTGGCCTGTCGACATTGGAGACTGTAGCGTGTAAATAGTATTAACATAGGAATAATAAAGATTAATAATAAACCTCGAATAGAACGCCAAATATGTAGGGAAGATGGAGGAGGTATGGGAAAATTAATATATGGGTGTACCTTTAGGTGGAATAATGGGTCTTCCGAAAATTAATAATTAATTATTCATGGGCTATTGCTTTGTGAGGACAAAAGGAATTCTAAAATACGTTGGCTTCTGGGTTTGTCTTTTAGGAAAATTTTTAAGGTCCGTTATTTATACAAATTCAATTGAAACGATGCTGGTTTTATAATTTTCTCGAACAAAACTACTTTTAGTGAATTTATCCATTAACACTATATCTAGAGTAGTAGATGGGCATCGTCAGTTAAAAACACTTTTTAGTTACACATAAGAATGAATTATTTGAGTCTAGTGATTTGGAACCTCTGTCCATTGTAATTTTTTTTGTCCTTTTTCTCAAACATTACATTACATAAGACCAAGCTTCAAGATACTGTCACTTACAAAGGAACATTGGCAACCCAAAAATTCAAATTTTGATGAAGTTGTTGAATTTGCAACATTTCAGTTAGCCTACACCGCAATAATTCCTTTGGCATCCCAAGAAATTGAGTTGCGAGCTTTAAAACATTGTAAATGCTTAACAAGAAGCTAGTTGTTCTCTTTGGTTAGAAGAACCACACGAAACGCAGTTTATGGAAGATGTGGCGGAAGACGAAAAAGACAATTTTGATAATATTGCATGTGGTCTTGAAGAACGAGGCATTACCATCGGTCTATTTTGCAAAATTAAATCTGTAGGATGCTGGAAAAGTGGCAAAACCATCTTGACAAAGGTGCTAAAAATAATTGTGTAAAAAGTGAAACCGCTATTGCAGGTACATAGATGGGAAAAAAGTATTAACAGCACCTATATGGATGGATTACGGCTCATTACAAAATACCCTCGTATTTTTTGTTTCCTTTCGAATATTTTCTCATTTTTTACCCCTTTGCTCTGCTGCTTTTCTCATTTCTTTGCTCCTCTTTGGTGTTCCTTTTACCACTTGCTTTTGCCTCATAAACACTTTTAACCAACCTGTTTTCATTCGTTTTAAGTTGTCCTTGTTGTATTGTAGTGTTGTTCTCGATATACCTCATTTCTCATTTTAACTTTCTTTATTTTCATTTAATTTTTTTCCATTTTTCCTAGAAGTCTCATTTCCGAGACATTTATTTTTGTTTACGTCTTCTAGTGATGGTCTATGTCTCATATCCGAAGGTTAATATTGATTTAACTATATTCTTTACAACTTATATCTTCGAGTTGTTGCTATTCGTTGGTTTATTTCTCCTTCCATGTTTCCGTCTATATTTATTGTTGTTCCCGAGTACATACATATGTGAATTGTTCTACTTGTTCATTTTTTTGTCCTCGGATTCTTACACCAATATTATCTTTTCCCATTACCATGACCTGTGTTTTGTCTATATTTGTTTTCATGTATATCTTCGTAAGCTATGTTAACATTGTGTTATAGATTTTTTTCCGATTCTCTAGTTATGGCTACATCGTCAGCGTAGGATAGACTGTTTATAATCTGCTAAGGCCAACCGTGTATTATTTCTGTTGTGTTTGATTTGTTCTATTTGATTGCTTCGTCCGGCATGATATTGAAAAATATCGGGCTTAAAGTACATACATCCCTGCTTCAGATCAATAGTACTTATAAAACAACCAAAGTTGCATTTCTTAATCAAACGCAATTTTTTGTTTCTTTCTACACAAATTGTTAATACATTTTGTTCGTCTATTTGCTTTTTATTTAGTGTGTTCTGTTTATTCGATCCAGGGCTTCTTCGACGTCTATGAAACAGATGTACAGTGCTTTTCTAGTACTTTTCAACATGCTTGCTATGTGATGAAGACTTGCTAATGTATCCTTCTACCTTTACGAAATTCTGCTTGAATTTATTCTAAAGTATTTGCAATTCTTTGCCATAGTTTTCCTTTCAAAATTCTGGAATAATTTTTTTCTCTCGCGCTTGTTAAAGTAATACTAATAAAGTTGCTACTTATTTTGTCCTAAGATGTCTGCTCTTCCACGGCATTAAGTTTATTAGAGTTGTTAGTTCCTGTTTGTCTTCTTCTTTGATGTATTTTACTATTTCCACAATAATACAATTTTCTCCTGGTGCCTTTCCTATTTTAACTTTTGTATTCTTTTGTTACAAGTAGAGATGAGCAAGGTAGATCAAGGTAGAGCAATTTTGCAGCGACTAGACAGACTCGTGTTTTGTCGATTCTCGGGGAAACCAGTAGGCAACACGAACCCTTTCTTATGAGACGAATAAACACGAGTCTGTCCAGGCGCTGCAAAAGAGTCTACCTTGGTCATCTCTAGCTATAAGTAAAGTTCGCCATTTTCAATGCGCTTCACGAAATTAGCAGAGACTAGACAAACTCTTTATTTATTTGTCTCATGAGAATGGGTTCATGTTGCCTACTGGTTTCTCCAGGAACCAAAAATTACTCAACAATTTTTGGTTATCATTATATGCATTTCCTATCTTCTCCACAGAGTTTTTGTTTGTTTTTTTACATTTTTTTTTTTTAATTGAATTGATTGAGAGTGCGTTATTATGTTGCATATATAAAAAATAGTCGTGGTAGGATTGACCAAATGGTTGGATTTTATCGACCAAAATAGTTCATAATATTGATTCTTATCTCGAAGATATTCTGCAACAGTTTCACAATTTCACGTCAAACGAATTTCAAAAATTACATGTTTTCTCTAATATTCGCACACGGTTTCCTGTCTCTGCTTTCGTTCATTGTTCATTGCTTGTACGTTAGCAATGGAAGCTACATCCAGCAAACAAGCAGACAATCGACAATATTCCACTTCTCGTCGTTAGCGTTACTTCCACGGCCCAATTTGCAATTAATAAATAATAACAGAAACGTATCGCAGGCAGGAGGCGTTGCTACTCCATCTTCTCGGCTGAGAGCTCTATAAATCGGTTAGTGACACGTTATATCCGGCGGACGCTGACACAGTAGGTACGTACACGTTGTAGCATAACACGTACATACCATATATACCTAGTTTGATTGAATAGCAACCACTTAAATTACCGGAGGCGTTAATTTATTATCGGTGCGCCCGTATCTATCCGTATCAGTGTCTGAACTTGTGCTGAATGATTAATTATTGTACACACAGCATCTCAGTTAGATATATCTATACCTATACCTACCTGTCATTCGCTGCGACGATCGTCAGACGTACTGATTTTAACCAATTTGCGAGCTGCGTAGCATGAAGTTGTCACATTATTGGCACGCAAGAGATACGTGCCAGAATAGTGTGTTGATAATTAACTAGTTCCGGATGGAAATATGGATAGAGAATGGTACAGAATAGGAACCAAAGTTTCCGCGATGTAAGGCTAAATTAGTTTGGAGCTTGGAATTAATTTTTCGAAATGTGGCTCGGTGATCAAGTGGTAGGAAGGCTTGCGCTGAACTGGGCAGCGTTAGTCGCTGTGTCTTCGAGTTCTGCAAGAATCAGATTTTCTTGGTGGGCGCGTCACTATTGGCAGTTGTGTAATTTGTTAAAACTAACGTAATGTGGTAAAATGGGCAATGACCCCCAATACCTAATTAATAAAAAAAATAAGGTATTTTAACTCGTAAAGGTATTCTGAGTACCTTTCCATAGTACATAAATATGTCTTATTTTGAAAGTTAGATTTGCAGTCTCCTTTCATCTCATTTCGATACGTCATTAACGAAAAACATTTATTAATAATTTGCTATGTTCATAGATACTCTAAAGACGGTATTGGAGTGCCTTCCGGAACGTTGCATTATTATTAAAATCGCACGCAAATTACGAAAAAAAGAAAAAAATAAACGTCAATTTAAATTTGTAGCAAAAGAGAGCTCTTTCGAAACTTTTAAACTTGACGAGGTTGATTTTAATGACGCAGACATGTTCGTGTAAGCAAAAAACGAATTTTATTCTATATTCCGCATATTCCACGCTACCGCGTCGCTTCGTTTTAATGATTTAAGCTCGACATTCGTCGTGGAGACTTTTCACGTATATTAAGTACGAAAACAAACGCCGCGAGTACAGAAAACAACCTCCAAAGCAAAAGGGGAGGAAGAACAAAGAGGAAAACAACACGAAAATGCGCGGCAGGCCGAACGAATTCTCGTGAGGTATTTGAAAAACTCTGTAAGTAAATTTAGACATCTCTACCTGCGCTCTTTGAAGGATGGTATGCGATCGTAGTAGCGCAGATACCTAACTAGAGTAACTAAGCTGGCCAGTGGGGAGCTATGTCGGGTCAAGGCAACCAGCGAACGAGATCCGGCGATGAAAAACGCCGTGCAACGTAGAGACGGATGGCTGAATCGCGTAATTACTCGTCGGGAACAAAGTGCAAGAGGGAAAGAGAGTTTTATTCTATGAATTTAAACGGAAAAGAATAGACATGAAAAACTAACACAAAAGGAGACGTGCGCGAGATTCTAAAACACATTTCATGCATACTTTTGCTCTCCAGATTTACTATTTTGAATCTGCATAGAGAACGAACATCGCGAGGAACGCGAACAAGCGGGGCGAAATTAAATATTTTCCTTTTGTCTCCCTCCTCCACCGTACAAGTGCGAAGTGAAATGCGGCCAAAAAAGAAATCTTAACTGGGAAGCTCGTTAGATAACAATGGAAGATGGTTAAAAATTGTAATAAACGTTAAATTATTAGTTTCTTTTTTTCGAAACGTGTAATTTCCTTAAGCACGGAGAGAAATTATTTTACGAAGAGACGCTTCTAAAATGTGAGGAAATTGTTACGATACAATGTAATGCTTATCTTATGATATCTTTTGCGTGTGTCCCAGTTATTATTGAAGACCATTTATTTAATTCAATTGTTTCAATAACGACATATCAGGATTTTCAACACATACTTGATTACTGTCACTGACTATTAAACATGGTACAAGAAAAGTGTAAATTGCACAACATGATTTCGCCTTACACCCGCAAGAGTAGATAGGCCTACCACTTTATATAACATAACACGTTGTAAAACTGAAATATTTAACTTTACCAATAATTAAAGATATTTAGTAGGAATTTGAAAAAGGAAATAACGAAGGATACATATATGTTACATTTAAATCGAATTCATTCGAATTATATCGAAAACACTTTAAATTTCGTACTACGGTTGACGATTCTATCCTTCCATATCTGTAGCGCCTAATATGCTCATTGAATCTGGTGCCTATCGTTTAATATAGGCTTTACTAGAGTCTCTACATGCAATTTAATAATTTTCTAACCTTTCCTTCTTGTCCGATTTATCTTACCAACCGGCCTCTATATACTTCTTCTATATGATCTTCACATCACCAGAAAATTTTAGTTCCCTACTATTATTACACAACAGGCACAATTTTATAATTCCACAAGGTTGGAACACCTGGAAGTTTGGAAGTGTTCCAAAAGGAATTTATTATTACTTCTGATGATAACTCATCAACTGAAAGATCAAGTTAATAATACACTTTATTTTATAAACCCAATGAAAACATTTTCAACCCGACAACCTGGAAAATATCGCAGAGACGATGATATTTCTGCTTATTTACACTAGGAGTTGTCTAGACCTCCGGAAAGGATTGGGCCTTTTAGGGTTATTATCTAAATTACGCGAAGCGGACGATTACTTCAGGATACAGCAGCCTCATTAAACACACACACATAGTACACATACGAAGGCCTACCGCAGACAATTAATTCAACAAATGTAATCTTGCGCAAATATTATTATTGTCTTGTAGAGAGCACTATTTACCTAGCACGGAATTACATATACGTCCGCAAAGGGGTAGACTTGTAAGTACATACGAAACAAGGGTGGTCGCGGACATTTACATCCTTCTGCTATCGCGATGTGACCCTTACAACTCTGTAGCTTGTTTATACTGAAAACAAATGGACTTTTTGATCGTTTAAATGGAGAGCGGTCTGAAACTGGACGGAGAGACTTCATAAATTCGTTCGTTTTCGCACTTTTTCGAAACTAATCTGTAGGTGCGCGCTTGAAAATGCAAGACCCTATCAGAAAATACGCATCGAACTCGTCGAATGGAACCCGCAGAAAAAAAATTAATAATACAAAAGGGATCAGCAGCGGATGACGCTTTTTCAAGAGACGGACTTCGGTTAATTAATATCCGTACTGGTCTGCGTCTCCCTGTTTGGGTTTGCGGTCGTGAAATGTGTGTGATAAATGTTTGCTTGTTTATTTTTCCTGTCTACGTAGTTGGGAATTCTGTATCGCGTGGAACTGGTGAGGAATTTTTTCATGTCATTTACTTTTAGAATTTCGGCAAAAACAAATGTTTTAATGGATTGACACTCTTGATTTTAATACTCGGCTAATATTTATAATGGTCGCACAAGTCAAGTACAGAAAATCACAAAAGTACAAATTTCCACAACTTTCATAAATTAAATATTTGGCTAAGTATTACATTAAGTGGGATAACCATATCGGCCATTATACAAGAAGATTAGAATCAACGTTATATACGCTACAGCAAGCCTAGAAGATTCTTCAAGCAGCAAACAGAAAAAATAATATCCATACATATTAGCACATTCTATACTTATATGGGAAAAGCACTAAATTAACTACACGAAATATTTCTTAAAATAATTTTGAGAGACGTACTACTTATATTTATAATCCATAAATAATAATCCTCTATAAAACGCAAACCAAACATTTTCTGTCAATAATGAAAATTTTCATTATTTTCTTCTAACCTAGCTTCCTTGAAAGTCCTCATATCACAACATTATTTCCTTCACCAGGGATACATTCGTAATTATTTACTGTTTCTTCCATTTAATCAATAGTTTTAGACCACAACGTATTGCGAACAGGGTAGCAGCAACAACGTAAATACAGCTACAGGACCAAAACTTTCGTTGATTACATTACGCGTAATAACAATTTAATATTCACTCACATCGCCTTCATGTCGTAAATTCCTTTCATTTAGGGGCAAAATTAATACGTAATTATGGCTCTCATCAGCCTGTCGAAAATTTGCTCCGACTTCGTGGGTACAAGCAAGGTCTCCCTTTGCGACCGTATTGGGCCTTTTAAAATTTATGTTTCCTGTGTTCTTCGCGCCACCACCGCCGCTCCCTAGATAGATTTTACTTCGCGTTCGCGTATGTGTGCGTGTGAATCTCACGCAACATAGATCTAAGACGACGCTCTACGCCATTGTGTGTCTATTTGTTTCCACGTTCTTAGGGACGGAGAAGGACAGGACCAAAACTTAATACAATACACGCGTTAATACGATTTCAAGTCGCGAGACTGCTCTACTCCGATCGACCAACCCATGCGCGCAGTAACTTCACCTTACTTTGTGTAATTAAGTTTGTACTCAGCTCGTTAGCCGCGCGGAGACGTAGCAAACGCGGCTGTAGGGGGAAGAAGACGTTTCCAGTTCCCTGCGCTGCCCGCTTCTTCCTCTGCACTTCCAAGTCCCGCTACGGTGCGCTTATTGAGTTCTAAACACGCGTAATTCGCGTTTGGGTCGCGTCGTAGGCACGGTATTTCGTCGGAGCACCGGCGAAGTTGAAAAAGACGCGCTTACGAGATGGAAATTTTTTCCGGTCGATGAGTTCCCGACATGACGGGACTAGGAAGGAGAGAATTAGGTAGAAATCTCGACGTAAGATTATCTAACACCGGCCTCGCAGGAAGTGCAGTCTAAAGAATTCCCTTGAGATAGATGAACTCATAAAGATGTCGCTGAGATCAAATACAGTCGTATTCATTGTGAATGTAGCAAAATTCGATGTGAATTTTCTTTTGGCAAATTCAGAATATACGATAACTAACGTCTTCCTTCAACATTCTCTAGAGATGCGAATGTGATCGTTTTCTTTTTCATAGGGTGCATATCTGCAGCGCCATCGCCGTAATACTTTGAAATTTTGCTTTGTTTAGCCAAAAAAAAAATTATGGTCCAACATTGAGCGTATTATAAAACTTTGTTTTTAGCGATGTTAGAAACATATCAACACGGCCAGCTCAGCATTTTCAAATTTTACACATACTGTGTTCGTTTTGTGCCACAATTTTAACCATGATAACATGGTCAAAATTATAAAATAGTCTCTTTTCGGCAGATGGGGCTATGCTTTGGAAAATATTAATTTGGGAATATAAATTTTAAAAATTTCTTCTTCTGAATTGAGACCATTTCGAAGGAATAGGTCTGTACATCTTAGGCAGAATTATAAATTTAGCTTGCAACAAAAATATCACAACCGGCTTAGAAAGAAATGAAAAACATGTTATACGTCTCGGAAAGAAGATATATGGAAGTGAATGGTAGAGTCTTTCAAGATAAAGAATGCCTTATGATGTTATCTGTGATAATCTAATTGAAGCGTTCCATGTATAAGTTACTGGATGAGATGATCAGATAATATCTAAGAAGTTACATATGTATCTATAGATGAACCAGGCACGTCCAGAATTATACATCTGGCCAGTAATAAGCAAATAACAATACCCATACAGTCAATATGATCCTTATTCAATAACACAATCAATAATATTTTACCCCCTTTTAAAAAGTCACCACATTACAAATATTTTATGTAACCGCAATTTTCAACCTTAAAATCTAACTCCGTCGTCCGTATTGGAAGTATTGGAAGTAAAACGTTAAAAATGAAAAATTCATTGTTTTGCAAAGCCGCGCACAACGTATAGACGTAGAGAAACCTCCTTTTCACATATAAAGTTGTAGTACAGAACACAAATATTGTTTTCCAATAATCGAAATCGTTATTGCCATTGATTTATGTATTTTTCAGCGAGCCAGTATATCGTACGATATACATATATACACACGTATGTACAATAAATTCATATAACAAAGATCGCATATAGACAAATATATACGAGGGCGTAGTGAAAAGTAAAAAATAGGCGCTATACGAATGTGATGGCCTCTTCATTCGATGCAAATCTCCATTCTCCAAGCGATGTGTTGAGCCGAAGAAGACCGAAAAAGGTGCTGAGGACCAGATCTAGTAAATAGTGTTTGTCCGTCGACTCCAACCACAAAACATGAGATATTGAAATTTTTTTATGAAGATCTG
This sequence comes from Oryctes borbonicus, assembly GCA_902654985.2. NCBI lineage: Eukaryota > Metazoa > Arthropoda > Insecta > Coleoptera > Scarabaeidae > Oryctes > Oryctes borbonicus. Next base: position 679,195 of record LR736903.1, read on the forward strand.
TTCAATATAATTTGCCTTTAATGGTTCCGCTTCGTTCTGCTAGATTATCTGAAATAAGGACACAGAAAAAATTTCTGAAAATTCTTAGGTTCTTCCATATAAATAATATATTGAGTCCATGCCATTGCGAGGACAATCTGGGCTTGATAAGTGATACAAGGTGAGACCCATGCTCAAATAATTTTATTATCCGTCTTAAGCATTCTCTGTTGATAAGAATGTGGGTAGCTTTTATGGGCAGAACTGCTCTCAAACAACATATGCTAAAAAAAAACTCATTGAAAGAGTTGAGTCTAGGCTTTCACGACCATAATCCATAGTAGAAATGTCTTTCGGGTGATGTCGTGTAGTTAATATTTTACTTGGCATTTCGCTGACCATCCTGTCAGCTTCTTCAGAAGCTTCTGAAGAAGCTGACAGGATCATCCGAAAGACATTTCTACTATCATTGAAAGAGGTTTAATGGTGTGGGCTCTTGTCTGTATTAAAACTGGACATCCTCTAAATTTCTATGAATAAAGGAAAAAGTGAATCTGAAAAAGAGGTAACGCACGTAAACGCATTAATTTACCTTTGTACAATCAAGTTCGCCTATTTATAATAAATCACGTAATTCGTAAGTGCCAATGCTGCACTTTATACGTGTGGACTGTGGCTACTACTCGCTGGACGTTGAGCGATCTATTAAAAGGAGACAGACGAGGCGAATTGCTTCGACAGAAATATAATGCCGGTATATTGCTCTCTCCGCAACAGAAATAATAAGAACTCGCGTTCAAGTTCGCGAATTGCTTTTTCGTGGAATTACCTTAGGGCGGACACTCCGCAACCCTTGGTATATTACTCTTTGTACTGGTCGCCGGTCTCCCGTCGGAATTGAAGAAAACCAAGTGAATTACAATTACAAAAGATCTACTGCTTCGGCAACACCGGGTAGGAGGAATTGTATTGCAACGATGCATCATACGTTTACTTCGTAATGGAGCTCGGACAATAGTTCCGTGCAGGGATGAATTTATCGGGAATTGGTCTCTTGACGTTTCGAAGTTTTTCGAGCGAATGAGATTCGAACGGCATTGCATAAAGCGAGTATAAGTCAACCGAAATGCAATCAAGTTCGTGGTTGATATAGAGGTACTGGATTTTCCAAACACAAATGCGAAAATTGACTGAAAAATATCCAGGTCAGTTCTCAGTTTTCTTTTTTTTTTGTTTTCTGGGCTTTCAGTACACAATTTGTTATTTCTTGATGAATAATGTATTTACTTGCCCAACAAATTTATATTTCTAATTACAAGGCAATAAACTTAGCTTAACCTACGACTTTACTTGCATTTTTCAAAGAAGGTACATGTGATGGTTAGCAAAATGTAATGCTAGCAATTGGTAATCGGTAAGATTGTGACACTCTTGATTCCGAACTTGGAACATGCAAGTTTCCTTTTCCCAGAAGATACGGAAAATGTGTAATATTCTATCCTGAGAACGCTTTAGCTCGATTCCTTCAATCATACAGAACATTGATTCCATGTTTATTCAGCAACTTGTTAAAATCTGCGTTCTGCTCTGAGAATTAAGGTGAATTTCCCAGTGAGCTGATAGATGAGGTATAATTAGAATACGAACAATAGAACCATATTTTTTATTGGTCCACACCGGCACAGGCCGTACGAGCATTTTTTTAAGAAGAACATCCAAGTCCTCCAAATCGTGAAAAAATTCACGAAAGATCGAAGATTGCAAGTACCTACCTAAGACTGCGGAAGGTGTAGGCGTCTCAAATGATGGAAAGAAATAACACGAAATATAAAATATTCAACATTATAAATACAACATGCAATGTTAAAATCATCCTTAAGGAAAAACTGAAATGAAAGTTCCCACCGTTCACAATGCTATAAAAGGCAACTATTTGCTACTTAGTTACTTTTCGCCGCAACGTTGTTACTTTAACATGAAATAGGTGACGATTTAACTGCGGGATATATCTACATTATTAATACGGAGAACTCTAACAACGTCCACTTTTACTCCGAGAAATTTTTATCTGCGTAAGCATTTTTAGTTCTTTTCCATTCTTTGTGAGAACACTTCAAGAATACAATTAAACATAAAATTCCAGCTTGATGAATATGACGGCGTTCTTTGAGTAATTCGGTAACTCTGTTATTCCTCTATTCTTACATCTAAGAATAGTGCGGCAGTGGTAAAGCCCCAGATATATTATATTCCGTAAACAATTTCTTTCTACTCACGCTTTATCAAACGCTTATATTCTCAAGAGCTCCAAAGACGAACCTCGTACATACCCTACGCTACTACAACACCCTATTATTCGAGAATACCTTGTTCCTTGTGTAATTTCCAGCAAGGTACAACATCTCCGGAGACCATTGTACTCGGTACGACAAAGCTCGCCCTATCGCAAATAACTTCATATACATGTCCTCCTCTCCCTGTATGTGTGTTGTGCTGTTGCAAATACGTACGTATAATCATACATTGATGTAGACATTCATGATCATGGGTTACTGTATTAAATTAAGTTAGTTGACAAAAGGAGCAGGCAAGTGTTTACCTTCTTCACGTTACACACAAACATATTAGGCGCTGTATGCAGTCATTTGCACGTGTGTATTGTTCGCTCGTCCTACGAGAGGATCATGTTTTGAAACAATGAAGTAGTGTAGGTACTTGCTGGTTATAACATAGTATTGAGAATAAACGCGTCGTTCAATACGTCAATAAGTTCACTGAGGTTATAACACGTTGGTGCAGGAAAAACTCCTTTTACGTACTGTACTTTCTTTGCATCCGATTTTGTGAAGAAATAAACGACAAACCAGTATGTTAAACAACTTATAAGGAGAAGTTGATTGAAATGAATATTGAATTTCATGTTATTAAGAAGGATATGTACTAGCGCCGTGAATTAAAAAAAAAAAAAAACCTCCATAGGAGAACCTGGGTAAACAGCACGAGTATTACGAGCACCTTCGTACAAAAACTATTACGCGGAGAAGCAGAACTTTTCTTCTTTCGCGGTGTAAGAATTTCGTGCACGCTCCATTCGCTTCGTGCTATTTTCGCCAAGGTAACTGAATTTAGTACAAAAGAAACAAAAAGGTCAAACTGGTCCTAATTTCTTTAAACCTTTCTTACTTTCGCGCCAATTTTATAGGAAGAAAAGTATTTATCTACCGAAGTCCCACATAGAACTTGAAACTTTTAAGCGGCTAACGTTATAAACCGATTCCAGAGACAGCAATTGGCGCGATCAACTCCGTTATTCTTTAACGTACTAGCTTCACGAAATTACCTCCAATACATCCTCCCGATTCGCCGAAAAAGCACGGCGTCTCACGGTAGATGGGGCTAGATCGTTCATTCGAATTAAAAGTAATTGCTTCTACCATCCGCCATTCTTTTCCACAGCACACACACATACGCGTATGGCTTACCACCTCGCCACTTCTTAAGCGAACAGGTACCGGAGCAAGTGAGGTCCTTATCGATTCCATCCACTACTTCACTCCAGAGACAGCCGGTCCAATTGTTCGACGAGGGAATTGAATTACTAAGACATCCCACGTTCTTGCGGAAGGCGCACGTTAGCGTTGAAAGTGTTGAGGTCGGGTTTCACTTTTCCGAACGGCGGGAAGGAGAAGAAAAATGTAAGAAGAGGAATTTCCCCGGTAGATATTTTACCTGGATGTGCGCGTCATTATATGCTGTGGCTTTTGTACCTCTTAACTTTGAAAGATGATAGTAATTAACCCTTCTAAGAGATTAATTGGAAATTTTTGAATACACGTGAAGATGAAACGTTACGAAAATATCGTCGGTCTGCTTCCATTCTTGATGACTGTAGCACATGTTTTCGACAATAATCTTTAGTATGTAATAGATGAATAGCAACTGAGAGATTTGTTTATACAGGCTGTTCCGTTGTATGGGTAACTTTTTTATTTCCAAAAATACGGGGATGGTTAAATTACGCAACAATTAAACTTTTTGCCGTAAATTCAAAATCCCATATTGGAAAAACAATTGACTGTGCTAGTTAACCGGAAATTACTCCAACTTTAGTTTTTTAAGCGGAACATCGTGTATATTTTTCCATTATCGGAATCTGCGAGTCATAGCATTAATAAAAACAAAAATACAAATGGTGGACTTTTAATTTGATTCACACTACGTAATTTACCCAAATATATCCAACCATGTGTAACTAAAATATACAAAACAAAGAATGTACTTCTTCGTCAATCAATCGTCAACCACGAATTGCTTATCTCTAATGGATCTAATTCTACACGCTATGAACGCACAAATATGCGATCATTTCCTACACCGTACAACTGTTGAATGGAATGAAGAATTCATTTTCCTGTTTACGTTTTAAATATTTTTATCGGACTTGACTAACTACTATTACTACGCAACGACACACAAAATAGCCGCAGATGAGATGGCTGTTTGTTTTCGTAACTCGTCCGGGCTCGACGTCGCACACTCTCGAGGAATTTACCCGGAAAAAATCGACGAAAGAATTCTAATTTCGTAACGTCCAATATACATAAAATAAGAAAAATATGACGTCCAATAAAAATTCTTGGCGTCTAAATTATCCCGAAAATCGCAATTCGGGAAACGCACGTCGACTATCCAATAATCTATGAAACAATACAAACATATAACGCGGAATTTAATTTACGAATTTCCTCGCCAGATGTCACAATCGCGCTGTCAGGTATAAATCGTACCGCAATTGTTTTCCATAGCGCTCTTGCGCTTTATATGCCTTGTTGCTCCGTTGGTGGATTGAGAAATATAATGACAGGCTGGCACTAATACTACATCATTAATATCGCCAGTTAATAGGCGGTAATATTTCAAAGGATATTTGAAGGAATCTACGAAGAAATGGGGCGCGAGATGAACAAAACGAATAAGCGAAACGGGTTGAAATCTATTCTTTATACTAAACAATAGTTCGCGTACAATACAAAGTGTACCGTACCACATTTTTATTAAAATACGATGATTTAGCGAATTGTTAAGAGTACTATGAAAGAGCAATGAAATGCAACTGAATGCATTTGATACAGGTGTATGTTTATAATATTCCAATTTTTTGGATCAAATTATCATTAATTAACACTTTTCTGAATACTTCTAGCCCCTTCGATGTTAACACTTTTTAAAGCTAAACTTTGTAATTTCGCATAATTTGAAACCAGATACGGACGACAAGAATAGTGGTGCCCACTCACACAACATGGAAACTTAATACGGCAATCCTACGTACAATTTCTATTATTGCAGCATAATATCATTGCCCATTAAGATCTGTTAGTTTATTAATAACACCTTTCGGACCCGCTTCAGAATCTATCCAGATGCAGCACTTGTTCTGTACAGATCCACTTCTAGATACGACCGAGCTTCCATTAAAGTAATGACCCACCTTCACGCCACCCGCCCACACACACTCAACCCCACCGTTACACATGAACAGCCCCCCGCCATCTATCCGTGACGCATTACATATTTATAAAGACCGGCGATTTCTCCTCCCCATGTTTTAGGGGTTATGTCCCACACACGAATAGTAGGAATTTGTTCCACGTGTTCCCGGGCGCGGTAAATTTTTTCCTTTGTTTCGTTGATACGGTCGCGGAAGGGTCATTACCGATGTTGATAAGGGTCGTCGTCTCGACTTGTCCGTTTTACGATTCCCATTTATAGATTATAAGATGGGTCCGAACTTGTTAATGTGCTTCGCGTGTGTGTAGTCGCGGCGCGCTTTGTTCCGAATGGTTTTGGGACGCTGGAATATGCATCTCGTTGTATATATTTGTAATTGGGTGCGCGTTTTTGTGGGAATTATTTTGGAAGGAAGTGGATATGTTCCTACGTTTAGAAAGCTTTTTCGATGCGAGAAACCTTCTGTAATTAAGTTACCAATAGAGGTGATTTGGTAAAACAAAATTTCCTTAGAATTTGGTTACTCTTTGATAATAATCCGGTTTAACCAGAATTGAAGCAGAAGAATTTTATACGCTTTATCGTGTTACAATGTCTTTCTAAAGCATGTCTTAAGCAAATAGATTTTTTTAGTATCCATCACAAAAACTAAACTAATTGAATCATGGCAAGGTAAAAATGTACAACATACATATTAAGAATGGGATTATAAACAAACTTGATAGAAGGCAAGGTGTAACAGAATTTGCTAAATCGAAGGGTGACGGAAACTGCAACATCCAGACATTAAAATAAGAAAAAAACACATTATTTTTCAAGTACATTCTGGATGGCTGGCAAAGTTCAAGCTATGCCAACGAATATCCTGTTGAGCAGTTACAGCAAACATTTTTTAAAGAAGTTGCGGAAATGCAGAAAAAAATTAACATGCCATGCTGACGACAACAGACTATTTTGGAGAATTCTTCCAAGCAAAACTCTCGTACTCTAGCGCAAAGAAAAGGTGTCAGGTAGGATGCTGGCGATACTGGATGCTAGCTTTCTAGCATCTCGACTCCATGGCCAAATTTACCTAAATGATAGCGGTTTCCTTGTTGCAATGTTGTAGGACACAGATTATAACGCACTCCATTGTTTATTTCGAGATGTTTTTGCCCAGTAAAAGGTCTAATTTGGTGATTAATATTCATCACTGTACATGAATTAAAAATCACAGTTTTATATTGTACCACATGAAAAATTATCCAGTTTATTTAACGTGTAGCAGCCATGGATGGTTTTTTAATGTAGCATCTATGATTTATTGCCGCGGTAATTTTGTTCCGCATTAAATGAACGCCTAAAACTTGCACCAATTGAACTCACTGACGCCAGGCGCAGTGGAATAGGATGAACATATTTATACCCAATTTTTTTTTTATTATGGAACAATAAAAAATACATATATGTTTTAAAAATGAACAACGCCATCGCGACATGACCAATAAATCTCCGGATGCACTCGTTACAGTTATTTCGACAAATTAAAAACATCGGTCAGATTTATTACGTCGAAACGTATTATTTATTTACGTGTGATATGTATTTTATTGTTGGCGTATAAGCAATGTAATAATCGGGTTTTTCACGGATTTTTAAATGGGTGTTTTGTATTGATTGGCAGCAGTGAGGCTGTTGAAACTATTTTCGTTTTCATAGATCCGACAAAAGCGTTCAATTGTGTCCGTCATGAGCTGCTGTTGCAAAAATTTGAAATTATGGGTTTTATAAACACAACTTGAAGCCGAACATAAAAAACAAACAATAAAAAAAATAATCAACTGATTTGTTCTCATGAAGCGGTCGGTGTTCCTGGACTGCGGACTACCCTGGAAAGGTCATGTTGAGGTGCTTGCGAGTAAGGTTTGTTCTCAGAGCTATTCTTTGTGAACACTAGTAAGAAGCGTTAGTACTCAGACTGCTTTGCCATCATACTAGGCGGGAGTGTTCTCCAGAATGAAGTATGGTGTTATATTTTGGGGAAACTTGGTGGATGCAGGCAGAATCTTTAAGTTACGAAAGAGATGGGTAAAATCAATGTTTGTACCGCTTTTCTATATATGCTGGAATGTGCTGTTTTTATCAATTTGTGCTATAATGATTTTTCAAACGGGCACTTACCATATGGTACTGCCATATGTGCACCTAATCAAAGAACAGTTGTTACTTATATATCTAATATATAATATATAATACAACGTGCTTCTTACAAGTAATAATTTCTGAAACGAAAGAAACAAAACCACAACTCTTTTATTTCTCCCCGAGAAACGAGCTAAAATCTTTTATATCCAAGCTATTACGTATTACATACTTAATACTTATTTTATATCAGCCGTATAAAATATCGTTAAGAACTAACCGCATAAAATTTCAAACGTGTTACGAGCGCAATTCATTTACAACTAACTTCGCTCATATCGCTAATGTATCATTTAAAAAATCCATTGTAACTAAACTTTTCTTCCTGCACGGTCCTTATCCGGATATCTTCTTCCATCGCTCCCGTTTTTTATTCGTTTTTATCCCGATAGGGCGCAGAGGAATATTCACGGGTATAAAATTAAGATATAAAATTTCCGAAGGAAAACGGATTTCGAAGTTTTACGCCGGTTTCCAACGCAGGGATCACTCGTAAAAATGGGATGACGCTGGAGATGCATCGGTCTTTTTCTTCTTGACGCCGTAGTCGCGTAGTAAAATATTAATACGATGGGAGGGATCGATAATCTACCGCACATCATCAAATCTATAGATAGAATGCTGCTGTAGTTTTATTGCTCGTATCCGCCGTGTAATAGGGTAAAATTGAAAACGAACATTTCGCGAGACGCGCTGCGAAGTGCTCTTTCCTATAAGATGGGGGCATGTCGTTAATACTGAAAGTAGGTGGGTATTGATTCTTCTGATAGACGAGGATGTAGCGCAAGATGCATGCTGGAGGCGTGTATTCAAAGCGCAAGATTTAATATAACTAAATTAAGAATTCTACGAAATGGGTTCGGAGTGCTGCTAAAAAGATTTTACGACTGCATCTCCCGTTAGCCTTAAAATTTGCATTTTTCCGTTGAATAGGAGTGCTCGGTCATTTGAAAAATGACAAAGAAGGCAGATTTATTTACTGTATGTCAGGGTAAAAGCTACATAACGCCGATCTTAGCACCGCCACATACTGGCGTCTCGTCTTTCTTACGAAATTGCGGGGTGATGTAAAATACTTAATTAGGTTAGAAAAAACATAGAACCTTGCCGGGAACTTAGCCATTAAGAGCAACTATCATCTTGCCTCACGACACATAGCTCAAACTTTACATATAAGTTGTTACAGCCCAAAATCAAAATGTGCTGTTAAAGAATGGCCACACCTAAACACTAACATCCAGCAAGGCATAAATTCAAACCTGTTGGATAAAGGCTATTCATATTAAGAACTTTAGAAATTAAATGATCTAAATTTCGCCTCCCTATCATTATTGCGTTCTAAATAAACCATCAAGGAAAAAGACATTAAATCGCATGCAACATTTTTACCTACGATAAGCGACAAAGAGAACCCCTAGAAAACAAGTAAGAAATGCATTCAACCTCATCATCTTTCCTTTTCGATTCCGTCGACCCATAAATCGGACCGTTTGAAACAACAAAGTCACTTACAACGCGGTGAATTTGTAGACTTCGCTATACACATTACCATTGTATCGTTGCATGTATTTATTCGGTATATGTTGCCTTTCCGAGTCTTCCTTCCTTCTCCTGCTTCTACTCGAACTTAACTTCTTCCTTACTTGCTCGTCGTATAAGACTTGCTACGATACAGACTGCTACCGTCTCTACCCTTCACGACTCTAATCTCTTAAAAATATTGCCGTAAAGTCTTTCGCTCTTGCAATAGGTATGTGTGTATACTGCGAGTGAACGTTTCACTGCTAGTACTTTGTTTGTACTCGCCGTATAGCGCCACCGTATCTTTGTGTCGTATCCGCGAGACGTTTATTTTAAAAGTCGGGCTTTCGCGAGACCGGCGGGTCCCGTTACTGCCAGCTGGATGAAATACAATAATCGTATTCGCTTTGTGCAAACTTCCCTGTTGTGTACGTACATGTTTGTATATTTGAAAATTTTTTGGGTAAATATGTTCGCCCGAATATGTTGAGTTTATTGGTGTTCCGCTAGATTGTATCTTTGTCGTTGTAACTTACTACTAACTAACTGGTTACCAAATTCTTGATTTGATCTTTACCATTATGTGAGTAAAGGTGAAGGTGGATCTTTTGGCTATGGTCTAAAAGCGCGTCTCTGGCACCAGGATATCATTAAACATTTTTAAGATTTTTAGAATCAGCAGAGTATAGCAATAAAAAAAATCCAGCCAAAATTATTTTTCCTTCCTGAAAGTTAAGGTTCATACTCTGGCTCTTGGGTTCTGGTTCATAGTGTTAATACCAAGATCCATCACCGCCACCAATTTGGTGTAAAAACGATATATCGCTGCTAATAATGTATTTACTACAACCCAAAATCCTTTGTCCACGAGGGTGAGATCCACTTCATAATAGCCAAGACTATGAATAATCCAAAGGTCTAAGATAAGATCTAGAAGATAAGAATCTCTTATGTCTTTGACTCTCTCGAGAAGAGATTATTTCTTATTACTTGTAACGAAGATTCGAGTCATGAACAAGTTTTTCTCGGTAAAATGACAACATTTTATTACGTCTCGATTAAAATTATTTTTCACTTTTATTACCGTAGATTAAAATAAAAACGTATACTCGACTTTTTCCAACTGTTCTTAACAAACGCGCCATTAACACAAGACTAAGCAATTAACATAAACACTGAATTTCGTCGTAATGGTGATGAGAGCACGCCTGAATTTACATATTCTTATTAAACAATCCTTGATTTAATGCACCTAATTTTTTAGCAGCTGTAACCATGTGGTTAAATTTATTCCTTTAACTTTAACCCCACTTACTGGGACGCCTTTAAAAATCCATACAATTTACGCTATAAAGGAATACTGAGTAGCACCGACACAATCGCCATCTACATAGTTTTCTCAAAAATACTATTCCTTTAATTAGCAAATAGATTGTAAATTTATTATAAAGGAAAACACAATGGTGTATTGTGAAAGGGACTAATTGGATAACTAATTAAAACGCTGCCGATTACGTACGACTGCTCGAAAAGCTACGCGCACGATGCGATGGTCTCTTGCTGTACAATACTTTCCTATATTTTCTATTACCGCACTCCTCATCTCGTATAAATTCCCTCCGCCGTTGTTGTGCCTATTTCTCTTTGCGAAGCTTCCACGAACAGAAAATCTTTATCGACGTATCGCTTTGTGTTCCGTGTGCGGATACCAGTAATGATGTTCCTTTCTCAACATTGATATAAAGACCAACAAAAATCGAGCATCGTTTTCAATTTGCACAAAGAGAACAACATGCAAGATCCTAATTATTGTTCAGAAATATTGAATGCACATATATATAGAGACATCCAGTGATTATATGGCCGACGATAGTTGATAGTAATGGCTCTACGAATGTATTTATATAAGAAATGTTTGCTCAAACGAAAGCAGCTTAACTTGGGATTATTGAAATAAATCAAAACGAATCACTTAAGTTGAATGCTTAAAAGTTACGTACTTCCATTTCAGGAAAGAATGCTTTACGAAGGTAGCGAGAAAGGAACAAAGAGAGATTTCTTGCAAATAAAAATCGATTTAATACAAGTAATTGTCCAAAAATTCAAAGACTGGAAAGCGAAATTGTAAACAAACTAATTTTAAATGGACCACTAAGATTCTCTTTAGTAGAGTATTTATAAAAATGGGAGGGCCTCATTCTTACAGCCCCTGGACACAGTAGCCTTATTGCAAAAAGTGACCAAATCATTTTTTTTTTGAATTTAGTATATAACATAGCATAACTCCAGCTTGCACCTCGTTTTAGCATATGGCATCTATGAGCTCTAAACACAGAATTTACTTGAGAATTTAGTAGCATTACCCGCTTCACAGAGGCCATATTAAGTTTCTGTTGATTGATGTGTGAAGTTTTTACAAATTTTGACACTGTGGTGGCAATGGTTATGGTGTTGATGGACTTTGATCGCTTAAGGCCAATAAAAAAAATATTGTTTATCATCAGTACTTTTTCCCAGCTACTATCATTTTGTTGCTATTCATGAATTCCTTTTCAAATTATTCAGCCAGAGTCTGATGGGGTAATAATGTACATTTAGCAATCGCGCAACACCCAAACCTGGTGAAAAATAACGCAAATTAATTAATATAATCTGGCTTCTGCTGGTGAATTATGAAAATCTGGAATTTTCTCGGTATTTTCGATAGAATTCATTGTTTTTTTTTTCTTTTTTCAATTAATTAGATCTGAAATATCAAAGAAATTCCAGAATCTCATAATTGGCTGGCGGAAGCCAAATTTTATTAATTAATTAGAGTACTTGGCGTGTACGCATAAACATTGTCTGTTGAAATATTACGATATATTTGCAGGGGAAATAACACAAGTTCCCCATCCAGGAAACGAGATTTTTTCAAACAAAATTTGGTATATGATTGCCTCGACTAAGCATTCTTCTCCTGCTGTCGGAAAAACTTAACAGATATAACGAGTAAGAGTAGGAGAACTACAAACGGTCAATTTTATTCTCTCAAAAGCAATATTAGTCGAAAAACTTTCTTCGAGACCTACCAAATCTCACAAAGTGAACACATGCATCAAATTTCTACTAATTTCACGTGGTCACGATGTACTACTGCTCAACTCCGTAACCTCCGACAACTTCGTCCACCTTGGGTCTTCAATCGTTGTTTCTTGTAACAATTGAAGAAGCTCCGTATTACTTATATCTACCATATTTGATCTCTAGAATTTTTTTTTCTTTCCCCAATACAAAGCTCGGTTAGAAAGGATCTTCCCGATTTAACATATTTCCTTCATGATTTAAAATTGGACCCTTCTAAAATTAATTCATAAAATCCCCAATTTCGAATCACTTAACACCTCTACGCATTTCCAATTCTATGTTATATTACCACATTTCAAAATAATATTAAATTTTTCAACGGCCCCATTACAGTCGTCACCTTATCATTGTACAAATTCGACTCCATTATTCCTCGCACACACTCGACATACGACGGCTATTACCGCAACATAATAGGTTGAATTGTTCTTCGTGTCTCTCAACGCCGCCATACAAACACCAGGCTATATTGGCCTGTGTAAATTAAACGCAGCCGATGGGTCGCTAGCCGTGTTTATCTTATAGATTTTGGCGTTCGTGGAAGCAGGCGTCGCCGAGGACGTCGAGTGCCGCGATGCTGACGGTTTATTTTTGTTGGAAAAACAAACAGCAATTTCCATATTTCGATAGTTCCGAATGGTATTTATGAATTGTTGTACGTTTTCGAAATGTCGTTGTGTAAGTTTGGTTCGCGCTTTGTTATGGTCTCTCGTCGAAAAAGAAAGAACACATATTTTCGTAAATTTCATTTTATTTTAAATTTCGTTAGAGATATGATATGAATTCTAAACGACACTGCCCACGTAACCATGCATGCTTAAATTCTAGAGCTATCACTTAACAAACGTGTTAGTACTTAATTTTTGCACTCAGACTCATGCATTGACTTAGCAAAAAAAAAAGAATTGAACATTTTGCGTTTAAATACGGTGAACAAATATTTTTGTTTGTAGGTGTTACATAATTCTTGTTACGATAAAAGTACATTTTTGTTAACCAGACAATTCTTCCGCTCTGTACAACACTTGAAACTGAATGGCGTTAATTCAACATTAGTCAACACTAAACAGTGATTTATTTATACCAAAAATAATCATTTTTTGATTTAAATAAACAATTGATTTAGTTTAATTAAAATTATTGTTTTAATTAGTTATTAATTAATTTAATTGTGTTAACGTCTTTTTTCTGTAAAGCAAACAAAATAGAATTGTTACATAGAATAAATATTATTTTTTGTTATTCGAAATATAAGTAACGACTTCGAACTCCATCTTGTAGAAGCTAGCCAAATAAAATTTGAGTTCGCGTAAGACATTTATCATGTCGTCCGTGAAAGAAACAGGGGAATTTTGTAAAAAAAAAAAGTAATATTAAAAAAAAAGTTGGCGGAAATTGAGGAAAAGCATCCAAAAACGTATTAATACACAGTGCGTTACACGCTATGCATATTTCCTTCTTTTACCAAGTATCATTACATGTCTCATCCGCTGAAATTATCTTAATTCAGCTTTATGCGTTCCACTCCGTATGTCATTTTGGTTACACATGCACCACGATATGCATTTCCGAGCTTTAATACTCTCTCTAATCTCCATAATTCGTATGAAAATAAAACGTGCTTCAAATCGTACTCTCTAAAAATGTTACCCGCTATCCATTAAGAGCTGCCACGTTAAAATATAGTCGTCGCTGTCCTATGAAACTTCAAAAATTTAAACACGAAACGTAGAAAATAACTCGAGCGTTTGTAGGTTAATCTCGACTAAACAAATTCGAGGATATTTCACCCGGTAGGTAGGTACCGGCATTTCACGTAAACGTCAGCGTAATTTCGAGACTTTCATGCTAACCGCCCGCCGCTACAGCGCAGCGCTCCCACATTACAACGGCAGCTGTCCGTAGTTTCCACTACCACTACTACTACTACTAATACAACTCCAAAAGTAGTTTGCCAGTACACCCAACGGAGCAATGCATAAGATTACTGCAATTATGAACTTTGACAGCCATTTACTTGGCCTACAATCGCATAAACGATATTATTGACGTGGAGATATTTATGCAAATGTCCCTTGGCGGAACGTAATACACTGAACTATTTGACTATTATCCGGGGGGATTACTTACAACGCCGTAGGTGCATGACGGCGTATTAGCTGACGGTTGCTCCCATTGCGTTTGATACTTATATCCTCATGTATATAACGTGGTATGTAACAAAGAAGAGTCGTTAGACCTTATGTATCCTTCTTCTATGTGTAATTATTAAACTTTGGAAAATTCACAAATTATACAGTGCATTTTTTTATAGATGTCTCATAGGAAAGGTGTAACTTGGTAAAAACATCATCTCGTGTTAATGTTCTTCCACCTTAGGTTTTCAGATAATTATTGCCAAGCCTATGACAGCCTGGACAATTGTAACTTATTCGAAATTGTGCTTAATTACCCAATAGGCGCCAGCAAGCTAACAGTCGAAACATATTCGTTACTTTATGAAATGTGACGCAAATTATTAGAGAGAGCTTCCAATTCTACGAATTAATTTAAATTAGTGCGACGTTATTTTCTCTCTAGTTTAATCCGAATTTTCAACGTATTTCCTTGCTTTAAAAGCTCCCAAAATAATTTCATGCTTATAAAACAATTCCTCGACTTCCATTCCCTTATTCTCGCATCTCCCGGATCGTTCAGCATCGACACCGACGACCTAGACGCCCTCGAAACTACCGGAACGACGCCGGGAACTGCCGCGGCGTCGTTCGTCTAGGACCCCATCTACACTCGGTGCATGCAAACCATTCAGAAAAGGGTTACAGGCGTGCGCGCGCTCCAACGCCGTTCCCTCCGCCCCGCGCGACTCCGTTTCGGGATTCCCTTGCGCTCCGGAACGGGCCAGTCGTCCGGCGTGAAGCGCTCCAAATGTTAACTTCCGAATTCGCGGCCAACTGGGATCTCGCTCCGACGTAGTAATACATCGCCGCTACAGACGGTTTTACACTTGCTGCAATCAATTCGCGAGATCGTCCGCACCGGAAAAAAGTTTCTGCGATTTTAGAACTTTGGCCAACGCTTATCTTTTCTAATGACAGTTGCGTCATATCTTAAGTTGGATGCTGAAGTGTTGGTACTGCCATACGGAGGAAGATGAAGATGTGAGAACCGCGAAGTAACGGTGTTGGGTTACGAAAGTTATAGAAAGTGTCGCGAAAGTGTTGCCTTAGTTCTTTTATCAAAAGGAAAAAAGGTATTCTGGTCATAAGTAGAAGGAGATATGATTACTGCAATTTCGACTTGATGTAAAGGGGTAAAAGATATCTCGAAACGAAACTACGAACTCTGTATTTAAGGCGATATTTTAATACAGTTAATCAATGAATTGCAGAAGAGTTATGTGCCGTCACATAGGGATTATTATTTTTGCGATTGTCGTTGTCTGTTGTTGTAAAGGTAAGCCATTGTGATTTGCGAATATACTTATTAAAAATTGTGTTCAAATACAATTGTCAACGTTAAAATTAGTATTAAATAATTACTAAACTAAGGAAAAGATCTAGGAGCTTTTAATCATCGGTTTTTTTTCTTATTTTCAGTTCAATTTCTGGTTTTTGAAATACCTTTAAGTAAGCTTTGGAACGCCCAAAATCTGTCACAATTTCTTCCATAATTAGCTTAACATTTCCCAAAGATATAGTCGTGCACGTTATTATTTGATACATTATGTTAGATATTTTAAAATTTGACTTTTGATATGACCATTTTAAATGAAAAATAAGAAGAAAATTAATAACATTGGAATTAATACCCACAAACTTTTTATAAAACCGTTATTAGTTTTTCTGAGTTGCTACATCTTGAGGGCGCAAACTAAAAGAATATTCCATACACAGGAAATATTGTAAAATATAAATTAATGTTTTTGAAATAAAGTTATATTATTATGAAAAGTGGAAATGAAAAAAGGATCCGGTTTTGACAAAAACTTTCACTTTTGTGTTTAAGAATGTATCCTCAGACCAAATTCAATATAACAGCAGCGAATTGTATCAAAATTAATTGAATTAAGATAACATATAATTGTGTGTACTCTAACAAAGTAATGGATGAAATTCCATTTAATTAAGAACAAGTATATGAAAATCGGGGTACTACGATACGATACGAGAAGGATGCTAATTATATCAAGAATTTGTCATACAAATTAATGTAATAATATTTTTTTTTCAAACAATGTCAATGAATTTCTATAGTTTCGTCAGTAAATTTAAGGTAATATTAAGAATTCCGATAGGTTAATTTTACCAAATTTGCTCCTAAAGCAATAGTATGATTAAATTTACTTGCTAAAATGTAATCAATCATTTTTATTCCAAAATGCTCAAGATCCTCAGTACTAAAAAAAATACCTAAAAAAATACTTATTGACTTCCTTCCACAAAAAAGAGACAATGCAATAACAAAAAGATTAACACGCGAGGATTAAACAGCAGAATCAGCACATTACTAGCGTTTTTGTTGTCAAACGATAACTAATCAAAAATTAAAAAAAAAAACTGGAAAGATGACGATCACTACAAACGAAACACAGCCAATCTCGAAAGAAGATTCTATCTTCATTACGCAAGCAAATTAAAAAAATATCTGTTTAATGATGTATTATTTAAACACAAAAGTTTCACAAAGAAATTATGTTGAACAGTTCACCATCTCGCCTAAAGTAATTTGGTTAAACTGATTTGAAATAAGAATTGTTTACTTGGAATTAGAATATATGTAACTCTCAAAGATATATTTGAAATAAATAAAGAATTGTTTTGCATTGATTTTGCTTATTACAATAATACAGATAATTATAATAAAATCATCGTAAGCTCAATATATTGAGCATATTTTGTAACAAAACATCAGATTATGGAAGTTGTTTCTATTCTTTAGGAGTTGTTTGTATGTTGTATGATACTCCTTTAAATCTTTGGAAATTTGCAAGCTATAGGCCTGCTGCTATAGTAAATAACTTTGGAAAGGTTTTTGCGACCCTGCACCTATCCTTAGATTAAGCCGTTCATTTTCATATATCAGCAGGGATTCCTCGCTAACCGAACGAATAGACGTCGTGCAAATTTTATATTTGCATTTATTATATGTATATACACCTACTTTATACATAAAGGAGTTCTTCTCAGGTGAAAAACTCTTACAGAAGTTCTATAAAACAGGTGGTATTTACACTGCATAAAAAATCTCATTATTACCAACTCTAAGGGCAACAATTATACTGTTACTTTTTATTATAATTTCCATTAACTACAATATTCGAATAGAAAGTTATTTGAACCACATACGAATGCAAGTACAAATTATGTACAATTTGAAACCGACCTCAATTTCTTCAACTGATGTCGATGCTTCTACACGCGCACACATAAACGTCTCCGCTGAATAGATTTATCCTTGAAACTGTCAACTGCTCTAAAAATACAACTTTCGTTATGACTTAAGCAAGCACGCCTATGTTTAGAATTTATTACACGTTTGTCTACATACACAACCTGTTTCTCGGACTATGCACGTGAATTAGATCTCCGCGTGCAGCTTAATGACGATGAGTTAAGGAACTTTTTACGCGGAGTGCGGGTTAGGAATCAGTATCCGTCACAAACAAAAATAAAGGAGCAATTTATTTTACGGCAATTTAAAATTTACGGAATCAATTATGGAAGAAGGGCCTCTGCATGGGCGGAAGTACGTACTCGATTTTATTGGAAAAGTTTTACAGACCTAACGCGACAACTTCGTTGCTTTATTGGAAATGCTTACAGATGCTGTTTTAGCCAATTTAGCTTTCAGGACGAGTCCTTTTCGAAAGATTTAAATGAGGGAAAGGAAACTTGGACACTTTCGAAAGTAATATTTTGATGGTCTTCAATCATTCGAACGACTAAACGCTGCCGAAAAATTAAGAATTCGAAACTAGAAAGTCGTACGAAAGATAAAGGGCGATTTAACAGCTCTATGAGAAGCCTTGGTGCAATTCTAAACAAAAATAGTTTATTAGAAGACAAACTTTAGAAGATGTCGCGCGTGCCTGATTAAACGAGTTTTCCATACTATTTTTTCTATTTTCTATTCAGTAACATGTCCATAATCCATTATAACAAAACATTCCTTTGGTTTGTCTCCAATTACATGGCCACAACGTAACTAAGCAACAAAATAAATGCTTACGCTTTGAAGATGTTCAGTACCTTAGCAATTGTATTGTAAACATTTGTCAATAAAACTATTCAACATCAAAGTAATTATATGATGATCTTGAATCAATAAACAGCCAGTTAATAAGATAAAAGAAAGGCGTCTTAACTACTTGTGGGTAAGATGCAAAATCTAGCAGTTTCAAATTTTTTTGCTTCAAACACTTGCGTCTATCCACTTCTGCAACAAATTTCATGTCAAAAATAGAAATCGTCACCAAACACAGTTAAACGAATAACACAGAATTTGAAAAACTTCGGACCGGTCAAGGCAAAAATTCAAAATCTTATAAATTTAATTTGAATATGATCCTAAGAGCACGATCGATTTTTGTACAATATTATCTGGACAAATGAAGACAAATTTACAAGAAATGGACTGCCAAACAAGCGCAATTCTCATTACTGGAGCAATTCAGATCTCCACGTATTTATGTAACATTAACAAATTATCATCCAACTTTGCAAAAGTCAGCCTATGTCTTCTTCATATGCTCTTTCTGGAACTTCCCTCTGCGGAAAACGTTGCTTATATAAATTTCAAACTTCCTCACTATACCGAGGCTTTTAACTAATCCTTTAAAAAAGAAGTATGGAAGTATTTGTTTTATAAAATAATGCATTCAGATACAGAATGACTCGTAGATTCCGAAGCAATATTTAAGAAACTAAAGTTGGAGTCATTTCCAGTGAAGTGGTACAATCAGTTATTTTTCTAATGCGAGATTTACAATCTGCAGCAAAAAACACAACTGTTCAGCAATTTACCCATCCTCGTATCTTTAGAAACAAAAATGTTACCTACAGAACGGAGTTCAAACTGAACATCCTGTATATATACACATATATGTATCGTTTAATGAAACATTACCAAATATTAACCCAGTTCATCGGCATTTTTCTCATAATTAAGAAATTTCGCTGCGTTAATGTCGCGGAAAATCGGCAACTCGTCGTTCTTCCGACATCAGCGTCGTCGTAAATATGTATATTAATCATAAACGGAACGGAGAAAGAATAGAACTGTTTATAAACACATAAATCATCCTCATCTAACAGCCGAAAAATTCCCGGTCGTCTCTTTATGTGTCGGCGAACGATACGATGTCTCGACTCTCCCTAATGGGACAAATTATGATCGAATTCGTTTTCATTACTTCGAAGAGTAGCGACATAACCAGCCAAAAGTGAGTGACTCCATTGTGTCCAGTGCCAGCGCCATCTATGACGACGTATTAATTATATATATTTTTCTCCGTCTTTTCCGAGTCAACGACGCGACGGTAGAGAGAAAAAAGACGATGAAAACGGGATCGAGTATTCTCTATTATACACGAAAACATTCCATCGATTATCTTTCAGAACCGTTCTTTATTAATCCTTAACTTTCGCCGCTACTTACTTTTCCCCTTTAATCGTTTTTGTCTAACCTCTTATTTTTGCGTTCTCTTTTAGAAAAGGACAAGAAAAAATGAGAATAATAGAATGGAGGTCTCGTTTTCATCCTTTCTATTTAATATGATTAATATGGGAGGACCTATCGTAAGAAATTGATGAAGAATGTATCAGAAGATTGAGTCTTCCGTTCGTTTACTGGCAGTACGCCGTTAACTGTATTAAATCCATTCTTTATACGTAACGTAGCGTATAAAATACTATGGATGAGGTCTCGCTTTTCGGTTTACCGCCTGGTTTGCGGCCAGAAATGAACGCCGTGTCCGGTGTTCTTTTGTTGCTTTCGTCGGTCCTCGTAAAATGATATCTGTGACTATGTGGGTCCCTTATCGTAAAGTATTTTCTCTTCTTTATATCTATTAGATACGGAAGTAGCCCCTTGTAGGAATTGACTTTTATTAATTTTATGACTCTTAAAAATTATTTTCTGTTTAGCACATTTGTTGTTATAGCTTGTATTTGACTTTATCTATAAATACAACACATATCTTTAATCAGATATATACAGAGCGTCTCAATCTCCTGAAGTTGTGAAATTGTATATAAATGATTGGAAGTGGAAATATTCAGATAATGTAACAGACACCGTAAGCTATCTTTCAAAACTGTATTTTGGCGTATGTTATGCGTTATTACAAATAAAGAATATGATAAAACTGATTAGAAAAAAGGGCAAACTCAGAAGATGGTGATATGAAAACCTTTTAAAAGATTTGAGAACTCTGAGCATGCACAACTGACAGGAGAAAGCAAGAAATCGACGAGAATGAAGGACAATAGCCTAACTAGCCCAAGACCTAAAGAAACACTAGAGATTTATATTTCCTATTCGATTTGTATTAGTACCACGGCTAGGTAGAGCCTGAATCTCGTGAAAAATATGTCAAGAATAAAGAATAAAGAATACATTAGGCGATTTATGTATATGGGTTCTCGTAGCTTTTGCCGACGTTTCGGCTGCACTCTTATAACACTTCAGGGCTGTTACTGCACACTTACTGGAACTATTCGTTCCAAAAGGGTTTATACAGGGCTTGTTACGTTAAAAACGTAACTTTAATTGAATCAAACTAAATGGAAACTACAAACTTTCCGCTTGCCCAATGCAAAGACTATAATTATTTTCACTTCCTTAAAACTCCATTAAAAGATCGCTTTTCACCGCTTTTTCAAAGCTCTTCACATAACTTCGCAATTTCTTTACACCGATAGCAAGACCGAAGTACCCGACCGACTTGAAGATTTTTGTTGTTCTTTTCAAATTGCGTTTCGAACTTCCGAACTTGTCAGGCTCGGACCATTTTCTTCCAGCCACTCTTAATTAATATTAATTTTAACAACACCGAAACACAAATGTTCGTCTCATCAACGCTAATTCGATTATCTATGCCGCTACCACTTTGTGTTTTGCTCCGTTCTTTGACGTCGAAACTAATTTTCGTATCACACAAATATATTTCTTCGTATATCTATACCTTATCGCGTCGGAGGCGAAGACGACGAACGAGTAAAGTTTATTGTGGGAGGTAATTTTGGAAATTGTACGCGATTGAAGTCGACGACATCAAATAAATCTTCGGTGAAGTTTTGGGAGCCGTTAATTCGATTCTGCGGAAGATTTGCATATTTGCGCGTGGATGTCGCAATCACTAACTACGTGATAGGGAAAACACTCAAATAGAAAATATTCAAGCGAGCTACGAAATGGAACAACATACCATTTTAACCTTAACCCTCCGGGAAATTTAACATTATTTTCTCTTCATATCCTTTAGCACAACAACATTCAACAATAAGTAGCATATTGCTTTTATCATGGATTCTATGCTTCTTGATGACTTTTCACATTACGACACACACTGTACAACGTTAAATTTTATTGAGAATTTTGATGATTATAAAACGAGCAATAGCAAATTAACGAATTTACATTGAAATACGCCTAAAGTTACTCTGAATATTGTTTTATGAAGATTTTACATTAATTTAGAAGTTTTCCCCACTGCAGTCATTGGCTGGACTTATGAATACCCCCTGCTCCCACACTCCAAACATAACATACCAGAAAAAGAATTACTGCTCCAAACTCTAGAAGATGAGCTTATAACCACCACTAGGGGGCCCTTTACTTTGGGGCGGTGGACAAACTGAAATTGCGTGATATTATGCGTGGCGCTAGTTGCAGATAACCTCGATGCTGGGAATAACAACATAACAATATAGTCAGCGATAGTCAGGCATTAAGATCTGTACATACGAATTAGTCCCGATTGACCCTACATTAATTGCTATAACTTAGCTGAAGAGTTTGTTTGCTGAAAAATATGTGAGTTTGTTGTAGCAAATGTTACAATATTATTTTATTAACCGCTACAAATTATCCGCTACCGATCCTATAATTATTTCTAGTCATTTGCTACATTTGTAGCAGTAATTCTAACACTTTTTCAATATAGAATGGAACGTAACGTAAGAAGACTAACAAATTGGTTCATGCATATTCTTGAGCTCAATTCTACTTAACGTTATTATCCTACGTACTTCATCTTCGTGATTCCCGGGAGCGTCCATATACATACGCTCATACGTATTTATTACTTATATCTCAGTTAGCGTTGGCATCATATTCATAGCGGGAAACCCCGCGTATGGCGACGTTGCCGCGATTAACTTCGAATTTAACGCAAGCTCGACCATCCATCGTTTTGCATATGCACGGCCCGTAAAGGCTTACCCTTCCTTCATTTGCCGCTGAATCAACACTCTAATAGAGCAGTTTTAGCGGGTTGTTTATTGCTCGTCGGCACTGCACTAACACTCATCCCCCGCTAATACCTCGCTCGCGCGATATCTCCCATATTCGCAGTGGTTTCGGGCCGAATACCTGCGAAATTTTAATCCAGAACGAGTTCGCCAAACCGCCGCATTCTCCGTCCTCGTTTGTTTTCAGCGAATTTCTACGCTAATAACTACTAATTCCCAACTATAAACGATGGCGCGGTAGCTTACGTTTGCAAAAGAGGATCAGGTTTTGGCGTTTGAAGCCCGTTTTGAATGTCTAAATGCACATGAAACTATTTGCGGGCTAGCTCTAAGAGCGTTTACGCGGCAGTTTGGCGAACTGAGGTGTATTTGCATTGATTAGTAAATACGGTAAACTTTTTTCAACTGTTTCTCACTAAGTTAGATTAGTGGAGATTTTGCGAGCGAATAATATCGCCACAATTTTCATCCCATGTTCTTTTGGGTCTTCCTCATTTATTGTATAATAGTGGTAGCAAGGACTGTGGGGAAGTATAGCAAACAACACAAAAGTATCGGCACACTCCGCACTAGACAAGTTTAATTAATTAGTCCGGGAGACCCGTTGACCGGTCAACGATTAAAAATGAGGATCAACGCATGAAACGGCTGTCCCGGATTAATTAATTAAACTTGTGTGGTGCAGAGTGTATCGATACTTTTGTGTTGTTTGTCTTGCCTATTGCAATTTGTATTCGCAAACTTTTTCGGGAATCTTTCTTCACCCAAGCGTCTGAGGTGACCATTCACCTCTATTGTATCTATGATTCTAACATCTTAAGTTCTACGTCATCATCCATAAGAGTATATACACCGCTGAAAAATCTCATTCGACGGGAATCTTCTTCTGCTTGCAATGTTGGCGGTGACTAAGCACCGCATTTGACAACACCCATTCCCGTAACGACACTGTCCTAACGGAAATTCCAATAAAAAAAAAAAGATTCGCCAGAACCGATTTACGAATTTCGGAGTGAAGATTCTCCGAAGCTGACTAATGGCCTTAAGGAAACGTTCACTTTGTGTAACAATTTCGAAATAATGATACGCACAAATAAATAACACAATAGAAACAATAAATTTTTATATGTAAATATATACAATTTATAAAAAAAAAATAAAGTTAAAACATTTAATCTCACAATAAAATCCAGATGTTTACTCCGGTAGATGGAGTTTCAAGCGAAAGTTTACATTTGAAACATTTCTTTTTTCACTTCGCGTTCACCCCTAAGGCAGTTTTCGTTCTTGGGCCTCTCAAATATACTTTTAAGAATATCATATTTATTTTTTTGTGCGAATAAAGCTGTTGCTCTTTTCCTCTTTTTTTTCCACGTTCGCTTTTACAGAAGTTTTAGAACCTCTTCTCCGCTACGTTAAAGCGTTAAAATTACTTAGTTTCCCAATTTCTATCCTGTTTTGCAATTTGAAATTTCCCTTTATACCAGTATCAAGTGCGCCGTCGAAGAAACCACCAGAGGGTGACAAAATAAAACGATAACCGTTCTTTTCGTTACATTTGGCCCGAAAATCGCCCTCCAGTTACTACCACCCAGTTGATTCGAAAGAGAATCCAAGAGAGAAAAGGATAGATGCGAAAAAGTAGAGCACACCAAGAAGAAAAGCAGAGAAAAAAGTAGACAGTCGCGACGAGCAGCTCTAAACAAATAAGCCACATTTCCCTAACACAACACTCGTCTCTTCTAGCCTATTTTGTTTCTCTGTTTTACCATTTGTTCTTTTTCTTTTTCATTTTTTTTACATAGTAAGCTATGCTAGCGTTTACATCAAGTAGGCCGCGTGGAGAATGGAAAAAAAAAACAGCGAAGATTTCACGAACAAAACAGGAGGGCGCTACAGTGCCAGCAAGTTTAAAAAGAGACATTTTCACAACTGGCAAAACTAACAAGTAATACCGGCACACGGCAAGACTAAGGATTTTCGTCCTATTACACGCAACACGGTTTCTCTCTGGCTAGAATTCTTAATATCGATCGCGAACCAGGGTGCTGATACGGAGTTGGAGGAAGCCGCAGAAGAAAAGAAAGAAACGGCGTCACCACCGTCACGGCTTACTCGAATGATGGAAAAGATTGATGTTTTCTGCTTTCGAAGTGGTATGGTATGGCTGTGGATGATTGTCAATTGTTCGGGTAAATAAGAAAAGGTCGAAAGGATATCGAAAGGAATTGATTCCGTTGACCTTCCACTCCAAAAAAAGGGTATATTTAGAAAGGAAGCCTTGAGAATTTCGTTGTAGGAATATTTTGTGTGAATATTTTATTAACCTGCATTTTTGTGCTTCTAGAGAAAATTTGAAAATGTACTGCTTATGCTAACCTACTAAATAAAGATCTTGCAGAACCTTATTTCAACTTATGGCACATTAAATTTGGAATCACTCAAATTATAAGTATTTGTTTTCCTGTAACTGTTCTTACAGGCAGATACAACGGTAACTGCGATCCTGATCCAACTAAATATTAACAGTGTCTAATGACAACCTGTTCGAAAATTTAACATACAGACATTTATATTCCTATCATTCACCTAGAAATAACCCCTTTTATTCGACAGCTCAATTACCTTTCACGCTCACAGACATAAAAACGGCTCTCTTAAATTTCGCGTTCGAGCAAAATCAACACAAAAACGATAACCTCTTAATCCTTTTCCGGAGCGGCGCCAAAATCATCGAAAACCAATGCCACGACCCGCAGGCGGGCTGGCAGGCGACCCTCCGTCTCTCTCTACGCACACATAAAAGATGGAAATTTCGCAATAGTGGTCGGGGGCGTTTGATTATTTTGCTACGCGTCCTACACATCACAGGGACGACTCCACCGATGGCGACGAGAGTTTAAAAGTTCTGTTTGAGTTATTTCACGTCGAATTTCGTTGTACAAATATAAGCCGGAAACTTTGAACATTTCGAAACTCCGACGCGAACTAGTTAACTTCAAAATATGCGCAGAAGTTCAAATATACTTTCAGTTATAATATCAGAAATTGTACATATGTAGGTTAAACGTCATTGGATGGGATGTATTGTTTTTGAAAGGAATGTATTGTTTGGGTACATTAAAAGTTTGCGGTTTGAGAGGTTTTAAAGAGGAAACAATTAATGGAATATGCAGTTTTTATGAAGCTTTTGATATAAATTTTCTCCGGACGTACTAGTTATTTTAATAAAATTTTATAGACGATTAAGCCAATAAATAATGATTTATTCCCCATTTATAGTAACAATATATACAATTATTGTGAATGCCGATTATTTGAGCTTTAACATTGAGATGCCACATTTTATTCAAATCTTTAATTGCGTCAAGTAGCGACACAGTTGTTGGCAGTCGCCTCTTTCGTATATCCCAAAGTGTTCATAATAGTTTTACCCTTTAAATGTTTAAATGTGTTCTTACTATTTTTTAGAGATAGTTAAAACCACAAGACATCTCGAGCAAGTAAGAGGTAAGGAGGAATAAGTTTTTCACCCTCTCATCCATTTAAAAAAAAACTCCTCCAAAAAATAGAAAATCCCCAACTTCTTTTTTAATTTTCATGACGACAAATTCATTTATGGAGGCCAATAACAACAGATAGAATATTAATGTAAAATAGAGTAAACATCTAAAATCGTTCAATCAATGGATCTCGTTATTATCACATCCAATCCCAATCCAGAAACCAATTAATTAGAATTATATTAACTCTTGTTAAAATAAATCAATATGATTGTGATGTATGTAGTAGATAATGGCAAAGTGCATGGTGTAATGTACATACGCAATGTCCAGTAATCAAGCAGGTATTAATTACAGTTTATTGTTGTAATCAATTTATTTGTTAATGACAAACGAAGTTAACAAACACGTTTTATTGAGTTCATTTTCTCAGTGTAACTTTAGAGATAATAATGCAGTGGATGAGGTCATGCATAGTCGACCATCTTAAGTCAGTTAGAGTTACAGAAATATAGCCAAATTTATGAATACCGTAAACATACCTATTGCACCCTTCAAATCTTGATTCTTGATCTTGATCTCGTTTAAGCGTGGCCAATAAATAGTAACACGATAAACGAACAGTGAGAGCTCCAAAAAATTGCATGCGCTGTTCTATCAGTTGGTACGGAACATCAATGTTAATCCGAACATATAACACGAAAGATGAAGCTCTCTCAGAATGTTCAAATCAAACTAGAAGCAGAGATTCTGAATGTGTAGATTGAGAACGAAAGTAGTCCAAAAACGAAACCGGATCCAGTAGGTAAAGCAGACAATATAACATGAAATTAAAAAAAATGCATGCAGGCACTTCTTAACATTCTTGATATTTTTCGAATTTCTTAGAGTTTATTTAAAAAACAATAAATTAAATATTTTTAGCAAACGTCCTTGTCTGCCAGTGTATAACAAACCCAACAAACCAAAAATTGTTTGTTGTCGTGCCAACAGTACATTATACGCGTATTTCTAGTTATTTTTTATTTGCTTTGGCATACGAATCACTAAAATGATTGTAGCATTCATGTACAACATCTATTTCTGTATTACTGTCTAGGGTACATTATTTCTACTGTTATTTCCTGTCTGCGATCACGCGAGTAAACCTATACCGTTCCTCCTTCTCACACAAAAGCATAATATTTAACGTACGGCACTTACAAAACAAAGACCACCCGGGCACGCAATCGGAAGCCCCGTTCTCCGCAAGGCAGAAATATAGAAAGGGATGATGATGATAGGATATCGAACCCTGCCAGTGTTTATTGAGAAAACATTAAGATGTCAAAGATCGTACGAAGACAAAAGCAAAAGATCCCTAACCTAGCGGTCGCCAGCTCAAAGATCTCCCACTTGGGTTAAATCAACGAAGACGAAACGGGATTTCCTGCGTATTTCGGAGGGAATTGGGTGAAGCTAATATTTACCGATGCCTCGTATAACAGTTGTCAGTTGTGTAACTTTTATTTTAATTAGGGAGAATTGTTTGGAAACGTGGGGACGGCGATCGGTGTGGTTGGTTTTAAAACCGTCTTCGGCTGTCACAATTACCACGCGGTTTTGTCAATTGTATTAGCTTCTAACGTAATTGTGATGAATAGAAGTTATCTTCAATCATATGAGGAATTTATTTTGATAGCAAATTTCTCAAATCGCCATCCTACACACACAAAAAAAAAGGATTACTGGACTAGACATTCTTTTTCTGCGTGTATGTAAGCCTTTTATATCAAATGTTTCATAAAAATTAAAGCAATCCATAAATATACGTTACTTCCGGTGAAACCTGAAGTTCAGTAGACGCCGCTGTTTTATAAAAGTTAGCCCCCTCGCATGTTTGTAAATTTACAAATGTCGATTTAATAAACAGGCGTTTATTAAAATAATAAACTCGTTCGTTGGACCAATTTCGACAATAAATTTTCTTTCTTTTTTATTCTAGAATCAGCGTCACTAAAAGATGTAATCCTCAACATAGAACCACAGGTCGTCCAGCGAGGAGGCAACTCAACACTAAGCTGCTCCTACGATTTACAAGACGCTCAACTATACACAGTAAAATGGTACAGAGGCAACAGGGAATTCTACAGGTACACACCCAGCGAACATCCGAGCACGAAAATACTGCCCTTCAAGGGCAACATACCGATATCCGTAGATGTAAGTCGATTTCCATTTTTCCCTACGTGGATTATTCCCGAAAATATGTTTCTTTTGTCATTTCCTCCTGTTCTGGTTTAGCTGCACGAATCGAACGAACATAAAGTGGTCCTGAGGAACGTCGAGTTCCACTTATCGGGTAATTTCAGTTGCGAGGTGACCACGGAAGGACCGTTCCTAACGATTACGGCGCATAATCACATGATAGTCGTAGGTGAGCGCAATAAAAATAGAGGATTTATACGTTCTTGTCGTCGTATAATAGTTCGCTTGTTTGTATTGGCTTTCATTGGTGTTTATTTTTCCTGTGAAGTTAAGCCGGATAGTCCACCGGCGTTGTCTACGGAGCAGCCTTTTTACGATCCGGGAGATATATTGAAAGCAAATTGCTCTACGGCACCATCGAGACCCGCCGCTACTATCAGCTTTATACTAAACAACGTGGTGGTAAGTACATATATTGGTTTATGGGTAACCGATGGTTTTCTGTTAGATCTATTGTAAATTATTTACAGTTTTATTGTCAAAGTATATTGCTTTACTCGGTATTACCCCATTCAACGCCGCTTTGACTAGTCTTGTACAGAATCTAGCCGATCTTTGATGCTTTGAGGACAACGAGTTCTTCATGTAAGGAATATGATAATAACGAGATACCCAATTCTCGTAACAATCGTAGCAGCTATAGGAGAACCAATTGACATCGAATCCATATTTGTTTTCTCGAAGGCTAATAAGACTTGAGCCAAACAATTGTGACCCGTTCTGAATGTCCGGCAGGGAAAAAGTGCCGCTTACTTCGTATTTATACAGTAAGGGTTGGTCTTGCTTCCCTCTTTTGGCAAGGCAATTTTGAATATTTACATTATGAGAATAAAGCTGTAAAG
This sequence comes from Oryctes borbonicus, assembly GCA_902654985.2. Taxonomy (NCBI): domain Eukaryota; kingdom Metazoa; phylum Arthropoda; class Insecta; order Coleoptera; family Scarabaeidae; genus Oryctes; species Oryctes borbonicus. The sequence goes on from LR736903.1 coordinate 708,577, forward strand.
TTACAATAGGTCAAATTGTACATAAATGGAAAATTAAGAAAGCAACAATATAATGATGAATTTACTATTAAAAAGAAGAGAAACAATTCTGACGTTATACCTTCGCATAAACTAAAAATAAGTAGTGTAAATCCCGCATTTCCTCTAGGAATAAACCGTAAAACATAAACTATCATTAGATAAACCGATTTCATCGTACTACAGCAAAGGTCATAAAAATCATAACGATAACCGTCAATACGACGAATACGAAGAATCATCCATGTTAATGCAGTTTGCTATGCTATGTAGTCGTAAAACTCCGACTAGATACCGCAGTTAGATTAAATGCGAGAATTTAATCCTAGTTTTCAGTGTTCTTTATTTCTCGATTTGTATCTATAACAATTTTTAAAGCGTGTATCAGCTTATTTCCTACCATAACTTTGACAAAAGTTTCATTTCGTATTTTGAAATCGTAGAGAATAAATTTATTTATCACTCGGATGTGATTTTTTATGTGGGGTTGGCCTAATTTTGTGTTCATCCGCGTCTACATTTTCTGTTCCATTTAACCAATTTTCATTTTCTTCCAAATTCCATTGTAAAATTTTCAAACAATTGGACTAGTAGAAAAATGGTTCTTTTCATTACATTATATTTACACTAAAGAAAATCATATCCAATATCATTCCGTTTAAATATGTAAAACTCATTTGTTTTAATGTGAAACGAGAGTTCCAGAAAAAAATTGAAAAGAATAGAAGAACAGAACAGAAAAAAAGTAATATTAAAGAAAGAAATCGTTATTAACGATACGATCGAGGGTAGTCTGAAAAAAAAACACATCAACATGAAAGTCAAAAAGATTCTGACAATTACGCATGCGTTAAAGGAAAATTTATGCTATATAAGACGCTCAGTTGTTGTTTAACAGTTATTTGTGTCAGTTGATATCGGACCGTCATTAAATTCTTGCAATTGAAAGGCAATACGCCTACTCGAATTAAAACCGAAATGGTCGCTGTTTACGGGGATTCTGCACCATCATTTGCGACAGTGACATTTTGGCCAGCTGAATGTGAACGTGGCCGTACCAACTTGGCTACCGATGAACGTTCGAGACAACCAGAAAGTCCAACCACTACCAAAAGCATCGAAAATGATCACCAAATAGTGATAGTGATAGACGGTGGTCAAATTAAGGTCATAGTCATAGAGTTGCTCACGTACTCACTTTCCAAAGCTTGAAAGTCAAAGTTATTCAATTGTGTTAATCAGCTATCTTGAAAAAGCAAAAACAATAACAGAAGCATATTGCCCACCACTACTTGGCATGTTGAAGGCCGAAATTGAGAAAAAACATCGCATTAGCAAAAAAATTTCAAAGTTTCACCAATCACACGCATCGATTAGATAAACTAATTTTTCGTTGCTTGCAGTAACCTTTCTAAATCGTCAAAAGTCGAATCGTTGTATCTATGGGCAAACTGTACATCCAAGATCTGCCAGCGTCTATCGTATTTACCTTCTATTTTCTTAATATTTGTCATTTTCGTTTATTATAAATGTAATGTAACAGCATAAGAAAATTGACCCCTATAGCGTCTACCCCTCTACGATCACCCATTATACCGAAGCATTCATTTCTTTTTCTCTTTTCATCGTACTCGGACGAAATTGTATATTACTTATTAATTTTTAATAGCTTTCTTTATTTTTCCTTCGCCTGTATTTTCTTTTCTTTTTGCATCTGTTCCCTCTCTCAACGGGGCGACGGGCATTGGATAATCGAGAGAACAATAGATGTTCCAATTTAAAAGCGTCTGTTTGTTTCGCTGTCGCGTTTTTCTTGTTCCCTCGCTCTTTCTCTTTCATTCGTATCTTTAATACACGTTTCGTGTTTAAACAACAACAAAAAAAAGGAATCCATTTAACTGAAGTAAGCGGGGAGGAAAATTACCGTTTTCCTTCGATATACCCGGAATATTGAATATTCTGCAAGCGTAACTTCGGTATTATATTCGAAATTTTAATATACCAGAATGAATACTTTATTTGTTACATAAGCACACCGATGTGTGTATATAATATATTAGAAGTATATACAAATCAAGAAGGTGAAAATCACCAGAGTTGTAGGGACCAGATGAAATTTATGTAAATATCGTTTCCAATAACTAGCATATTATCCAGCTGTTAAACACGCCCATTTTCTTTTCTTTCATTCGCGGCAGCACGCATGAAGTATACATTTTTAATTGAAAGTTTATATTGTTTCCATAATATTAAACTTCAACACATCGTAGCAATATTGTTATTCACATAAAACGTGTAGCTCGAATGATACGCAGTTAATGTACCTTTTTAATTGATTATTAAAGCTAGAATTTAAACAGAAGGCAAGAATAACGCTGTCAATTCAACAAAAAATAATATTCTTTCATTAAAGTTGGAATAATTGGAATAATACGAAGAAATAACGTATAAGTGTGGATTCTTTTAATTGTTACAGTGGGTTATTTTGAAATATCTAATATTCGGATATTGACGAACATCCCATCCCTTTGACTACTCACGTAGCCGCAGGCTGTTAAGCTTATGAATTCGAGGGCATTAGGCTATGTGCATCCTTTTCTTAAACTCTGCATAAATCTCCCGTCCTAGCAAAGGAGAAACATCCCCACACTAACACAGAACTACGCCCTTGCTTCACTGTAGGCACAATGCAGTTCGGGATCACTTTTCGGTTTTAGATCTTCGGACATAAACCCGTCGATTTTGCCCAAAAACCTCAAACTTTGACTCGTCACTCCAAAGCACGTGTTTCCAATCATCTAACGACCAATCTAGATTAGAACGGGCCTACTGCAGCCGTTTTGCTCTGTTGACCCGACATAATAAGGGTTTTTGAATGGCAATGCGTCCATGAAGGTCCGCTTGTTGAAGTCGACGTTTTACCGTACTCGCCGAAACTTGTTCTTCACGGCCGCGATTGACTTCGGCTGCTATTTGTGGCGCTGTTAGTTTTCTATTGCGTTTGCTTAATAATACAATTCTCAAACCTTCAGCTTTTGTTGTTTTCCTAGATGCTCCGGGACGAACACGATTTTCTATAGTTCCAGTTGTCCGATATCGGTTTATGATCTCATTTACTGTTGAACTTCTCATATTTATTTTTTCAGCAATTTGTCGCCCCGAATATCCTTCTTCAAACGGCGTAATAATGCGTGAACGTTTTTCTACGCTGATAGGCTTGCCGCGTGCCATGTTGAAGTCAATTTTGATGCACACCAACACACGTTTAACAGTAAAATGAAGCAAATTTATATCTTTACGCCTGTGATAAATAAACAAGAATGATACTGCGGTATATTTCCTAAATGTATTGTTCGTTAATAATCCCCAAACGACCCGCTTCAAAAGATCGGCACTTCCGAGAAATTCTTGGAATGATAATAAAAGGGACTTTATTGTGGTCGTCGCAATATTTCTACTTTACATAATAATTTATGGCTTTAATCCCTTAGAAAAGAGTGTATGCTTAATATTTTTCTAATTTTATGTATTAATAATTGTATACAGTGTGATATAATAGATTTTTATTGTATGACCGAACTTCACCACTGAACGGCATTGTATATGATTTTATTATCCAATGTTTTCTTTGGTCATATCCAAAGTAATAAGAAAGTAGTAGCAGGCAATAAAAGGAAATCCATTTGGAGATAAGCCAAAATCTCTGATGAGATTAATTTTTAATTAACCCAATATTCAATCAAGTTTTACGAACATAATAACCAATTCTTTTACAGCTAATCCGAACTAATCCCTTTCAAACTAATCCAATTAATTCGTATATTCAATAACTTTGTTCGACATCTCTCCAACTTACTTTTTTCCTAATTTGTTTTTTTTTTTTTACTTTTATTGCCACAACCTAAGAGGAAAAGAGAGGGCGAAAATCCAAATCCAATACCGTTATTGTATATTAGACATTTTAATCGCAAACAATCGATTTTCTCCCCCTTCCCCGCCGATTTCCCCATCCTTCCATCCTGTTTCTTATTCACTGACACAACAGAAATATTATTTTCGAGATCGCGGGATATTAATATTTGATGAATTCTCTTCGACATCATGGGCAATTCTTTCCCGATAAAAAACGCCCGGAGAAAAGGGACTTCGGTACGAAGAGAAAAATAAACTCCATCGACTACGGGTATGTGGACGGGTCCCGCACGAAATCGAATCGCCATTACCAGAAAGAAACCGTTCGCCTTAGCAGCGCAAAATTGAAAAGTTATTATTAATATTTTATAGCAGATGGCGGGCGTTTTTCTGATACCACTTTCCTCGCATAACGTGTCTTCGATTACGATTTATAATGTCCGATTTTTTTGGAACGTTTCTTTTATTTTATGTGAGATGAATATCGCTTTCGAATGGCATCTGTTGTATCCTATCATTTTATTTTTTTTGAACGAGTATTTCGGTTAAAAGCTATGTAATAATATGTATCCAATATTTATGAATAACTGCTACGGATGTTTATTTGATTCGTGTCTTTTGTATATAACGTAATTTATATAGCCGAAACTTTACTTTACTTTGAATGAGTTGTAATGTCACGTAAATGATCAACAAATTTATTTTTTAGGGGATTTTAACTTTTTAGCTTGGGCACTTTCCTTCAGTGAGCCTCTAACGTAATCGTGTAGTTTAATTTTTAATTGCCTAGTTTTTAAACAAAGATTGCAATCTTCCATTGCAAACATTTGTATCAAACTACGACTCGTCCCGCAATATAATCTTATTTTTGTTTACGTATCCGATTGCGTTTGATATAAAATAGTTTCTCCTGAGGCTACGTATACACGTTTATGGAAGTCCTATTCCGTATTTGTGACGAGGTAGAAAACACCACTTGTACATCAAATACGCGACCCCCAACAATATAATAACCTAACCTGATACTCCGGCATTGCTTTGATATACGTTAACGTAGCTTAGTAGTGGCTCAGGGAGTCGGAGTAGCTTTTCAAGAGTTTCTGTCGACGCAATCGATCGGGCAACCATAAAAATTCGTTTTTCAAAGAAAGAAACGTATTTTTACGTTTCACGATTCGTTTACAAATTGTTCCTGATACAAGATCTAGAACGTGGTATATTTCGAAATGCAGAAAATCTGTAGCGTTTCAATAAAGAAAGCTATAAATTGAGTCCATGCTTTTGTTTTATCCAAACGGTCTTTTCTTTTTGAGTTGACTTCATTAAATTCCCATCTCTCATGAGAACCAATGTTCAAATGAATTTGTCTATGCTCAGCTTTTCCGAAAACTGGTCCTACTCAAAGTCTTCTTATGCCCTCATTTATTGTCTTATCTAGCCTCGGAACATCCCCTATTATCGCTAGGATCCTCGTCTCGATTGTTGTTGCTTTTGGTCATTAGCACTATTACAACTTGCTTTAAGTCTAGATAGATACACACAAAAATATTGCTGGCGCAACTACCAAATATGTTCGGTGTCTTTTTTCCTCAAATTTTAAAAGCCCGCAGCTTTTAAGGAAGCTTGATATATATTTGAGGAAAACTTCTCCAAGAGATTAAATTAACTTTCTTTTAACATTAAACCAACTTATGACCATTCTTATTGGTGCTCTCGATAAATAATTTATTGTCCTGTGCTTGTTTTCCATGCAGATATATCAACCAGTCAAGTTCTAAGGTGGAGAGGCTCTAGAAAATATTCTGGATACGATTTCAACAAATAGCATCTGTTGGCTTACACCATTAGGTAGTAAATTATAGTTATTATTACTCCTAAAAGTCTAACAAACTACAATAAAACGCTTTCCATCAATATTTCCGCCAAATGAAGCGTTAAGTGAAATATAAACGATGGCGCTAGATATCTCGATAAAGATCGTACAGCTTCGCCGCGAATATTATTCTAAACGAGTCGATTTTTGATGAAATTTGAGATGATCAAAGCTTTCCCATAAAATCCATTACATTTAAACCGACCAAAATATAATTATCTTCGGTCGTTCTATGTTCACCATAAAAGATTATTCCTCTGCAGACTGCTACAACGCAACGGCTAGAAGACTTGTACAATATTTGCCCAACCAACTGAAGGAGGAAGCTCCGTGAGCAGATTCCCCACTTCCTGGCCCGCCGCCAGTCGTAAAGTAAGCCCCAGAAAGCGTCCTCTTTGGCAAAACAATTACGTTGAATGGTTATGAACGCGAATAATTCATTTTTTTCTGCTACCTCGACCTTTAACTTAAAAAAGAACTCGCCCGACAAAGAATATAGGCGAAAACTGCGAGAGATTCTGACCTCCCAAAGATAACGCTTTTCGCCGAGCGGAGATAGGGAAAAAGACCCTTACGCGCAACCCCCTTTCCCTATAAAATTATATCTTTTCCTTCTATTGGTTGGCGGTCTCCGCGGTTGTGTGTTAAGCTAAAAAAATCAAATTATCTTTGGCAAACTGCTGCCCTGGTCGGTGACTGCGACGTTGCGGAATATGATAATAAAATGTGATGGTTAATTTCTAAGGGAAGTACTTCTGATCGTTGTAAAATTAAGTACGTTAAAGGTATTATAATGCGGGAACCTTAGAGGCTTATAAAAACTTTATTGTTGAAATTTCGCCGACGATTTTTTTCTGTAAATTTTATGAAGAATAAAATTACGCCAGCGAACGACGTAAATCAAATCAAACGATCTCTTATGTTTTCTTTTATTTCGCAACCTGGAATTTTGAGAATTTTAAGATTTGCTTCGCGGAAATGGTTCCTTAAGTAGCTTCTCAAGCTATTTATTTAGGATCGTTGTTTATTCGATGATATTTTAAAATATACGAATCTTAATAGGTTCTCATTTAAATAAGTTGCTGATGGATGGTTGTACTTTCGTTTCCTTGTAAAATAATAACCTTCTTCCTTCATAATCCTAGCAACGAATTGTTCCCTGTTTTCGGTATTTTCTGCACAAGCAAGACTTTTTAAGCTTCCCCAAAGAAAATCGTCAAGAAGGAATTTGCAAGTTTTGATTTCCTTGATTTTACCGATTTAATTGCATCGGTAAAATCAAGGAAATATCGATTCTTTTGTATTAATATTCGCCGTCGATTCTAGTTGCGTCCTCGAATAACAAATACGCAGTGTTCGTGTATATAACACACAAACTTAGAATTCGTGCTAAACAGATTAATTTTCCTTCTTTATAATTAATACTCGTTAAACTTGAGGAGGATCTTACCATCCGAAAATTTAATTAATTAATTTAGAATAATTAAATCCTCTCGTTTAAATAATTGCTCTACTTATGTGCCAAATGAATGAACATACATACATATGTTATCGACGTAATTAAATTTAATTAATGAAATAAGGATCTCAAGACATCGGTGGCGGGCATCGAACGTCTAGGTATCAAGAGGATTCATTCTGTGATGTAGCTGGAAGCGGGCAAACGGGAGACGTAGGCAGGTCCCGTGCAATTTTTTGTCTCTGTGCCCTCAATTTTTTGCCGCACAACTACACCCAATAACACCAAACAGCGGGAAGCTTTTTTATGTATTTGTGACAGATACAAGCTAATTATACACCATTCATAGCATGCATCCTAATAGGACACATACTACGATCAATATGCAATTAGTTTATAACTGTTGTGGAACTAACCGCTTATTATTGAATAATTTATTATTTGTTCTGAAAATTAATAAGGGTAAAATAAAACGCCGTCATCTCATTAATTCTTGCCTGTATTGATTGCAATTTATCACACTCATATTGTTATACACATATAAAATAATGAACTCAATGCACCGGAAAATATCATTAATATTACAACCTGTCTAATTTGGTTTTTCTGCATTAATATTATATTTGTTGTAGATTCTAGTTGATAATAACGTAATCCGAAACTAGCTGGCTTTGTAAGAAGCAATAAAAAGTTTTATGGTTTTATTTTAATATTTCAAACCCTACAACATGGACTATCCGCCAACATATTCATCGTCTACAACAAGAAAACTATTCCACGGCCATATCCATATATCTAATTCGGGAACAACATTCTCACGAACAGAAACTTAAATACATAGCGCTATTTCGTACTTCGCCATCACCGTCGCCTTGTAATCAAATAGACTGTCTCTATGTCGGCTACACCTACGTCTAAAGCAAAAGCCTTCTATAGATCCACCGTCAGCACGGATCCTCTAACAATCTCATTATGTTACTGAATATGGCGGCGGCGGCGGTAGCGGAATAGTAGACGGCCAGGACCGCCTCTACCGTAAAGCAATTTCTAACTTTGTATGCGTCGTAATTCGTATTAAACCCGAATCGGCTTTCTAGAACTACAGGTATCTACTGTACCTACTCATAGAAGGATACACGGTCCAACCGTATTACATGAAATTATATCCAGTTTATTGTCTACGTTTGCCTTAACGTGATGTTCGTGTAATAGTAAATTGCACGTATATACGATATACCAAAACATATTATCTTGAGTCACCCCAATAATTTACAATAAGCAAATAGCTTCATGAAAAAGATGCAATGTTTCAATGGATAAAGCCCAAAAGGTTGCATAATAATTTAGATTTATGGCGCTCTTTATCCAATAACACTATATAGTTGCCACTAACCTTATGGGAGATCTTCTGGGCGTCTCCGTAGTCCAACGGAGATTGGGGTGGGAAAAAAAAAATGATTTAACAAAACTCCCAAGGAGATTAAAACCAGCAAGAATAGGTAAAACAAGGGTAATAGGTTTCTTCTACACCTACTTGGTAGGTCAGCCAAAAATAAAACACTCGATTATTCAGACTCTGATAAGCTCTCGCAATTAGTTTATTGCTTCGTCGGAGAAAAATGAAAAATGACTAAAAACAACTTAGCAACCTTCAGCTCTCCTCTAATTTGTTCATTCCGAACAAACCATAACAGTCCAATAATGAATCCCAACATTTTGAGAGTTTGAAGGTTATTTTTTGCTACAGTTGACCAAACCAGGGCTTCATAGGTTAATATAGGTCTGGAGCAGGTAACTTGGTCTTCGTCTCAGTCGTCAGTCTGGTCTCCGCTCCCATGAACTTATTCTTGACATGTCTCACATGGTCCTTCCATATCAAACCACAGTCCAGTTGGAGTCCGAAATATCTGACCGGATTCGGCCATACCAACCTCTGGTTGTTAATATAGATGTTGTCCTCTGGCAGGGTAAGCTTTTTCATAAATGGAACCGGTACTGACTTGCTCTCATTCATAGAAAGTCTCCACGTGGCAGCCTATTCGACGAGAAAGTTCCTAACTCACGCGCAGATTTTGCGCCAGTAGAACCTCACTGCTCAACGTGAAACGGACCTAAACGCAAAACCTGGGTTCCGTCAAGTATAAAATAGACCTAGTCAAAACTGAGTCAACATTCATCCGTATCATTTTAAATATTTGTAAATAAATATTATATTTTTGATACAAGTGCTAAATGTTTCGCACTGATCTGTTTTTAGGTTTTCGTTAATATCCCTGGTAATATTTCCAGGCCGTATAAGTTCTAGTAGTTTTTTACTCCGAATTGAACGCTTTTTTAAGAACTTTTTTAATTATCATGTTTCATTTAAAAAAATTGAACTTGACCTTGTAGCACTCTTCTAGAGCTACGACAAGGCATCGTTGTATGGTTCGCCGCTTACGTGAAAACTTTCACTTGAAATTTTTTTTCATAAAATTAGCTTCTTCCAAACTATACGAGTGGTTGCAGATAAATAGGCCACTGTATATAGAAGGCAAAGACGCTGGCAATCCCTTTTGTTACATACCACTCGATCGGATCGGTTTTGAAACTCGAACAGACAAGGTAAGGCGCACGAGGACAGGTAATAGATATTCAGTAATTGATAGCGAACTCGTTTCCACAAATGTTCAGTACAGATTGGACAGGTTACATAATAAATTGTTAATTGCGTTGGATTCCGATTGAATTATATCACATAACGATCCATTTGGGTTAGCGGAAAAAAAAAACATAAATAAAACAACAAGCATCCGATGATTAAATTTGCAACCTAGCAGCAATTACTGCAGATAGATGTCAGTTCGAATGCAATTTAGAACATGTTTTATTTCATGTCAGTCCGCGGAAGTAGAACATTCGAATAAAACAAAAACAATTTGTGTTTGTTTTTTTCGATTTCCAAAACATGTTTTAATCAGGTTTAATATGAAATATAAAACTTGTGAAGCTTCGCCGTTCAAACTATAGAAAATAAGTCAAGTCCCATGTTACCAGAAGACTCCAAAGCAGTCCGATCCCGTCATCCCGTTATCCTGCCATTCGAGTCAGAGTTGGAATTCCCCAATCCAGACCAGCAATTATTGATATCAATCAATCTAAAATATATGCAGCATAATACCATCGTTAACAAACCAAGCGGAGCTGCCGCTGAGAAATTTAAATTGGTACTTGGTTAACTCTAAAGAAAGTACTGAATTATCCTACTAGATTATACTAAAGAGCTGAGAAAAAGGTGTTTATTGGTAAAAGTAGTACTTTGGTACTAATCAATACAGAAAGTACTAAATTTAATGCAGTTTTATCAGAACGACAGCCTTGAGCCAAAGCATAGTTCGTCAATTATTTTGTAAATAGTAAAAGAGTATGTTCTTTGTATTACGAACGTATTACTTAAGAAATCCCTAAAGAGCAGAATTTCTTTAATTTTGAATTGTCACTGAATTGTTCTTGTTTGTCTTTGTATTGTTATATTTGTCACATTATTAATTTTTTTACACCTTTACGGGCACTATAATAAAAAAATAAAAAGAAGCAAAGATAAGCTTACTCTACAAAAATAAGTTAGATTTATTATTTTCGTCATATCATAATCGTGATGATACCAACTCAAATGTAGCTAATAAATGCATTATTGTTAAAAAAAAATATCTTTAACATGCTTTTAAACCTGACAGGGAATTTTAGAATGAAAATATTGTCTTGGCAGTATTTTTTTAAGAAAATTTAGCACTGTATATATATGTAAGAAATTGCTCTATTTAAATGTACGCTACATTTAGTTAATCAATTTTTCATTAGCTTTTAGGTAATCTATCACAGTTAGTGCTGAAATCAGTTATTATTAACGTCAGCTAAGCATTATTAAAATCCTCAGTTAATTTCGAATATCGACGCTGTTATAGAGCAAACATATCATGTATATCTCTCACACCCACATCTTTTTCCTCATCAATCCCTCGTATTACTAATCTATCGTAATTTACCGGCTTTAACGTGCGCAACTAAATCAAAGCCTTCAGAGAAGACGTACCCTAGGAAACGTCGCTGTAATTATACGAATATATCGCAGTTAATAGCTTGGTATCATCTAAATTGAATGCGTATGTGCCCCCGAATAGAAAGGCTTATACACGCATACACGCGAAAGTGGCGAGGACCTGGAAATAACGACGAGGAAGCTCGGCTCAAGAATAGCAATTCATTACCGGAATTACCGGGTAATTTTCGCATTAAAAGGCTGACATGTGATTCGAATAAAGATTTATGGCTCGTCTCCCGCTCCCATCCTGGATAGGTTAGTGATAAGACGGTAAGCGAGGGGATTCGGAGGAAGAAGGACGATCGACGTGACGCTTCCGAGATTTTAAATTGATTACTACGCCATCTATCCGCATGTATGCGTGCGTGTGTTTGAGGAAACGGGATCGATTCGTTCGGGTTTCCGAATAACTGCGCGGGTAGTCTAGGGAATATTGATAGGACTGGAAGAAGAAGCATATCCGGAAAGGTATTGAAAAATGAAGGATGGCTAATGATGAATTTGTTGCGCGGCACGATTACGGAAATAACAGCAATAACAATCATTAAATTTATTTACGTTAGTCAATGGCACACGGAGAAATAGGTAATCACATTTTCAAACGTGACAAGCCTCCAAGCCATTGAACAATCAATAACGAATGTCATGTTGGTCACGTTTGCGACGGTGCTGGTGAAATCGAAATTAAAAAAAAAAAACGAATACTTATTTATAATTGTTATTAATAATTAAGCACGCAGTTTTCTCAGGTCGTGTAGTTCACGAGGTAATGAATAATTATGCACCAAGAAATTTCACAAAATAACTATGTTTTATTACAAAAGAAGAGACAATTTGAAGGATATTACAACTAATAAGAACAAATATAAAATGGGGCTCCCGCTTACCGTTCATTGGCGAGAAACCGACAGCGTTACGCTGGCGGGAAAAGGACAGCGCCTTCTCGACCTCCTCGTGGTAGTGATAGCCCTGGCTTACGACTCTCTTAACAACGGTGACCAGCTTGACTTTATACATTTTTATAACTCACTTAAATAAATAAAATAAATAAAGTAAAAATATAATTATAAATAATATGGGTTTAACACAGGAAAAGGATCAAAAATTTATATCCATGCCTGCTTTATACGCATAGATACATATTTTTCAAGCGAATTTTATAACGAAATAAGCATCCATCCATAACTAAATCTCCTTTTGATACTTCCCTTTTTTCCTTTGAGCATTGCGCTACCTTCGGTGAAAATATGCGAGTTATTTCTACAGGCTCGAAATAATCCTAATCCAAGAGTATCGTCAATGTTATCCAAAAGCAAGGCAAGAAGATTTTTTGCCAGTGCTTCGCTTGGAGAAAATGTCGCTCGAGGTAAAGGCAAAGCAGATAAAGAAATCGGAAGAGGATGACGTGAATATCGCAATATATATGGAAAAAATGGGATACTTGGCTCGAACGACGCAAATATTTCATATACTCTATCTACAATGGTTTATTTGCTTTTAGCGAAAGCAGATAAGATAAGGAATCAATTCATGAGTTTTGTTGGCAATTCTATGGTGAATAAACCGGTGAAAAAATATTGTTTCTAAGTGATTAGAATATATTTCAAAAGGCCAAACCATTCATACAGATTCTTCAAAGCTTCGCACTCAGAAAGATATTTAAGCTTTAATTCTATTTCACCGTTAAAAGACAAAATTGAAGAGAAGGAATTTTTGCGAAGACTCTGTAGAAAGCGCGGTATTAATCCTTTCTCTTTTTCGCTTTGGGGGTTTATGTAAAATGAAGTGTATGCGGTAGAATAAAATAATGAAGAGCAATGGTGGTGTCTGCTGATAGGTTCCACAATAATCGAAGCAAACATAAAAAATAGCATCAATCATTAACACATGCGTTATTTTAATAATTTTACAGATGTTTTGATCCATTGCCTCGTGTTCTTTATAATTTTTCGTCCGTACTTCTGTAGAATATCGTCAAAAAGGAATGCTAAAATACCATTTGGCAGGTGCTTTAGATACACATACGAACTCTAAATCGTCCCAAAACATGCCATATACATATTTAGATAAAACTTTATGTGTGCACCGACGTCAAAGGTCATAGGTAGGTTAAAACCTCCGCTGAAACTTCCTAGTATTAATAGTTCCGGGCGAGGTAGAATACGAGGTTTTCCAACTAGAGGAGAGATAAACCGCGAGCGGAATAAAAAAACCTGACCTGGATGTTGATCGTCAAATGAAAATTTAAGACGTAACGTGGAGGAGGAACCGGTTGCCTGCTTTCCTTTCCTCTTAGAGCCGCCCGATTTTTCGTGTGTGCGTTCACTAGAAATAAATGTGTATTTGTGTGCGGGAGGATGAAGAACACACAGCGGGTGAAGCTAACGGAACATGTAATATCACTCGAGGGCCTGAATAAGAACGATACAAATTAGATTTTTTTGCGGGCGCGCTACTACTCGGGAATCCGATATATATTCGAAATAGGAAGTTCTACGCTAACGACTATACCTCTCACCACGCAGCTCGCTGTCTCGTCGTGCCAGGGTTTGTACCATTCATATCCGAGCGTCGAAAAGTTTAGGTGCATAATCTACATTGATTTTTTTATATAAGTAAGGTATTGCTGTTTAAAATAAAATAATACAATAATAATAATAATTTAAAAAAAAAAATATTTTTTTAAAAAATTAATCGAGTCGTGTTCTGCTCTATTTCTGTGTTTGCTGTACGTTCTACATACAGACTGTCCCAATCTTCTAGAATTATGCCTATTATATAAACTAATCGCACTACACGACAACGTTTTCGGAGTCTTGCTGCTTTTATCGGTACATATGACTTGAAAGCAACTTCTGTAAGTCTTCTTCTTACTGTGCGCTCACTTATCGTGGTTCCACGAACATTTTGCAGTAGGTTTCTTCGAACTGCAGTTCAGCGTCTGTTCAACGCAGTGTTTGCAACACAATCATCTGCAGCCATGGCTGAGCGTTTTCTACCTTGCCCTCACATACTTACCCCGGTTTGCCCCTGTATAATTGGGCAACATAACTGTATATTCGATCAATGTTACGACCGTAGCAACCAACAAATTAAACTGATTACTTAACAACAACTAAACGCGAGTTCTGAGTTGGATATTGCTTCCAAATTAATTCTGGTGTTAGTATTGTTTGGTTAACATGACAGCGGTAAACGAAACATACTGACATTGCCGCACTTAAGTGCTGATTCAAAACTTCAAACATAAATACGAAATGAATTACATAAAAATTGAACTAATACACATGATTTATATAGGAAGTACAGGATAACGCAAGTGCAACGCTCAGTGTGTTCCTAATAATTTTATTACGACGCTCTAATATAATATTTGACTTCAGTTGTTCGTAAGTTTGACATTTTTGCCACTGGATGCAACTAAACTTTCTGAGGGCACTGTATATTAAACGACTATATATTGGTTAAAAGAAGAGCCACCGCCTTTTTCTCGATGCGTTTCAGAAGCACGTCGATACGGCATCCCGCTGATGGTCGTGTTTTTCCTGCTGTAATTGCACCGTTAGAAAGATGCAACACCACAGGGAAGTAATGTCGTTTGTTCCGGTTTCGCTACTACCGTACCGAGTGATTTGCCGTAAATACAGTTTTAACGTCCTTCGCATCGCTGCATCAATGCTTCAGTTATTTTCATTCTCCAATTATTTACTGAATTCAATCCGCATTAAGGTTGAAATGAAGGAACGCTGTTTGCGGAGTAAGAATGTCAACTCGGGCAAACGCTAGATGACTTTATAAGCGGTACCGAACAAAAATGAGCAGCAAACCAAAAAAGCTGAATTTTGAGAAAAACTCAACGAAACTATATAAAATGCCGACGGCGGGATCATAATACGAGGAGATATGAATGCACGTGTGTAATAGGAACATTCGGAGAAATTGCCAAAAACCACATGCGTTAAAAATAACCTTATCGTTACAAATACAAAGAACGAAAGTAAAAGAAATAGTGATAAGAGCGAAGCGGCAAGCCTGAGAGGAATTTCGAAGGAAAATGGAAGATAGTAAGGGCAACTGAAAACTAATTTATTATTGTTTAAACATTCCCATTGTGTGCATCTGGCCTCTATTGATCTATAATCCTTCAACCAGCAAGTTCTCCGTTCCGTTTCGTAAACAAAGTGCAGCGCTGATGCTAGACACTAATCGATTGAAATATTAACATTGTAGCCCTCGAAAATTTGACGTAAAATTCAATAATCTCAAACTACAAACGCTTACTTAACGATCTAACGGTTGGACGGAGTTCAATCTTCCGCGAAACGTAGAGTAGTACATGAATACATATCCACATTTAATCCTCCAGTTACATGCGAGCGTACGATGTCAGTTTACCTCTTCAGCCACCACCTACAGCTCTCTATACCTGGCATGAATACCGAGAAACAGTGCAAAACCCGCTTATACCGCTTAGACTGCTCTATGCTCTACTAATAACAATAACTGTATACATCGCCGCTGCCTCGGTATGGCGCTTATCGCTTCTGTTTCGGTAGTTTAACCAAGGATGAAATTTAGTGCTGAATTTCACAAAGATTATATGCATTAAACTATGTATGTATAAGTGTAGTTCCTTCCACAGTTGCGCATATCCCAAGGATATGGATACATACGTACTTATAGAATATTGCAGTGAATAATTATACATAATGCGTCTTTAGTGAACCAGCGAATCTGTATTTATCAATGCAGTGGGAGAAAAAAATAATCAGTCAAGCAACACCTAGCTGATCCCGGATGATCATCTTCAGCCATTCTAACTATTTCGCAGCATATGTATTTTATAATGGGTGGCCTGGTGCACCACGGAGGCCAAACCCTGGCCCCTTATTTTTTTATATTTTTTTACGCAGCTTGTTCTAAAATGTTCAGAATCACCATGCAACATGTTGATTACGAGAAAAAAATACTAACATTCGTTCCAAGCCGAAAAAAATATTTGCCCCTCTTTTATTGCTTACCCTTCAATTATTCGGCCGGAAAAAAAAACGAAAAAAACATTTCCTCGTCGTACGTAAGCTCAATCGCCTGTATTTTTCCAATCTAACCGAAAAAATACCGGTCCAAAAGCAAAAATACACGGCCGCGCCGTCGCGCTTCGTACCCTCGTATTTATACACTTCAGATTGTGTTTATCGTTTGTCAATAGAGGACGCGTTGAACAAAAATTGACGCGGAAAATTGGGAAATTGCGGTGAACATCATCGCAACGTTTTCTAGTAGGCGGTGAAGAGCAAAAATTAAATTATCCGATTTCCCATTTCCCGTGTTTAATTTACGCCTTCTCGTGACGATGCTCCTGCTCCGACATTTTCCTCCTTGTCCTTCTTTCTAGCATCTACGCGAAAACGCGGATATTTTTGCCTTTCTTCTTCTTCAATTTTTGAGGCTTTTCCTTTCTCATTCGCCAACTTCCTTGCCATCTCCTCATTTCGCAAGGGAATTCCGATCTCCAATCTTTCCCTTCAGATCTCAAACAAAAAGCAATTTAAGCGTGAACCATTTAATTGGCAGTTTATACACGTTTTTCTCGTACCACTAACTTTGCTTTGCTTGCTAAGCTGATGCCTTCTTCTCTGAATGTTGTACAGGTGTGCGAAAGGTGCGAACTTCGAAAGAATCCGGTCAACGATCTGTTCTGGAGCGAGATGTCGTTGCAGTTGCCGCTATTTCCGTCTCACTTCGATCCTAGCGGACGTCTGGTGTTACGTTGTGTCGCACAGGTGGCCGGTCTTTACCTGCAAGAAGCCGAACGCAGATTGGATCGAGGTCAAACGAAAGATCCAATTCCGGCTAGAGGTGAGGATTTTATCCTAGATTTTGTTAGAAAAAAGAGGACTATCTTGCATGGCGTAGCATTTTCCTTAAATTAAATTAAGTTGCAATTGGAAAATGGAATTTATTCGTATTTGAGATATCACCTTTGACGCAAAAAAATCGCGGGACACTCGTAAGATGTATGAAAATGTTTTTCGTAATATTCCGTTCATTTCCGGATAACGCAAAATCAGTTTTTTGTTAAAGGCAACACCGTAAATCTGAAAAAAAAGATTGGCCATGGTCAGCAAAAGTACCCAACATAGATAGGAGAACTGCTTCAAAAAATCTCGTCGGGCTAGAAAAGTAAAGCAAAAGGATTTATCACTCCCGAATATAATTTTTTTAACATTTTCTCTTATCCTATTCTCCTTATCGCACTCAAAATGTACAGAAAAGCTAAATAACACCGGTAACAATGTGTCACCTACCAAAAAAAGAGGAATTACAAGACCTTAACAATAATGAATCGGCTACTAACCAGCATGTGTAGACGAGCGTCTTTCGCTGTGGTAGCTGTAATTGAAATAGTTGTATTCCTGATCTGCGAGGGTAGCAAGCTTCAACTAATGGCTAACACATCAAGGATAATTAATAATAAAATTCTGTGGAGGCCAATGTAGTGGCACCTAACAAATGTTTTAATTTTTTCCAGATCTTTTGTTATCGTATTTTATACAAAGTTCTAAAAAAACATGTTGCATTTTGTTTTTTAACTTTTTAGCAAACATTTTTGGTAAATTTCGTAAATTTTGCGAGGTTTTTGAGGTATTTTGAAACAAGTTCCGTAGTCTAGGGTTAAGGGCAATGTTCCCACAAACGCCATTTTATGACCTTTCGAATTCAGTGGTCGCTGATAAAGTTTTGCTATTTTAGAACTCGAAAAAGAACCATAGTGTGCCTTGAAAATTTAGATGAACCTCCAAAATGTGATGTGGAAGTAGATATTCAAAGATATTCAAAGTAAACGGTTTCGTTTTAGAGTAAAATATGAATTCTACAAAGGTGCATCCATTTCAAACGAATCACGCTGTATATAGTTAAAAATTTCCTTTTCATAACCATCGTAAAATAAATAATTGCACGTTTTTCTATGTATTCCAGTTACTTTCCCAAATCGAGCGACGACAACGTGCCACCAGACGCTTTCCGCGGTGTTGTTACCATGTGTACTGGCAAGATTAATGTTGACACACAGATAAACGAACTTTTCACGAAAAAAAGACTGTCCCGATCTGTATTTCTGTTCAGGATATGTGTGAAGATAAGAACTCCGTGACGTCCTGTTGTCAATGTAAATACAATCCGATCTAATTCTGCCGTCATATTTACTTAAGTACGCAAAATAGTAACATCATCCGCGCAGAAATTGATCGACTAATTGCATTTACATTTACAAATATACAAAATAATCAAAAATATGGATTGCATGTTGACGCTGAAACTTTGTAAAAAAGAGAGAAGTTGTAGAAGAAGAAGAGCTTATGGAGAAAAGTGAACGTACATAATATAAATATAAAAAACTTGTGATGTAAATTTTTGCCAGAGATGACTAGTCATAATTGTTTAGGTGGTTAATGATTAAAGAAAAATAACGATAATAAAATAATAAATACCGATAATTATAATGAATAAATGAAATAATAAATAATGAAGATGTTTTATATTTATAAGTTGTCATGATGGATAGTGTTTTTAGCAATTACGATGATGATTATTATTATTACCACTGGATATTATTTTAGTGATCGTTTCTTATATTAAAACTATTAAACGAAAAAATTCAATAAATATTTTATTTTGAATGAGCTTATTTTCTATTTGACTTCCATTTTTAATACGCATCGCCTTTATACTTCGCAAGATTAAATTAAAGGTAAGTAAAAAAACTGTTGTATCCATTTAGAACAATTTCAAAACATAAAAGGCATAATATATACAATGGGCGTTACGTAAACATTTTTTTACATCTGAAATTGGTAGTTTTGATTACGTACATCTGTAAAATGGCATGACGGATGTAAAAAAAAGCACTTATCAAGACATTTATTAATATCTGCTTCGCTTCTCACAAACTAAATTAGCAGGTATTTATTATATTAATAAACAGGTTTCAATGCGATAAAAGTAGTTCATTATTTTAATAAATTTATTCATTAATGTAATATTTTTTTTATTTTAACAAAATGGCGTCAATAAACACGATTTATTGAATTCATTTTTTCAGCATACAACTCAAACACAATAAAATTTGTCAGTCATAGAAAGTTTATTAACTTTCAGGCAATATTACCACACCATTCGAACGTAAGATACCGCAAAACACGTAATCCGGTAGCTGTAGATTTTTGTAAGCAAGACTTTCAATGACATCGACTTTTCAAAATTGCAAACAATGTACAAATTAATCTTTGATTGCAGTCGCAAGATACCATTACAGAATTTTTTTTTCTTTAATAAAAAGAATCCTCTTCTACCTCCTGCAACCATCACAGTCTTGGTCTGCCATGTTTTCTTCTGCAAATTGATTCCCAGTGCATTATTGCGTGTGTTGTAGCCGTTACTTCTGCTCTCCAAATATGACCTAACTACTTCAACGCCTTGTTTCTTACCTTAATTCATGCTTCATTCTTGGTCTGTATTCGCTGTCAGCAACCCTCACCGACGCCAATATTGCTCTCGTTATCTTCCTTTCTACTATTCTCAGGTCCTCTTTGTCTGTCTCTTTTTGTTAATCATCGTTTCGCCCGCGTACATCATTACTGGTCTCATATATGTTTAGTTGTTTTTTAAGTATTTTGCTTTTTAATGGAACTTTATTTGCACATTATGTTGCTCTACTGTTTATGAAATTCCATAGTATTTAAATTTGTGAACCCCAAACCCCAAACTCTTATTGGCCTATTTTTATTGTTTTTTTATTCAAATTTCCTCTCGTATCTCATTGTTTTATATCGGTTCATTTTTAATCATTTTTTCTCTTTCTCTTATTATTTCCTCTAACATTTTTTTTTTTATTATTTTCCTGCTTTTTGTCACTAGGACTATGTTCTGAGGTGTCCTTTATGTATTTTTCTCAATATAAAATATAACGAAAGGTTGAATAGCAACGCCAACAAAGAGTCACATAGCCTTTCACCTTTATTGACTATGCATTCCTCAGTCATCCTAAGTCTTCTAGTTTTCTAATCTTAGCTTCTACCCCTTGTCCTTCCAGCGTTAGTACAAGTTTATTTCTGTTTACTGAGTCAAAGGCGTGTTGAAAATCTATGAAGAACCTCCCTAAAAAAGTAACCTTGAAGTAATCGCGTAGACCCACCATCGTAAAAACTTTCATTACATTTGTCACTTAACAAAGACCACTTTGCTCAATTAAAATTCGTACGGCACCTTCGTCCAAGGAAAAGCAAGCCAACCGAGACACCAAACGATGACTACGAGTACCGACGAAACGAGGGAAAAGATTCACTTCATCCCACTGTCAATTATAGACAGCGTTTCGTTCAAACGGCACGATTTCGCTTTCCCCATTTGAAAACTCAAAAGGAAAAAGCCGCTACGCTACATCTCCGATGTAAGGAATAAAAATTGTCGATTCCTCCTTCCGCTCCTACCTCATCCCCACGTTGATTCTTCTTTCATTTCCTGGAAGTCCCCGATATCTGTCCTTGCCTTGTACAATACGTACAATCAACGTCAACGCTGGATCTTTTTAGCCGAACCTCAATCTGGAAAATCTTTTCTAATCTGCAGATGTAATTAAGTAAGATTCCATTTCGTGCCGATCCCTTTTTCGTCTTCCTTTTTCCTTTCCAAAGCCGTCTCTTTCATCCCCTCTCCGATGTGGTAGCGTAGGAGAAACCGAAGAATTGGATTGTTTTCCCGTCGTCCTCTCTTGTACGCGTTCGCTTTTAATTGGATTATTAAAATTGGTCGGCGGCAGGCAGGATTTGCCCCGTTCGTGTCCTAATCAATGTTACCGATGAAGGACGGGAGGCAACTTGTATTCAGGTTGCGTATTTCGAGGTTAAACGTTGATTTGTTTGTTTTTAGTTCGTTTTGTGGCGCGTAATTTCGTTAAGAGCAAGAAAGAGACGGAATAAAGAGATAAGATTTAATTTCTGCCTTAACTCCGTATAAACCGCAGTAAGATGAAGGTATGAAACAAATATTCGATAATACTCGATGTTACACGTGACAGTTGTAACTCCACAAATTTCATGGTCATTTAGATTATCGTCTTCTTCTGATAATAATAATATACACGCCATCACCGTAGGATTAGTTTGAATGTTTGTTTCGCACCTGAAGGTAGGGTCTATTATAGAAAATTGCTTAACGCTCTTGGATCATGTTTAGCTGCTGCCAAAAAACTTTAGCCAAATGGACTCCTTGCGTACTTTGGAGGAAAGTCTTTTGACCCCGACAAGCATTTAACATAATCAAAATGAGCAAGACGCCTGGCGCCTGAATCCCATTGTGGTCTTCCCTTATTTTTCCACGCCGTGGAAGCGCGCAGACGTTGTGGTCTTCCCGAAGAAAGGAAATAATGCCAGACAGATCACGATCCACAAACCTACAAGCCTATTATTCTGTTTATCGAAGATCGTCGAGGCAATGATCCTCAGCCGTCCCCGTGATGGACTGGCGGCGATAGATGTTAAATTTGGTATCAAGATTGTATTTTTTTAATAATGTCTGTGGTGCCATCTGTCTTGTGATCGATGTAAGCGTTTTACCGCCAAGAAATAGTTCAATTTGTGCATTGCATTCGATACAACAGATTCTGGTCCCAGAAACGTGGTATTTTTGTTAAATTACAAGATCGATAAGAATAGCTACAAACTACATAGCAAGTGTTCCGAAGCTCAAAGGACGTGAAAAACTAATGATTAAGCATTTGCAGTAGAAAATGTTCTATACTCGAAGGTTTAATGAATTGTGTATCAGAAGTTATTGAAGCAGAAGACGAAAAGAAAAAGCGAAATTAATTCTAACTATAGAGACACAAACAGACATCGGGCAGCGTTGGTGGTGTGCTATTCGGTTTCCAGAAAGTCGTTACGTATAAACTAACGTACGGTTAGTTTACGTGCGACAAGGACGCAGTTTCTTGAAAGCTAGGAACTCGTCTAAATCGGCCTTTAGAGCGGAATCATAGTGCAGCGCTGCGACTAGAGATAAAGTGACGAAACAATAAACGTTACATATTAAACAATACACCAACACAAATGATTCCATTTTTTTAAATATGTGACGTTTATTGTCTCATCTCTTTCATTCTCTAGTCTCAAAGTTGCATGATGTTTTCGGCCTTTCCTTTTAGCATAAAATTATATCTACGACAATTATATTTATACTTAAACTAAGTAGAAATTTGTCACCGCTCAATGCAACTTACGTCCTTAATTTCCGTCGCAACTTATAAGAAATAAGAACCAAAACGACCACATCCAAATGCATATGACAACAAAACTCGCTAAGTACGCAAAACCCATTATACAATGCCGCAGTTTTGCCCGATTTACCAGCACACCTTATTACTATTACTATATACGCCTGACTTACTCAAAAGAACCTTTTCCACGTCATCCGATGATAACGCAACGTATACGAGAAGACCGCGGAACTCTCCAAACTCAGCTCCCGAGGAAGTTTGTTCTGTACATCGTCCTTCTCGCTCCGACGGCATGGGGAAATTACCATCGTCGGTTGTCTCCACCGACAACAACAACAACAACATCTGAATACGACGGAAGAGAGAGGAGGTATCTGATTAAAATAAATCCCCGTAATAGATGGTAATATAAACAACCCTTCCTTTGCGTTGTATCAGTATCTTGGGACCGAAGTACACCTTTATACAGGCGTTGCGGTCTCGAAAGGAAGAGCTTTTATTACAGGTAAGTAAGTAAATGCGTGTATAGGATGAATAACGCATATATTTTCCTTTTATCAAGAAGAAGACGAGAACCCGTTTGTATCAGCGGAATAACGGTAAGTTTCACGTTGTTACGAATATTAAATGATGACTTCCCAATTGACGAATCACAATTCAAATGTGAAGATGTCTAATTATCTTTTAATTGCGGGAAAACTCGAGATGAAGCTATGAAGTTAATGGTGACCGATTCAAATTAATATTTAGATTTTATCAATTTTAATCTACCTTTTTTTAATATATCCGCGTAAGTAAAAGTAAAACAAAGTAATAATTGAGGTATTGCTAGATTCAGTGCTTATTACTAATTTTTTTTTTAACTAAATTGAAATGGCCTAGGCTTAAAATTATATTAAATTCCACACCTCTGGATATTTTCTGGGCTTCGAATTTTTATAATTTCTGGTTTCATTATTAAGGCTTCTCGCAATTTGTTTCGGAAAGAAATACAAAATTTAAACTTAATAAAGAAAGAATAATTCAGAAGAACTCGAGAATTATATGAAAATTCTACCTATGAAAAAAGGAAAATTAAAAAAAAAACATAATTCTGTAAAAAAAATATTTTCGACTATTCTATTGTATATGTAACTTATAATTTCATAATTACCCTTCTTTATCAAATGATCCCGTTTATATCGTGAACTAACTACCGTAGTTACTAATCACGATTAACAGGTTTCCGCGTCTTTACACGGGCTAAGCAAAAAGTTTTTTTTTCTTGTAATCTGAAATTGATTTGTTAACTTGACATGAAAGATTTTTTTCAGTAAGTTTTTTAAACGTGTGGTCAGGTTTCGGCGGCTTAAATGCATCATTTGAATACGCAATTAGCACGTTGCTCCTCAGTACTTTTTGGAAATTCATTTTCCAAATTTTAATGCAGCGTACACTGAACTAATGGAATATATTGCTGAATATTTTAACTTGTCCTGTACAAAAAATATGTCTTTAAATAGGTTGAGAATCAAACATATCAAGACCAACCAGAAAATACATGGCAGCTAAGCAAAATTTACCGACAACAATAAAAGTTACTGCTGTGCATTTGGGGGACTGCTGTATATTTACTGATATATCTTCAAATATAGACGAACCATGAATTATATAATTTTTCGATCACGCTGACCCATGTGTGGACTGGTAGATTATATCGGTATGCTCCTATTATTATTTATTCTCAAATCCATTCACTGTTACATTAGCTTCATAATAACACAAAAATATCCGCACCCCACAAGTTTAATTAATTAATCCGAGACGGTTGGTTCAAGAATCCCACGCATCCGCTCCGGATTAATTAATTAAACTTGTGTGGTGCGGAGTGTACCGATACTTATGTGTTGTTTACCATACTACGTCACATCATTGCTATCATTATTAACTTCATAGTTCATAATATTATTTTAACTTTATCTATAATAATAAAAGCTTTGAATAAATTTGGACATTGATTGACATTTCGTGCTGACCCACATCTTGTATCTTGTATAGAATTTGGAAGGTTGTAACCGTGCGAGGTCACTGATTTCATCTGAAGAAGATCAAAGATTCCGACAAGAATTTCACTTCACTACAGCTAAGCGTTGTATTTTGGTGTTATTAAAATTTAATATGTTTTAATTAAAACTGTGTGCTTATATTTTAGATTAGCTTTTACCATTTTACCATTTATTAGCGTTTTTCGGAGTGTTCCAAGAGAAAATATATCCTTTTTAATAATTACATTAAACGTGCAAATTTGTTGTTAAATTATGAAATACAGTATGAAAAATAAAGTTTAAATATTGTTTTTCCTTCCCTTTTTACCCTACTTATCTTAATACATCTTATGAAGAAATTAGTCCGATATCTACTAGAGGGTGCAAAATTTATTTGAAAAATGGATTTCTTTCAACACGAAATCCGGGAATAGTCCGTGAGTAGCGAATGTACCATCGGTGGTTGGGACTCTTTTATGTAGCGACAGTTGACGATAGATTGCGCTAGTTGTAGGTACAACAGTTAAAGATAACAATACAAGGGATAAAAGTTTAAAATTAGCACAAAATGTTACATAAAGAAAAAACGAAAGGCACGTTAATAACGCTAAATGTAATCGGTATATTGTGGTACACTTGTAATAAAATGTACCCGGACACCCAAGAATGAGAGAAAAGACGGCCTCGACCGCTTGGTGTGTAGCAAGACCGCGCCGTTTTGTTCTCATTCTTGGGTGTCCGGGTACTTTTAATTGCAAGTGTACACATAAGTAACTGTTACTAAGGCATTTATTTGCTTCCTGAACTGAATGAATATCTGATAATTTAAATAATTCACAGTGAATCCATGAAATCACCCTCATCCATCACTCACGCTCATACTGTATATAAAAAAAAGAAACGTATACAACGATATAAAATTTTATTGTTGTTACAAAGATACATATAAAGAAGAAATATTAATCCAATAAAGACCAGAGAAATGAATAAAAAAATACATCTAGCTTGTATTCTAAACACATCTATTAATTGCTTTAAAAAATTATTGCATTCTATTGTAAATTATCTAACATTTCTCTTCATATACAAACGTCAAATATCCTGTACCTCTCCTTTACAATGAGCACAGCAAGCTGCATGAGATAAAGGATGTTGTAAATAGATTTGACCTGCACTTAAAGACATGGCCGCACCCATTACTGCACTACATATTGCGTCTGGTTTTGAAGTCAAATTAATGGGATTCTTTAAGAGCTGTAATGCACAACTTTCTGCTGGTGTACTTGATGGAAGTTGAGCTAAATATTCTACTGAATTAATTGTTTCACTCTCAAGTAATTTATCAGTTAAAACTTCGCTAATTTTGAAATTACTCATTGAAAGCTCTAAGATATTGCTGCTTTTTAAAGGAGTATTTTCATTTTTGCATAATTTTTCATTGATTTGGCTCAGATTGTTTAAACATTTGATAGAATAACTTCTCGTTTTGTTTCGTTCTTCAATTAGATTCTTCAGAACATCCTGAGTGTCATTCAATCTATTGGTAAGGACTGATTTCCATCTAGCCAGTTCTTCAACCATTAAACTAAATAAACAAATTTCATGAGTAAAATTTTGGAGAAAACGTTAATAAAAGCTTCTGTTACCTCGAAGCCAAAAATTTACTTCTCCATACTTCGCATTGCCCAGACAACCATTCAGTCTGTTCCTGATGGGAAGTCAAGTGATTAGCAGATTTTAATAGTGCTCTCGCTAACTGCAATTTATCTTGCGTCAAATGCTGAACTCTAGATTCTAAATCTTCACCCACGGCGGCAACTAACAACGTTTTCAATTCACTATTAACCTACAAAAATGTCATTTATATTTTTACTTCAAGGGCTGAATGAATAGAAGATACCTGAGCTTGAAACTTCAACTGATTTTCAAGATGAGCATTTGTTTCTTGAAGATTCTTTATATCGGTCTCGTACGATCTCTTCTCTTCGTCCCACTGCTTTCTGGTAATTAATTCCTCATCTTGCTTCATTGCTTCAATTTTAGCCTTATTCAGCTCCTGCATTCTCATTTCCGACATTTGTATAACCAAATCGTGAATGTCAATATTATTTTTATCTTTAATAGGTTCACGCTTGGTTACCTTCTTGATTGGAATAATCGGTTCGACGGCGCCTTTAAACGGTTCATAAGGTATAAATTTAGGTTCCTTTGGTTTCCTAGTTAAATACTTTGGCTTACGCACTTCTCTCGGGACATACTTTGGTATGACTCTTATAACTTTCCCGCTGGGCTCAATTGGTCTTAGAGAATTTAATATTGCTTCTGATGATCGTAAATTTAATCGGAAAGGCACATTTTCGCTGGCATAATCGGAGAGAGCCATTAAATTGTTATCCATACCATCTCCTAATGTTCTTTCAGCTAAGAATTTTAACAATTAATTTTATTGTAATACATAAACGTCTATTTAAGTTACTAACCAGCCATGCTTAAAATGAAAGAAAAATATAATAAAATCGATTCGATAGCTATTAAAATGGTAATACTGTATTAAATTAATTAGGTTAATCGGTGAAATCCTTAATAGAGACCACACGTCATTACCTACCAAGGATTTGAAGTCAGCGACATCTAAGAAGTATCGGTTGTAACTAAATGTTGTAGCGGAAGTCTTACATATTTCCTTTTCTTTTGAATGTTCATACGAGCGAAAATGAAATTAGAATTGCATGTTTTTTAGGACTGTTAATGATTTTATTGAATATGTAAGTAATAGGACGACGTGACGAGGGCCATTCGTGTCCTCGAAACGGCCGTCCCGGACAATTTATTATATTACTATATAATAAATTACACTTGTGTGGTGCGGAGGGTGCCGATACTTATGTGTTGTTTACCATACTACGCCACAGTCCTTGCTATCATTATTAATAACACGATAGTACTTTGTGTTATTAACAATTGCGGGTTAATATTAATAATAACCAGCTGTTTCGATAAATGTAAGCTAAGCACATATACAAGAGCCACTTGAAGTGATACACGCAAATATCACAAAAAGAAAGCAAACATTGCAAATTCTGAGCAGGCAGGGTTATTATTAAAATTCCTCACTTTACGTGGGCTTCAGAAAGTAGCAGAGACTAGATAAACTCGTGTTTATTCGCCTCATGAGAATGAGTTCGTGTTGCTTACTGGTTTCCCAGCACCACCACCTAAATTTCCTATTTTTATATGGGTGTAATCTATACAACTACAAACGTTTGGAAACTGTACAATAACTTTCAAAAAATTCTCTTGCGTTAAAAACTCCATAGCACTTTGAACATTAAGTGGGTATATATCTTTTCTACGCATGTTCTTGGCGATCTTCCTCCAGTGGGTTATCCATATTTTCTAAAATCTCTTCAGATTCTTCTAATACTTCGTACATTCTGTTGGTACTTGATGAAAAATTCAGGTTGAGTTTACACATAAAGGGTTGTGATGTCAAACAGCTGCTCAAGGTAACCCAAGTACTACCTCAGGGTCAAGATGGGATTTTTGACTGCTTAAGGAGCAATCCATCCTTGAGGTTGGTTCATAGATACGGGCATAAGAATGCAAGGGGTGAAATATACTGTAAATTTATATACAGTAGAATCAAAAAGATATCGGGTTATCGTTTAATTCTGTAATTACATCAGATAATTTACGTGTACCTTGATCTAACTTTGATCGGCCTTTTACCTAATTGAAATTTTGATATGATCCATTTTTTCTCAACACAAATAGCTAACTTCATTATGCATCAAAAATTTTAACCTAGCTTTACTTCGAAAATGTCAATAAACAACATTAAACAGGTTAAATAAATTATTATTGAGTTAATTTCGTTATTATTTTCTTAATTTTAGAGTTTATTCAAGTTATCTCAGTTCCAACAACATACAAAATATGCCATACACACAACCGCAGCGTGCCACAAATCTCAAGCTGGAAGGTATCGAATAACCCCCAAGAAAGATTTCCCGTTAACGTACGAAATGGCTAATCCACCACATCAAATCGCACACAGGAAATCGTGGAACTCATGGAACACATGTACAAATCCTTTTAAATAGCCCATATGGTTTTGGATGATATTTTTTTTAATTTTCAGCAAGCACTGAGGGTGGATTACGGACATCAGAAACAGCTGTTGAAGATATGTTCATTAGGAAATTTATGAAAGGAACGTGGCACGGATTATTTATGAGCGAAATAATTATAAAAAGGCAACATAATATGATTCGAATTGCCGGTATCGTCCTACAGAGTATTAGCTCGAGGAAAATGTATTTTTTAATTGGATATACAGAGGAATTGTTGAGCTTTTGGCTACAGTGCCCTACTAAGTTGGAATTGCAGACTGTTTCTGATAAGAAGGATGTTGTATTTAAATATATTTAGCATAATGTATGTAATTATTTGTAGGATAGCACAATAAATTGTTTATTAGTATTTGATATTTATAATGATTTCTTTGGATATACTTACATTAACGAGAGAAGTGGATAATTTTAGAACTCTTTCGTTTTTATCTGTTGCAACTTGCAATACTTTTATTACACTGTTAGGTGCACTGCAACCAATCTGAGACTACTACCATATGACGAATATTTATACGTTCTGTTTTACATTGTTATCGTCAGTTACTTCAGTTAAAATTAACGTTTGAAAGTTTATGCAATTTGTTGGCATGTTACAGGGTGTAACAGAAAGAACTATACAAAATATTTAATAAAAATGTTTCTATCGCCCTATTTAGACTTATAACGCCGGTATTATACTATTCTTTAATTATAACTGTTTTTCCCCAATATTCTTTTTAATTTTTATTTGCGAACAGCCTATGTACCGCTTTAGAATGTTCCATCATCTTTGTATATTAAGACAACTGAAACTGCATTAGAATAGATAGTGTAGCAGTGGGTACTTACCAAGAGTACCCACAAATGGATGATTGAATTTATCGCTCAATATTATTTAATATTAAATAATTAATTAATTAATATTTAAAAGCCATCTTCAATCTTATCTATGAACCTGCAGGTTCATGACATTCTTTAGTACTACGTATAACATTCGGTTTTTCTAAACTCTGAGATTGATATTTTTAAAACAAGAAAAATCTTAGAATAATTAGGACGGGGATTGCAAATAAAAGAAAAAACATTATTAAAAACAATATAGTTTTGTAATTATATTAAAACTACATTATTAGAATAGTAAAATTAAGAATACATTTCTAAATATAATTAAACTTACGTTTACTTTATTTTTATTCCGTTACCAAATATTTTGTCTCTTTTTTTTTATTCATTTTCTTCATTCATAAGTGGGTGAATCACACATATTACACATAATCTAATCTAAACATAAATGATATTTCAGGCTAACATTATCATTCGGCATTCGTCGACGCGTAGAGAAAAAAGGTGCGCTATAGAAAGATTAAGACTATGAAAGGAAAATGTATGATTCAATGGGTCTGATTTCTCGACGCAATAAACACATGTTTCGTCATTTGTCTTCATTTGTTGAAAAAAAGAATTTTCAATTATGTACATTGTGCATGTACATAAATAACAATTATATTATGTACAAATAAAATAAATTTTGCACTTTCATTTTTTTGTAAATGTAAACCGCTAAACCTGTACATATTTTATATACATACGTAACAAAATAAATCGAAAGAAAAACACCATTTATCAGTCAAATAATGTCATTGACAATCGATCTCACACGTCACCGTCGGTCGCTCTCTTGTCGTCGTCGATTTTCGAATCACTAGTACCGTTTTCCTCAAAAGGCTTAGCGATTATCGGCGGTTGAACCGGTATCTCACACGAATCATCCGTGTTCGTACTCGGCGATGTGGTATTTACAGTGTACAACGCTGAATCGTCGTTCTTCCTCTCTTCGACGCTAGAGATACTGCTCTCGCGATCGTTTAGTGTATTGCTGGTCTCCGAGCTGGGCGTCGAATCCATGGGAATGTCCATTTCGTTAGCCTGCGCTATGTGGGACGTCTCGTATTGGCTTCCGACTGAAAAATCGAACATATCTGGCGGCGGTTCGCTCAGTGAATTGCAGATACCACCGCGCATGGCACACAAGCCTTCACTATCGATGAAATCAGTCTTTTTATCCTCTTTACTGTCGGATACCTTTGTACTCGACTCTAACGCGATGCTTTTATCATCCTTTCCGATACGCTCTTTATCTTCGGTATCCGTTTCTAATTTCGTTTCTTTAACGCTACTCGCACCACTATTATTGGAGGTTTCAGCTATAGGATCTTCTGGTTCTTCAGTCAGCAAAGGCATGGAAATAGAGCCGCTGAATGCTTTTTGATTAAGATCGACGGTATCGTCTAATGTTGGCAGGGAATACACGAAGGATGGACTGCTCATTTCCGCCGACGTCACCGATAATCCGGGATCCTGTATTGCCAACGGGAGATCTAAATTTGCTTGTAATTCGCTCGCCATCAAAGAGGCTACTTGCTGTTGTGCTACCGTTTGAGAGATATTCGGATCGGTGATGGTAATCGGTAAATCGACATTTTTAGGGACTTGATTGAGTATTTCGCTTTCGTCGTCTATCTTCTTACTGTTGGTGCTTGGTACTTCAAGAGGAGTCATTATCGGGGAACTCATTGAATTCGTTTCGAGGACATTTGTAACGTTCATCGGATATAAGGCGCTATTCGGACTGAGCTGCGATTGTGCTACCTTCGACGGTGAATGGGTTATGGATTGGTCTTGCTGAAACACGTCGGTATCCGCTAAAGCAGCCGCCAAGATATCTTGATTCTTCACCGGTTGACTCGCAAAGATGGGATTGCCACTACCTTCGCTGTTTTCGTTACTTATATTCTCAGGATTCATCACTAACATCGGATTCTCAGAGTCGGTATTGATTAGAATCTGCTGTCCGTCGGCTTGGATCAAGACGTTTCCTTCAGCGTTAGCTAAGAGATTCGCTAGGTCTGCGTTGCCTTCCGCTAGCGATTCGAGGAATTTCTGAGCTGCGCTCGCGTCGCCTGTTATTATTAATTGACCCATTTCGCCGCTATTTATCACAGCTTGGACGTTTTGCTCCGGGGCCTCTGTAGTCGGATTATCCGTCAATAAAACGTTCTCAACCGGGGGTGGTTTATCGACGACTTCTTTCAATAACAAACTCTCGGTATTCGCGGTCTCTATTGGCGGTGAAAGCTGTTGCTGTGAAGCGTCCGAAGCTTGCACTTCACTATCGGGCGTTGCCCCTTGATCAATCTGTAATACCATGTTGCCAAGATCGCTTGTCAAATTCAAATTAGGATCCAGAGACATTAACGCTTCGCTATTCAATGGCGTTAAATTCCCGGTTTCGTCTAACGTCACTAGAACATAGGAATGGGGTTGACCGTCAATCGCTTCGCTTGGTAAAGCTAAAATTTGGCCCTCTGTGATGGTAGTTTGATTACCTTGAGCGTCCTGTATAACTAGCTGATGCGGCGGCCTCTTGGACTCTTCCTGCTTCTCTTCAACAATGGGTATTTCGCCCATTGGGGGTGTATAATGAGCTGTTTCTGTAGCCTTTTTGGTTGGTGAAATTGGCGCTAGAGGTGGAACGGATACGTTTTTAGTAGAAGATTGCGTATTTTGCATTATACTCTTGCTAAGGTGTTGCTTAATCGGTTCTTGCTTTTTCGAGTACGACTTCTTAATCGCTGACTTCGGTGTTGATCGGGGCGATAAGTCCTTTAGTTGTTGATTCGCAGATGCCCTACTAATAGCTTGCAACTGCTCAGCTACCTGTTGATCGAGAAGGGCATCATCCGTACCCTGTATCTTCTTCACCGTTTGTCCTTGCGGATTTTTAATGATTATCGTTCTTTGCTGCCCGCTTGTACTCGGTTTCGTAATCTCGTTGGACAAGCTTATTCTATGCTGTGTTCTCTTCATTTTAATCGGATCTATCTTAATATTTCTCGATTGATGTGCAACCGATGCTACTATCTGTTGATTTCTAGCGCTGACAAGGCTTTGATTAGCTAAAGTTGTGATTTGACCCTTAGAATTGACGATAGTTTGTGAAATTATATTGGCGCCCTTCTGCTGAGGCGATTCCTTTGCAAGAATTTGTTTGTGAGCTATAGTCCTAGCTCGAATTTTAGGCGAAGGCGTTTGTTTCTGCTGTGTTAACAGGATTTTTTGCTGCTGTCCCTGACCCTTTAAAATCATCACTTTGTTGCCACTAGCAGATGTCATTGGAGAATCCGCAACTTTACTAATTGGAGCAAGAATCTTTTCAGGCGGCTTTTTTACTATAGCAGGCCTTTTTCCTAGGGTATACTTGGAACTGGTTACCGTAGTGCTAGCTGGAACAATTATAAATTTACCTTGTTTACCAGGCTGCGCTATGACGGAGGAACCATGCTTCAATATTTTAGTGCTGCTAGTGGTGGTTGCAGTCGGATATATCTTTTGAAATTTTTGCTTGTTTGGCGCAACCGCGGGAGATTTTTGAACTGCTGTCTTTAATATAGTCTCCTTCAGTCCAACACCGACAGCCGCTTGGGTCTTATTCAACAACTTCACTTGTTGTTGCGGCTGCGTCACTTGCGGCTTCTTAATAGGCGCTATTTGGGTTTTTCCTGTTGTTGTCACTGGTGTCTCTTGCAAAACAATTTGCATATTCTCAATACCTTCGGGCGTTAAAATTTGATCGCTTAAAACTATTGGCATCGAATTGATATCGAACATATTATCATCCTGAGTTGATTGACCAACAGGTGGTTGAAGAATATCCCCGGTTGGCGTAATAATGGTTTGTTGCAAAATTCTCGCTTTACCCTTAGTAATTATAGGCGGTTTTTTGATCATCTTGGGAGTTGGTGGTTCAGAATCAATTGATACGTTCAATTTTTTAACTGGTTTCTGAATAATATACGTATCAATATCTTCAACGTCTTGGTACGATCTCTTCGATGTTACTTTCTTTACCGAAACTGTTTTACTTTCTTCTATGGGTTTGATTAATTTATCCGCTAATATCGAAGTTTTTGGTGATTTGCTCGGACCTGGTAGAGACTGTTTTGAGAGTAGCTTTGTGTGTTTGTAAGAGGGTTTGTTTGTTGTTGCAAGCGTCTGTTCACTTTGCGAAACTACCGGTAGAATTGGCGGTGTTTTTGACGTGCTATTCGTTTTCGGCTTATCTGTCAATATTTCTAGTAATTTAGTCGATGTTGTACTGTGGTGATTGTCCTGTATTACCACTTCTTGTTCAGCTATACTATCGGTGATCTTAGCCACCTCCGATTCGACAGAAATATCCATGGGAGGTATAATAATCTCCTCCTTTTCGGATATTTGTTTAATAATATCTTGGGCAGTTTGTGTTTGATACAAATCTTTATTTTCCTCAGCTACAACTTTCTCGATCTTGTCAATCACCACATTTGGCTTTTCAATTGCATTTTCTTGAAGAGGAATATGATCTTTTAGACTCGACTCGTCTATCGTAAGATTGTCATCAGTGATGTCATCTTTGACCGATTCTTCAGCGCCTTCCATTATTACAGAAGGCGGTGCTTCTTTCGCTGGAGTCAAAACATCATCAAATTTCTTAATTTTAACGTCTTCGCTTTTCTCGGTAAATTGCGTCTCTAAAGAAAGTTTTTCTTTGTCGACCTTCCTCTTCTTATTTTTGCTTTCGTCTGGTTGAGGTTCTTTTGTTTCACTTTCGGTGGTCATTAAAGCCTCTGCAAGCTCGACTAATTGTTCTGCCCATTGTTTTTGATCCTCTCCTTTTGTCAATTTTTTTTCCTCCATTGCAACAAGTGACATTGTTTTATCTTTATCGATATCTTGCATTATCGTTTCTCCTTTCACATAAGATTCAACTTCTTCGCAGAAATCCATTGAAAAACTGGAGAGAGTTATGGGCTTGGATACTTCTGGAGTTGTTGCGATCTCAACTTGCTTGTCAGCTAGATCTGATTCTGTTACTACAGTTAAGTTTCCTTCAATGTTTACTAATGTTTCTTCTTCAAGTAGAGATTTAACCATTTCCGTTGTAGTCTTGCCTACTGTCTCTAGTGGTAATCGCAAATCGATCTTAGTGTTATCATTGATATTCTCAAGAGATTCTTTTGAAATACTTTCTTCGTTTAGTTCTTTAGTAATTTCATTTTGGAGTACTTCTTCATTTGACTCGCTAGTAATTTTCTCCATTATTTTCTCAACAGGAACTTCATCTTTTGCTTCTTCTGTTAGGTTAATTATTGCTTCTTTAGGTTCATCTTTAGTATCACCTTCTACAATCGACTCTATTTTTTCTTCGACTGACTTGTCTTCTAATTTATCCTCTACTATTGCACTAGTAATGTTACTTTCTTCTGTAACAGCTTCAATTTTCTTTTCGTTTTCCAGCGGCTCTTGAGTAGTATCTTTTAATTCCACAGTAGCTTCTTTTTCCTTTTCAATATCTGTAACTAACTCTTTTTCAGTTTTTACAGTCGAAATGCTAACCTCTTCGAAAACCACTGTTTTTTCAGCTTCCTTTACTAATTTTTGATTTTCTTCTTTAGCTGGTGGCTGTGATATCTCATCCAGTCGTTGTTCAGTGATTAGATCTTCCCATTTCTCGCTACTAAATTCCATTTGTTTTTCAATAATTTCATCAGGCAGCTTCTCAGGTATTGCTTCGTCTAGTTTATCACTGACATCAAAAGTTTGATTATTTGCAGGGATATGTTCGGTTTTATCTTCAAAAACATTCTGGCGAGGCAAATCCGTGATCCCGGCCTCTGATTTAACATCAACTTCTTTTTCTGTTTCTTTATTTTCCGTTGTGCTGTCTTCTAAATTCCTTCCATCTATCTGTTCTACTCTTTCTTTTTCGGTAATTTTCTCAGTTATTTCTGAGATTTCTTTTGGTGTTTTTGGCCTAGCTGGTTCCGCTTCCTTTACTTCTTGCTTATTGCTATTTGTCGGTTGCGGAGGTAATGCAGGTGAGGTAATACCGATTATATTTTGTATGGTTAGCCTTTGAGATTCTGAAAGGCTACTAGCGTCTAAGCGCATTCCTGTATCAATCTTTAAATCCTTGAAAATTTTCGTAGGAGATGTATTAATGTGGTCCATAAAACTTGATTCCGGTGTAAGATCTTCACTCGCTTGTTCTGGAGATAAATCTCGTGCTTTTATTTCTTTTTCGGCGGATCGTCTACGTACATCTTTTGTGGTTTCACTTGTTACATCTACTACTTTTGACATCTGAGTTTTATTGCTAGTTTCAAGACCACCTGAGGTAATTTTTTTCTTTTTCACATGCGTTTTTGTTTCGTTATCGCTTGCAGAATCAGTGATAGTTCTTTTGTTATCTCTATTCTCAGCAGCCTCCATTTTTGCTAATTCGGCAACTGTTTTGATTCGTCT
The DNA here is from genome assembly GCA_902654985.2 of Oryctes borbonicus. Lineage (NCBI taxonomy): Eukaryota > Metazoa > Arthropoda > Insecta > Coleoptera > Scarabaeidae > Oryctes > Oryctes borbonicus. The sequence goes on from LR736903.1 coordinate 744,675, forward strand.
ACTACCTCTTCTTCTGTCTTGTTTAACATTATCTTTCTTTGGTGAGGCATCGATTAGTTTTTTCATCAATTGCGTTTTCAATTTGGATACTTCGAGTGATTTCAGTTGATTTTTCATTGCAGGATCGGGAGTACTCTCTCTAACGTCTTCTTTTACAATAGTTTTTTCTTTCGAAGAGTTCTTAGTCTCATCCTCGAAGGTCTTCACAAATCTTTTCTTTGGATTTGTTAATTTAGTTGCGACTTCTGTGTTTTTTACTATGGTAAGTTCTTTATTAACAGGTTCTATTGGTGGTGGTGGTGGTTCTACTTCAGTTTCGGTTTTGTTAGAACTGACGGGAGGAATTTCCCCCACAATTTCGACAGGTTGTTCTTTTTCGAGAACCGGTGGGGATAGACTGGCCTCTTTCGCGGGAGCAGGTAATGGGGTAGGTTCTTCAACATCAGGCTTATCAGGAAATTTTATAGTCTTGGCATCATGAAAATTTTGTTCGTATTTGTATAGAAGAGGGATGTCTGGTATTTTGGGAACGGCCGTATCCTTAAGGGCTTCGTTGAACGCTTCAAATTCCATCTGGAATTGGGAGTCCTTTTTTCGCTCCACCGATTCGCCATTGGACGTGCTGTTTTGCGTTTCGACTTCTTTACTTTCTTTTTCTTCATTTGGTTTATCGGATTCGGATTCTATAACATTATCTTCGATACTTTTTGGTGAAGGACTGCGTGATTTATCCGTAACATCTTGTATTGATTTTCTTCGATCGGTTTGCGGTATAACTCTTGGTATCTTTCTGCCTTCAACATTTGTAACCAAATCTTCCTCGATATCTTCATCAAAATCGAAACAGGATTTTTCCTTTTCATCGATTTTTGGTGTATCCTTATCTTCTTGTAATCCAGCAGGTGTCGTTGGTTTTGTTGATAGTCTGTCAGATATAAGTGGGATTTCCTCCTCATCTTCATCATCGTCCCATTCAGCTAGGAGGTCGGTGCAGATATCCGTCTTCTTCTTAACTTCTTCGACGGGAGGTGGAGGCGGTTTTAGTTTCTTAGGTTTCGCCGGCGCTTTCGTCACTTTCGGTTTGCGCTTAACTACAGGCTCGTCCTCTGAAGAAGAAGAAGTGGTAGTACTACTGCTGCTAGAACTAAAGGTGATGCTGCTCTCGTCGTCGCTGCTATCTTCGGAACAAACCGGAAGGCCTTGACGTAGCAATTCTAAGTCCTCATCGATGGTTGTGGTTTTGGATAGGGGAAATCTTCGCTTCTTGGTACGCTTGAGCGGCGACTTCTTGGTTTTCTTCGGCGATGATTGGGGCGAACAAGCGCCTCTGAGGTGAGATTTATTATGGAAAACGATGACCTCTATTCGATTCGATATGAAGCCGCAACTGTAACATTTGTATTCCGCTTCGGGGTGTTTAGCCTCCGTAGGCGTTTGTACTAAGATTCTGACTTCGGAATCGTCTTTTCCGAGAAAACGCGGGTGGGTTATGAGGCTGCTCATTTTTCTCGCGGAACCTGATGATGCATGTGATCCTAGAGAGAAAAAAAAAATAAATAATACAAAAATCATTTCTTGTGTAAGGTAGGAACGATTTTAATATTTCGCGTTTTTGTGAATTCTTACCAAATGTCTTGAAATACAACCCTACATCACAGTAAATGTACTCTCATTTATGACCTAATAGACATAATTAACTTTTGACTGAAATAGCGTTTTATACACTATTGTGCAAAAAGGAGGGACAAGATACACATAGGTGTATTTTTAAAATTTCATTTAATGGCCAGGATTCCAGAAATATTTTTTTATTTCAATGATATTTAAGATTTACTTGAATAATACATAAACGTATAAATAGAAAATAATACTTATAAATAAAGATCGCCACTATCCGTGCGCTTGACGGGCGTCGATGCGGGAGTAGCCGTTCGGGTGTGTAATCCGTAGTAATATGCGCAAGATCTCTAAAGTCTTCTGTAAACATTGTAAGCTACAAATCGTAGCTGATAAAAGGGGGTCATCCATTACTACCTAATAATGCTGTATTTGGCAATGTTTATTGTTGTAGCATGCTGCAACTGCTCTTGGTATCGGTTTACACACAATGTCTAATGTTCACAGCGAATTTGAAACAAGCGAAGTATGGAACTTTTTGAAAACTAAAGTAAGATGTCCGGTAACAGCTGTTACTGAAGGAACTACGTTGGTTTTAAGAAAAATCACTATTCAGTTTAAAAACACCATCAACGATTGTTATGGATAACCCAAGTTACCATTCTACTCTAGCAACAAAAAACCCAAATTCGTCTAAAAAGTGTTTGTTACATTTGGTAGTGCCCAATAAACCTGCAAGTAAATATGTCGTAGATGAACTTGTAGAAAAATATGGTCATACGCTCGCTGGCTTCTATATCATTGTATGTTTAACTCTATAGAGTAGATTTGGGGAATAGATATATGTTACAATAAGCATATTAGAAGCGATGGTTATGGAAATGGAAAGCGCAATGTTAAATCGCACTGTATAAAATAATTTTTAAATATCCTACATTTTTCACAAATATTAATCCTTTATATTAAATTGTTATTTACTGTTTTTATCCAGTTCTAACAAATTAAAAAAAAAATCCAAATAAAGAAACTAAAATAACGGAAAATTACAATTTAATACGTACTTCCTGAACTGCCTCTTCCTTTACCACGAGATGGAGAATCCTTTGATTTCTTCGGCGCCGGAGATCCAAAAATGTCTGCATAATTCGGCTTCTTTTCTGGCTCTAATTTGGGGTCGTTCAATATATTTGGATCTCCGCCTATTTTCTTCTCGGCCATGACGACATCCCCACGAAATTTTTCCATAAACGAGTGCTTAGCTCGGTACAGATCTAAAGTGCGTATATGCAATATGTTATCTGCAACAGTCTACGACACATGTACATACCCAATCCTTTCTTAATGTACTCATATTTTTTAGAAGAATTATACGATGATATATGGGTTAGTTGTCTTACGAATTCGCTGAAAGCATTTCACATTATAGCATTCGCAAAGAAAATACTTTAATACGTACTATTTCTCTTCATCGAAGAATTTCACTACTGCTAACGGTGGCTTCTTAAAACTTTCTGTTATGTCGACAGGCAAATCTTCGAACGATACAATCTCCCCCGGCCACCAACAAGGTCCCAACTTCACCCAGACTACATCGCCGTTATTAAATTCCGCAGAACTTTGTTCACACATCTTTATTCACTATGTATGGAGTAGTATAATGCATGAAGATAATCTGTAACGTGACAAATAACGTGTGTGAACGTATGCAGGTACCAAAACAAAAACACGTAACAATTTTGCCCGTTTAAAAACAAAGGAACGTTAGTTAATTATTTATAAAATGACACTGCCGCACTTTACAATTTAGGTTTAGGCGCGCGTTATCGGGTGAACATTTTGTAAACAGCAGCGGTCTTGATTTCGGCCTTCTCTTCTCAGCTACATAAACTAGATTAGCTATTGGTCATTTTATAAATAGCCACTGGAAACACATAATGCTAACCATAACCCTATTTTTTATCTTCACTTTGCCTCCACCATTTATCTTCTGGATCGTCTTTTACCGGATAAACGTGCGCAGCACCGCGCTCAACGACAGTTCGTCTTGTTTAAAAATATTTACGAAGGCGAAATTTACTTGTCAGAGACGTACATGTTTTACCCATAATACATTTCGTTATTGGCGTCGTCAATAATGCCAACATACTTCTCGATTCCCATTTTCTCAAGAAAGCGGTTTTCTTTGAATACGTTTAAGGACGAAATATTTACGAATGAATTCTAAAAATATCGCTCTGTATTTTAATACCAAATACGTATAAAATCAAAATAATACAAAGCAATTCGTAACTGGGATATTTACCGCGTTGACAACCATATTGTTACCAAACGGAGGTACGGAGATTGCGCCTAGATTATAATGAACGCATCCTTAGTTCCCCAGACACCTCCGTAAACATTGCAACTATACAAAGAATGTTATGAAATGCATTTTATATTTATTCCATCGTAACTTCTAATTACGAATAAGGTTTAATACGCGTTTATCGCAGTTTAATTAATAAATAGTTGTAATAAGGGAGCCTGCAGAAAGGAGTTGCGCTCCAAAAAATTTGTTGAGACTAGACAAACTCGTGTCTATTCGTCTCATAAGAAAGGGTTCGTGTTGCTTGCTGGTTTCCTCGATAGTCGACAAAACACGAGTTTGTCTAGTCTCCGCTAATTCCCTGAAGCGTACGGAAAGTTTACTCGTTTCTGCAGGCTTCATTATAATCTACGAAAAACACTACGTAGCAAGGCAATTGAACATTCTCTTATATGAAATTCAATTTTTAAATGTTAGGCAAGTAAATGAAATTCATATTTATAAGAAATATTAGGCATATATAGAATTATTAAACACTTACTAAGAAATCAATTTTCCTTCCTAATGAACGCAAAAATGTGAAAAATTTATTTATTCACGTTTAAGTAAATATTGAAAAGTGGAATAACGTGTACTTAGAAAATTTGCAAATATTTTTTTCGGTATTTTCAATACTATAAAGTCACGAGTTTAAAATGTAAAATAAAATTGATGAAATCGTTTTTAAATTTAAAATAAATATTCCATATAATAATAAAATCAGGTAAACAGAAACAAAAGTTACGAATATTACGTTTCACCTTTATTGAAAATTCTTTTCTATACATCTTATTAAAAATCCTTCACATATAAATAAAATAATTATCCATTAGTCGCGTTAAAATGTATATACAATTGGCCTAGGTATTAACACTTCAACATCAAGGCGTTATTACAGAAGACGAAAAGATTTGCTTCAAAATCTGCGGCAAGGTATTCAAGTCGATACAGATAAAGGCATGCCCGGCGGGTAGTTGTCGAGTTAATCTAAAAAATTCCATATTGCAGTTTCAATTAAGTATTAGAATGTTGCAATCAATATTACCGCTCTGCCTGATCACCTAAACCACCTATAAATATTGTATAAGCTTTCACTTTCTCGTGAGAGGTTAAAATACTGCCTAATTTAGCAGGTGAAATTCCATAGCGTTGTAAGTTAGCATCAGAAAGTACTATAACGATGGCTTCATCGCAGTCCTCTTGAGACAATTCTTCAACGGCTAATTTGGTTGCTTCCAACGTATTATCGCCCTGCCAACAATATTGGGCATGCGCATGCATCACCTGGAAAAAAGAAAATTGGAAAAATACTGACGGTATTAAGGTATAAGACCTGGGCTCACCCTTAATATGTCTAATCGTTCCTTGTTGTTTGTTGGAGGCTCTTTCCGTTTAATAAACTCAATTTTATCCGTATCACCCGAATGACCGATAATCTCATATTGAATCTTATCTTCGAATCCTTCGAACGCTTCCATTACTAAGACTACCGCTTCTAATTCTCTATCTAACCTTCCGTCGTAAGAATTGAACCTAGGAGGCAATAAAATATGTGTGGTAGATGAGTTAAGGTATTGAATGATTAGAAAAGTAAAATTCTGGAATATAGAGGTTTTTTGCTTATTGGAGTTAGAAAAAGGTTTTACCTGTACATGCTTCCAGAAACATCTACAACAACCCTAAATAGTTTTGGTTTCATCTGCGGTGTTCCCAGTTCAGGTTCTTGTTCCGACCTTCTTCTAAATATGGTCTTTTCACCTAATAAGCCTATACAATCTCAATTAAAATAACGTTACTAAAGGAAAATTTCAAGAATACCATCGATTAGTTTAATATCGTCCAATTCTCCCGTCGTCTGGTGCCTATTCCACTGTCTTTCTTTATTTTTAGCTTGTAGAGAACCCAAAATCACACGCAATGATTGCACTTGCTTAGAAACGGCTTTAGAAAAAGCGGAATATAAGGTAGCATCGTAGCCGCTCATACCTATTTCTTTTAACTTCTCTTCAAATGCTTTCCTACCCATTTCCCTCGCTGCCTTCAAAACGTGTTCGGGAACAGTCGCTTTTTCTTCGTCTGAGAGCTATAATTGCGGACTAAAATAAGATTTTTGCATAGCTTATGAAATAAATAATAATGCACGAATTCATCATGCGATTTTGGAACTGGAAAGATTTTTCAAATTTTTGATTTTCTCACGAATTTCTAGTTAAATCTGTAGAGGCTAAACTGGGTTCATTTACTATTCGTATTAACGAGTACTCTTTACTCATTTTAAAATTTGGAAATTCTTTTAAATTAAAAGTTTGTTCGACAGAAGATTATACATAGCGAAAAGGCAATTTTTGGAAAAAGCTCTAAATGGCCCATATTTGGAAAATGGTCTAATTACTTGATGTACAGGATGGCCAGCATCAAGCCTGTACGGTCCACCTTTCCCTCCCAAGCCTGCAGTGTCTCTGCCACCTGTTCCACCGGCCCATGTGTTACCTCCAACGTGAGGATCATTTTTAGGATCTATTTTGCCATGTTTTGGAGAAGAAACATCTTTTCTGAAAGAAAGAAATACATGATTTTACATTAAAAAGATTTTAGAACAGGAAAACCTTCGTTCGCGTTAACTCACCCACTTTCACTTTCCACAGTTACTTGTAGGTATTCCTTTGCTCTTTTCGTAGCCAGATATTCAGCTGTAAATATATTCTTGTCAGTAAATCCATGTTTCAATAATACCTGACCAAGGGTGTCGATTACTTCCGGACTATAGCGGTCGAAGTCAAATACATTGAAGATGGCATCTTCCAGATCAGTGTTAGGATATTGCTACAAATGTAAAACAATAATATGTCGCAGAAGTGTACACATCAGCATTGCTTACTTGCAGATGTTTTACGATATTAACTACTTCTCTTGTGGAGTAGGGGTAATTCACTAAACCCTGATCGGCCATTAATCTTAGTTCGCCGAAAACCCCGACAAGTTTCCTGATAATTTCTTCGGGAACTGCAGGCCCGTACTGCTTTAGCATATTAATCTCTGATCTACTAGTCGGATTGTCGACAGCATGACTGCTAAATAGATCTCCCAAAGCGCCAAAGAAATCGTTTCCGAGAAAAGGGAACCCTGGCCGATTCGCTAAGATGATGATCCTAAATTCAGGATGGGTCAAAATGTAGTTAGATATATCTAAGCCTTGGTCGGAAGGTAACGACGTCACTATTCTTCTTCCATCGCTCAAAATCATTTGTCCAGATTCTGCTAAAGTTTTTAGTATGCAAGTCACGTGAGTGGGTGCTTTGTCAGCTTCATCGATGACTAGAACGTGGCCGTATTTAATTGCCCTAACCAACGGAGAATCTTCATGAATCAAAAGTCCATCTTTCACTGTTGGTTGCACTGTTAGAGTCTGTACCGTGGTATCCCTGTGAAGTTGGATGTATTCCCTAGGTCGATTTAAAAGTTCCAAGAACCTATCGACAATCTTATTCTTTCCAACACCTTGATTACCAACCAAGAGAAGATGTTGCCCTAGCTGAAAGTCTTGAAGCAATCTCTCCATCAAACGTAGATGCTGAGGAACGTCATAGAAGAGTATATTAGGAACTTTAGTTGCATTCACGGTTTTAAATACAGGGGCCTTAGTTGCACCTATGGTTAATATACCATTAACTGTACCATATTCCAATGGTTCCTCTAAAAGGCTCTGGTCATTAGACGTGATTCCCAGGTTCTGAACAGTTTTTTCAAGCGCTTCTCTAGTTAGGGAAGGTAAAAATTTCATCATGAAAGTGGCTTGGATAGTGTCATAAAGGTCATCTGAGGGATACTTTTGCATTCTAGAAGCTATCCTCAAAAGCTGTCTAGTTGAGAGATGTCCAGCTAAATTTCTGAGCGCCGGATCTTGGTTTAGACGCAGAAGATGAGCCAAATCGATGATTCTATGTAAAGGTTTCGAAATAACACCATACTGTAATAAAATCCAACGGATGAATTAACCTTTTGACCGGTAACTATAAAGGAATATAATATAAACGTACCTGAGATGTTATTATATGCATTTCTTCTTGTTTGCTCAACGCCTTCGCTTCGTGGAATATGAATAAGCTTAAGACCTCTGGGGACATCCAATTAACACCAGTTTGTAAGCTAGGAGGCTCCCCAATAGCGATTATGCGAAACTCGGGATGAATTTTCAGTATACCATTGTTTGAGAGTTGTTCGTCAGAAATATTGAATTGGTTCTTCATTTGTTGGTAACGTTCTTGGCTCAGAAGTCTCTTTCCATCATGTAACTGTAACTCACGGTCATGCACCAATCTGTAATAAATATATTGTGAAAAGATTGCTTCTTTTCAAGATCAGATATGATTTTACCTATGCAAAACCGACAGGGTACTGGGATGTATCCTATGAATCCCATCCAAAATAGCAATTTTTCCCTCCAAAGCTGCTTGAATTAAAGGCGAGTACCTCCAAACGGTATCGCCATTATCCAAAGTCGTTCTTTGCTGGATCAAATCCCGGGACGTCATATCTTGGTATAGCACGATCATTTCCGTCTCTTTCCCCATCATCTCCGCCATCTTGTTGACCAAAATACTCTTACCGCAGCCTCTTGGACCGACAAGGCAGAAATCAGCAACTGTGAAAGACTGCAGCATCTCATGTATTAGCTTATTTTGTCCTTCCGTTTCAACATAACCTCCACTCTGCTTGGATGGAGGTTTCGGATTGAACATTTCACCTAATCTTTGTGATATGTAAGCTAGCGATATCGCCTGTTTCGATTCAACGCCTACTTTTAAGGTAGTTAAAAGATTTTCAACGGATTTGACACCATCTTTTAGGAAGGTGTTGTAGGGATAAAGGCGGTAAAAAACGTTATAAATTGAAAGATCTGGGTTGCGTTCCTGAAAATTGATTTTTTTATTGTTTGGAAGACTAAGTGGGATTAGTTACCAAAATTTTAGCTGCCAATGGAAGGTTGTCAATTGGAAAATCTGGTAAGCCTAGAGTAGCGCTTTCTTTACTTAATAGAACAAATGCGGTTGATAGTAGGTCATGGAGTTTTCTTTCAGGTACATTCGGAGCAATGGTTTTAAGTTCTTGCAACCATTCCTGTTAGAATAGCAAACATTGATTAATGAATTTAGTTAATTCTCGTATGCTTTTATTGATTTTGATTTTTAATTAAAATAATCCAATAATGTTGCTTTACAAAAAAAAAAACTTGTTTTTATCACGAATTTAATTTCAGAAAAGTATTCGTGACAAGTTGTCAGTGGTACCAAAAATTAGAGAAAAAGGAATTATACACCAAGCACAATAATTTCAGACGTGAAATTTATTTATTCGAACAGCTAACAGACGTCGCAAGGCAAATAATTACTTCTACCTAGTCGTAAAACCTTCAGTGGGACATATTAAAGCCGGTGGTGGGTTGTACCTTATATTGTTAAAACTTCATCAAAAATAACACGCAAGAAGTGGCGGTGCATCGTGTCATCACCATGTATACCTCTAATAAACTGAATGTTAGGTAGTATCTGGAATATTACATTAGTGTAAAGTTTGAAATGAATGGGCTTCTGCATCGCCGACTATTGTATGTGTGTCAGTACAGCGACAAGCATTTTATTCGGCCGTAAATCAGCGTACGTGCAGCCGAGTTCCCGCTTTCGCATAGTTTGGAAGATGAATATCTTACTCCGTGCGTTGTTTGCTCAGTTCTGGAATTTTGTGCTAGTTAGGGAAGATCGCAGAAGTCTTTTTTATGTAGTTAGTTTAGTGACGGTGGTCACGGAAGAAAAGTTCGCAATAATAAAAGGGTTTTTAAATTATGTAGATCAAACAATGCTAAACGATATATTTGGGATTCTCTTATGCCTTGATCGATTAGCATTTTGTTAAAGTAGAGCAAACTTAATGTGCTCACCATATCTAAAGAACCGTTGATTATTTTTTCTGGTACTAAAGAATTTTTTTTCTTTTCTAATTTCGACCAAAACGGCATAAAAACATTCATATCGTTGCCACCTGGCGAAAGAAAAGAACGGAAGTTGTGATCAGAGATTGTGGGGAATAACATCTTAACAACTTTATAATTTGCATTTGCCATTTTGAATTTCCTCTTTCCCTAATTAACCGCCGCTGAAAAAAAAAAGCACCAACCCCCTCAATTAAAATCAATTGATATCTGAAGGCTCTACGCCATAATTTCAACCGCAATATTACAGTAGCGTCTCGCGTCGCGGCTATCGAGATCCTGGAGGGCGATAATGTCTTCACTTCGCTTCAATTTATCGCTAGCTAAATTGAATGTGTTTCCATTACAACTATGCGGAGTGGAAACGGTGAAGGTACGGGACGCGTTGGATAGCTTTTCTGGGAGGGAGTTTCGATGCGGGGGAAAAAGCAAAAACATCACGCGAGCTTTTCGATAGCTTTTCCCAAATCTTCGAGTATTGTTTACTGGCATGCGATCAACCGGCGAAAAACCAACAAGTACAATACAACCTGACTACGTCAGAGGTGTAGGTATTTTATTTATAAGGAAGTGTGGTTTGAATTTCGGTTCGCTTTAGGGGGAAGTCGGATTGATTTTAATGCTCACAATGACCTTGAAATGGATAATTATTGATAGAGGAACAAGTGAAGCTATATTTACTTCAACGAAGTTTCACAGAAGAAATATAACTAAAGTAAAGGTGGAGTTTTAAGTATTTCACGAAATTCTGCACCAAATACTTTTCAAAAACTTCTTCGTTAAACGTAGGCTTGAATAAAGCTTGAAATACCTATCTTTTTATATATTTATTATTTATATATTTTGTAATTAATTTTTTAATAAATATACACAATTATTTTAATACAATAAATGTATAAATTAAATAAACAATGAAAGGAGAAAAATTCATTTTTTTTTCTTGCATTTATTTAAACCTTTTGTTTAACTCTGAGAATTTCACTTCAAAAGTGGGGTAGATTTCATATCACGCTTTTAATTCTTTTTTACTTTTATGCACAAAAAAATTGATTTATAGCTTTAGAATATATTTATTTTTAACAAAAAACGCAAGTGAAAATTTCCGAATACAATAAATACACTTTAACCTCTATCCAATAATCTTTTCTTCTCGAAACAACCTGCACCTAATTCGTAAAATCAACAATTTTTTAATACCAACAAGCAACACTACTTGTTAAATCTCATAAATGAACTGCTTCTTGCGCTTAAAGTGCTTTCACTATCGCCCACACTTTTCTTTGGAATATTCGGCATAAAAATATGTAATTGCCTCTTGCAAAAATCGAATCTATTCCTCGTCATCATTTCAGATTGTTTGGCAGGTTTCACTCTTAGATCTTGAGGACACGAAATAAGCTTACTTTCTTCGAAAACTTCTTCAACGACTTCGTTCACGTCCTCTTCGCTAATTTTCGAAAAAACGTTCTTGGGTGCGCTATTGGGTTTGTATCTTCTATCAGCAACGTAGTACTCGGGTTTGGGCAAGAGATTCGAGCAAGTGTGAGCTGTTACTGCTCGTTTTTTCACGTCAGGTTTCAATAGGTTTTCTTTTAAGTCCGCGATCTCAGTGTTGGTGAGATTCATCCAATTTAAGACGCGTTCTGATAAAGTATTTGAGTTGTTCCTTTCGGTGTTTGAGGAATAAGTAAAATAGGGTGTGATTATAGTATTGTTGGCTGCAGTATCCAGTGATTTATCGGGGATTTCCAAGCTTTTACTCTTGCGTGTGGGAAGCTTCTTGTGCTTGACTACTAGTTCCTCCGTTAAGGATCTGAATTTCACGTGAGTTTTTGGGATAACGCTTATGGTAATAGTCTTATTATCGCTGTTATTATTGGGGTGGATTTGTTTCGAAAGTGTCGGAGTTTTTTTTAACTCACTCCCACCTGTTACCGTAAATTGGAAATGGGATGTTTTGGATTCATCGCCTTTCATTCTACTGACTCGGTCACTGGCGGTACTTCTGGTACTTCCGGTACTTTTTTGACTCCTCGCTGTTTTGGGGAAGTTGGCAATCTCACCGAAGGGATCTGCCTTATCCAATATGACGTGGTGATGATCCCCATCCCAGATCGTCTTCACGAATAGAGATCGCGAGCTTGATTCCCAACGATTATTGTTCATAATTCCGAAGCACATCACTTCCTCGTTGTTGTTTTTTTTTTACTTGTACTTTGGTACAAATTCAATCTTTCGCTATTGAGGGTTTTCGATAGCAATCGATACGTTTTTATTTCTATTATAGCCGTCAGACGACGGGTGGATTTAAAATGGTCCGCGACGAGACACGCACGCGGGTTTTGTCGAGCGCAAGGTGGAGGAGAGACAAACTTACCTACCTCTCCGAACAATGGCCCGGAAATATAGTCGAATATAGTAGACCGCAATCTGAGAGAGTAAAGTTTTGCTCTCTGCGCCACATGGTACGACACTTGCGCGTTCAGATTTACACCAGTTCTTCGAGGAGATCGTTTGGCAGTGGTTAATTTCAAGAGGATTACTGTTATTTATTTATACAGTAGAATCCCGATAGTTTGAGATGAATAAGACCATCGTCACTACGAAGTGTACCATACTTTATAATGTTTTCGCCACATTCTAGCTCGTATCTTGGATTGTATCTTTGATTGCTCCGCGTGAAAAAAAAATGTCGGAGTTTAGTACTTCCCGAGTTCAAAAAGATTGAGAATAACCGCTGTAGGTAATAGAGGATGGGGTGCAATTTGGAGGAGAGCGGCAAAGGTGCTGGCGCCGCCAATGTTAGGTGATACCGCTACCATGTGACGTATACGGATGAAGTGTGTGAAGTATCTTGATATTTTCTCAGTTATTCTTCGCTCTTCTCTATGCCCCGTGATTTTGAGCGCATAATAATATTCAATTTCAATACCATTGTATTTTTGAATAAGTTAAAAAAAGAATGCGACAATACCTTATCCTGCGCTTAATAAAACAAATTTCCCTAAAATCTAAATCGTCTTAAATTGTTCGTTTGCGCTAGAATCCTGACCCGAATTTCGAAAAATAAAACCCAACAACTGGCATCAGATTTATGGCAGTAGCATTTGATTTAGAACTCGCCGTTTTGGCAGAAAAAAATAAGCGCCGCTGTAAGGTTAATAAATGTGCGGCTGCCGTGTAGGTATTCGGCGTATGGGCATGTCAAACCCCTCAGACGTCGAGGTTATCGACTTGAATTTCATTAATCGTCTCCTCACGCACCTGCCGAATATACTACCTTTAACGTACCGTACATCAGCGGGAGATGTAAGCCGCCCCTAATTGATTACATTTTTCTCTCGAAGCGAAAGCAGGAGCTGTAAATTTTAAGATTAATTGATTCGAAGGAACGATATTCATAAAAGGTAGTCGATTTGCTAATGTCGCTTTCCAACTACAGCAATATGAAGCTTAATTTTAGCGTGCGCAGTAATTAAAAAACGCTTTCCCGAAATATTTGCGACCTCATAATATCGTGACCTAAATTACATTCCGCAATCCAAATTCGCCAATCTTTCTTGCACCACTCTGTTCCATAAAACGGTGACATCTTGATATTTTTAGGAGTCTTAATGACTAACGATTATGAAAGATATTACAAAGGTTATAATCGATAAAAACATCGCAGTGGTCGACCAAGTGAAGAAAGCGAAGACAGTTCCATCTTCTGACAAAACCATGGCGTCAGTTTTTGGGGAAAAAATGGCTTGGTGGTAAAAGATGAATAGAAGTCTCCGGTTGATGATTTTGAGGAGCTCAACGATTCTCAATAAACAAGGTATCGAGGCTGTTGAATAAAAATATTTTTTCCCAAATTTTTGGTGTTCTCTTTGTTAGGTCGGGTAATTCTAGGACCACTCTCGTATCTGTGTACCCAAGAGAAAAAATCTTTTGGACTTGCCAGTGTTTCTGTAATCATTGTTTTGAAAATATGCTTGCCCTTAAAATAAGCGAATTGTTTGAAATTGATATATTCATTCAATTTAATATTTCTCGTCTTTTTTCTCATTCAAATCAATTTCTTAAACGAGAAGCCAGAGCTCTTCAACAATAAGATAATTTTACTAATTGATTTTCAATATCGTTTCCAAAACTTCACGTTTCAAATTATCGCTCGCATATACGCTTTAGCTAGTTAACGAGGCGCAACCTAAATATGCTGCCGATAATTGCAAAATCGATGGATTAACTATTAAATCTTCATTATTATTTTAAAGAGTATTGAGGTGAAGCCATTATCACGAAGAGCGTATCCATTTTGGAGCTTGAACGGAAGCTCGTAAACCTAAATACGAGTTTAGCGGGGAAAAAAAAAACAAAAATAGGGAAGTTAGACACGTGTTGCGTGTTTCTCGTGCGTTGAAGATCGAAAAACAAACAGCTTACAAGGAAAAAACTACACACGCACCCAGAAGGCAATAAAATAGACATAGGCGTGCTAGAAATTTACGCTCTTATTTTTCCAAATGCAACATTATTTACGAGTGCTTTTAGATAAAAAAAAGAAGGGTGAATGCCCGAACTTATTATAAATTTGTAGTTCCGATAATAAAGGCATTTTTGTTAATTTTCTACAGCCATTATTGACTTTAATAATTAGAAATTACTACTTAATGCTGAGTTTGTTTTAGATACCAATTTGCCATAAATAAACTTATAAAAAGATTTATTAAATAGAAAAATGAAATGGAGCATACCTGAAATGTATTAGTACCAACATCTCTAGCTTGAAATCTGGATCTTAAAGGTGGATCTAAAGGATTTCCTCTGTACCTAAATACAGAAAAACGTACGATGTAGGAAATGTTTTTTTTTTAATTTTTTAGACTTACTTAGGAATAGGTAAACCTAACGCAATTACTCTAAAATCCTCATTAACTCTAACTAATTGCCATTGATCCAATTGTTCTTTGCTGTATTCCTAAAAGTAACAACGAAGTCTATTATTTTTTCCACTTTCTTCTTCCGTACAATCTAATAATATCAAAAAAGATTTGTCATAAAAATATTTGATTCGCAAATTAAAGTGATCAAATGCTCCGTTTTGTTCGACGTCCCATAACCAGTGATGAAGACAAATCATACGAATTGATATTGTTGTGACATGGCCAAATTAAGAATAAAGGCAGCGTGTAAATTGAAATTTATAGTCTAGGCAGAAATATGCATATAAAAATTATGCATTGCGTAAATCAGCAAACTAATACCGGGAAGTGCCATATGGGCATTTGCTACTGGTAGCATATTAAAAATTGCAACGATCATGGAATTAATTCGGAACTGGTTCTACGGTTGTTGGAATACCAATCTCTTCGCACACGGTTCCAAACTGATTCCAATGTCTGTTGGAACCACAGTTGGAAGAAACCTAACTATGCGTGCTTAGTAATTTTCCAATTTTAATAAAATATAAGTATATACAATGTATTTTCAAGCCATTGTTCTGTCACACTAATCAAAGCTTGTCTATTAGTAAACTTGACTAACGAAAGTCAAAACTATTAATTTCAAATTAAAATTAAAAAATATATTTTTACTCGATAACACCTGTCGCATAAACTAGAAAAACAAATTAAAGTATTTGATTCTTAGAAGGAAGCCTTGAAATGTCAATTTTCAATAATTATTATTTTAACGGATAACCTACCTGAAGCAATTTATCATATCTTTGAGCTGGAATTAACAATCTACCATCCTCCAAATGCATTTCCCTGTTCTCCAATAAATTATTTAATACGGGTAAGACATTTCTTTCTGCTTTCTCGATGCCTTCCAAAACTAACACCCTTCCAGTTACAGCTGCGCGGACGGCACTCTAAAGCAATTATTTTCTAAGACGAATCTAAATAAAACATTTTGTATTGCTACGACTGACTTACTTGATCAAAATATTTCGCCGAACCACCAACGATTTCTCTCCTTTGTTTGATATCAGATTCGGTTGTATCTCTACTTAAAGCAATGTATTCGTGTTCCCTATTTGTCAATTCCAAATACTGTAAGGCTAATTTTCGTCTCCGAGGGCCTGGCGGTCCAATAAGGAACACATCTTGACCTAGCAAGTCTTTTTGCATCATCCATCGTAAGTGGTGTAAGACACTTTGGCCTAGATTATCGGTATCTGAAAGGGAACTGTTTCAGTACAAAGATATATATTTGATCTAAGCTTACAATAATTTCTAGGTACATATTCTGGATTATTTTCTTGTTTTATAATTTTGGTAATTCCACCTATTGAGACCGAATCACTCGAAACATAGGCCCTAACTAGGTTTGGTTGTACACCATTCACGTGTCGCAAAATACGTACCAAGACGTTAAGTCGCCTACTAGTAGCGCTACTGCTAAGCATTGTAGTAATACTGTATGACTTTTTGAGTTATTTTGTTTATAAAAATTTTTTTATGGTGAAGTTACAAAGGTTATGTTATACGTCAGAGTTGTTAGTTTCTTTCAGGCCTTTTAAATTTAAAACCTACGCCGCAATATAGGCAACCTACTTATCAACTGTTATAAATTATTTTTAATTAATTTTATTTAGATAGATGAAATATTTGAAATTGTTTGCGATTTGTGAAATGAAATACATTGGCTTGCACAGAAATCGCAAAAAAAATTCAAAGAAAATGGATATTCTAATTTACCAATTTTTAAATAAGTTGGTTGCATGTAAGTTAGGGTTGTAAATGGTCAATTTTTATTTAAATTTAACAATCTTTATATTAAAAATTGAAAAAAAAATGGTTAATATAATCGATAAAATGTTAACAATGAATAAAGGACCGAGGCAAGACAAAAAAACAACATTGTTCCTGTTTTAGTTTGCTTCATATTTTATTGTGTACGGATTGAATTCATAAGCGCAGCTTGAGGTCTTCCTATCCTTCCCTCATATTTCATATTCATATTTAATGCCGACACTATTAATTTGAATTCCAAAACTTGCCAGAGCTTGTTTTGGCGATTTTATTGTCTGTGTTTCTAGGCACATTATCCAAATTGTATACTTTTTTCAACTCAAATTGAACGTGAAATTTAGAGTTTAGCAAGAATATTTAAGAATATTTCCTACACTATGAGTGAAATATGGGGATTATATGGCGTGTGGTGTTACATATAAGATATATCTGAAATTTCAAGATAGTTTCATGATGAGTACAGATTTTGAACAAAAATCATAGATGGGGCTACTTAAGTATCTATTTGGTAAAAACAATGTAATCGCCTACACACTTGCCTAATTATAGGTAGGTTTAAGGTATAATAAAAGCGGATATACTGAAGTAACCGTTTATTTACGAAATGAGTGAATACAATAACAAAATAATACTAGGTACATAGAAGGAGTACGGGGATTCCCGCCCTTTTTAAGCATGCTATATATAATTGCATGTATGTCGGCAATGCAGTTAACTATGATTTTTGCGGTGCTTTCATTGTTGCCACACCAACACTAATAAAAAAAAATTGTGTTCTGGAATTCCCCACGAATTCCACACTTGTTCCCTATATACGACTTTATACTTTAAAAGATAAATATTCGGAAACAGAATACATGTAACAAATGCATATAGAAAGAAGAATGTTTGTAACCTATGTTGCCTTCATGAAGTAATTTCTTAATATTTGCTCCATTTTTCTAGTAAATTACCTACATAACTTACTTCATCTTAAACATTTACAAGTGCTCTTTATGGTATTAACGCAAATTACATTGTAGAATTCCCATAATCGTCACTAAAAGCATCGTTATTTTCCACTTGAAACATTATATTTGTGCGATATATTCTGCTGAGTATACACATCGTGTCTTTTTTTATTTTGTATTAATTATGTTCAAATAGGTACGCTACACACTAGTTTTCCTTGATTAAGCTGGATGGAACACGCGATAGCAATATTAAACTAATTATTACATCATCACGAGTCCGCACACGTCAGATGTGAAAATAGCCTTTTGAAGTGAAGATGGCTTTGGCTTTGCTGCTGGTGCTACTCTTTAGTAGTTGTATAAATGGAAATTTGATATCTTTGAAAGATGAATACGCTCATAAGCGTTCACTTTCGCAATGTTTAATGAGAGCCGTCAATTGTTGCTTACCATTTGGAGAAACCATTGTCGTGGTTATGTCGAATTTTGAACCAGAATGGGATATGGCGGTAGATTTTAAGGACATTCTTCTAGAAGACCTATCAAATTCTAATAAAGTTTCTTACGTCTTGAAGAAAATCGACGGCAATGAAATACCTCCATCTTATGCGAACCCTGTTGGGGCTTACATCATACGTTTAACCCAGAATCTAGATGATTTGCGCCGAGATCTGTCGCTTTTAAACATGGAGGAGGGTTTCGACCCCCACGCCAAATTCTTCATGGTCGCTACAGATACATACGCCAATTCTAAGGATGCCTTGCAATACGTGGCTGATCTAATATGGAATTTTAGACTGGTGAACGTTGTTGGGTTCTTACCAAAGGGATCTAAAATGGAAACTTACAACGTCTACATTGGTCATATTGATGGAAAATGTGGGCAATCCCTGAAGCCTGATAAAATCGATGAATGTACCAATGGAAAAGCAAGTAAATATTGGTTTATTGATAAAATTCCGAAAAACTTGAATGGTTGCCCGTTACAAGTAAGGACGAGCATCATAGAACCTTTTATTATCCACAAAACGGAATTGACGCGTCCTAAAAGTAACTACAATTTAACAGACGGGTTGGAGGTGAAGTTGTTGAATACCATTGCTGATTATATCAATTTGACCATTAACTATAGTGCGACGCAATCTGCCGATGTTTATGGAAAATTTTATTCGAATTTTACGTTTACCGGATCATATCTTGATTTGAGCAACAAGAAAATTGATCTCATAGTGGGATACGTCGTTTCTAGACCTGAGACTCAGGAAATTTTCGATACCATAACCTCTTATTTTCAGGATTCGTTGGTGTTTTGTGTTTCCCACGCAAGGAGGTTACCAAATTGGATCATTGTTGGAAAAACTTTTAATAGCTTCCCTGCCATCATATATCTGCTCTTGTGCGCTGTTTTAAGCAATTTAATGTATTGGTCAGGGCAAATAGAAGCAATGGAAAGTGTTTACTATAAGACCTATATCGATGTAATCATGAGGGTTTTAAGGGTCTTGTTTGGTTTAGCTGAAAATATTTTACCCCGGACTAATATTAATCGTTTTCTAATATTATTGGCGATCATTTGCTCTTTTTTTTTTAGATCAGCGTACACCATTTATTCTATGAAATCTCTATCAATAACGCACTGGGAATACCAAGTTCATACAACTCGCGAGATTCTAACGAGAACCATACAATACTATCCATTATGTCCGAATTACTTCGCCAAACGCGAACTGGCGCAGATGAAGTCGTTGAAATTGTGCGAAGACTACACGGGATGTTTGAATCGGACCGTCGAATCCGACGAATTCGCAACGTGTATGCCTAAATTGAACGTCCAGTATCTTTTCCGTAAATTTCTCGACGAGAACGGGTATCCTAGACTGTACTGTTTCAACAAAGTCATAGTCACCTATCCTATCGAAATGTTGATGTGGAAAGGACACCCGCTCAAGCCGAGAATTAATAAGATGGTCGATCGGTTGTCTGCCGGAGGGTTCATTTACAAATGGGAGAAGGAGATTTTCGATGATTTGGTATTAAATTCCAAGATAAGGAACTTTGTACGGAGCGAGGAAATCGTTCTAACTTTTTCGCATTTGAGTTTACCTTTGGTATGTGTACTGATCTGTTATTTTGCGACAATACTTGTATTTATTGGCGAAATTATGGTACATAGGCGAAAATATGGGAAAGTTATGTAAAATTTATTTTGTTATATTTCTTATATAAAAAAAAAAATGATTGTAGCGACATCTATTATTTATTTTTTTCAAATATATGCGGTGTAGAATTCTGTATTTATAAATCTATAAATAAATATACAAGCTTCTGACTAGATGGCACCAGGAGTACAATAATTAATAATAATAAATAAATAAAAAAAATCATTTTTACTAATCAGCATTTAACTAATGTTATTATAGGTACATTTATTTGGAAAATTTAAAAATGAAAACCTCCAAAACAAAACAAATAAGAGCTAATACATTTCCAGCGATCAACACAAAGAATGCCGAGTAATAATCATATATTGTCATTTGTTTATTTCTATTATCTGCTGGTCTGTTAGCCTTAGAATATTGGATTTTGTATTTTTGTAAATACGGCACCGATAACATTACATCTGCTAACCATTTTTGCAGTAATCCAGCTGAAAACCTCACGTAAAAATTTTCTTTTTGAAATTTAAATTTTGAACTTACCTTGCCTGCATTTGGTTAGAATACGATTGAAGGACGATCTGTAAGGGACTCCTCTTCCTAATGGCCAGCCCAGCGGCGCAGATATCAGATAGTTCCTGGATATCCGTAAATCATCTGGGTTGTAACCCATGAAAATTCTATTAGAACCAAATAATCCCTTGCAACGCCATTGCAAATTGTATTGTATTAGATTAAATGTTGATATCATAGCTGCTGGATTTTCCAGAATATAACGTGAAGCGCTGCACCAACTATTGCGGAAAATTAGATGGCTGCAATTGAAAAGATTACAAGTTTAGAAAAAAAAAAGATCTGTTTTATTTTAGAACCATACCTCTTAACACGCTTGGTAAAAGTATCGTTATTTTCTAAAATACCTACGATATTTTCGGTACTTGAAGACTCGAGGAGTAAGTTGTATCCTTGATCCAAAAAGTCCTTGACGAAATTAGGTTCAGAGTGACGCGGCCTGGCAAAGATAGAAGCCATATTACTTTTGTAAAAGCTGATGGTGAGAGTACAGTAGAAACACCAAAATATCCACAGTATACGAAACCAAATCTTCCTGCTAAAAGCGATGGAACGAAGATGGACAGATTCTTCCAATATCGAATTATAAAAAATCTAAAAATACGCAAAACGAATTTGATTGAAACTAAAGTGGTTCCTGGTTAAAATGTTAGGTGGTGGTGGTTGTTTTGTTTAGTGTAGACATCTGAGTAGGCGTTAAAAATTTGTTATCTACATAGTTGTTATTTCAACATATTTTCGCAACATTGGACAGTACGTGGGTGCCGAATTATCCTGCAAGGAAATTGCTTGATGCCCTACTATCGAAGCTATTAAAAAGTAAATTACGTCGAGTCATTAATAACAGATACAAACAGGCTTTCATTATCTACAACGTTATAGAGCCACCTCTTTACGTAACTGGAAACGTTTGATGCTTTTAACGTTTCATTTTCTATTGACATTTGCCGTGGTTAGTGCTTGAAACCTGCTCCAATATTGACATAGAGGTGCATATTGACAAAAGTGCCTTTTATTTATCTGTTCTAAATTGAAATAGAACGAAACGGAAAAATAAAAACAAAAATTGAAAAGAATGCTGAGCAACAATCCGGCAATTTTGTAGAACAACAAAATTAATTGCACAGACGAGGGAATTTTACCCCTCTAACATGGTCATTTTAAGATAAATGTACCAGTAGATGATAGCTTCTCAATTCAATACTTAACAAATACTGGTTGGTACAAAATAAAAAATTAAATGGTTAAAACTATTCGAATCTCCCAATAGATGATACGATAAAAACGATAACTTCAGCCGTTTTTCAAACATCAGTCTTTTCTTCCTCCCGACAATTTGCAATTTTGGACAAAATGCGTTTTGCAAGTCTGCTCCTCAGATGTAAAATTTTCGATATTAGATAAAAAACTTGCTTCCTATTTTCGGAGTAATTCGCAACCATTCTTTTTAGGGTTTATGAAGAGACAGGAAAAATTATATGGATTACCATTGTCGAATGGTTCAAACATTCGAAGATGGCCAAACATCAGTTAATGAAATCAAGTACTTATTGATCTGTTGTTTTTCTTATTGATGGAGTCATCCATACTTACCTGCACGTATTCATAATACCAAACAAAGCTATTACGGTCTTTAGCTTTATCTATAAAAGTCCTTTGACTATATGACTTGGAATATCATCAAAAAATAAAGAAAAGATTTTACTTACACTGCAATATTCAAACCAGCGCGTGTGAATTTCTTCCAAACCATGCGACTTCTTTACATAGCCATAAAGCCAAAGCAACGTACCCAAACCAAATATCAAAACAACAATGGTAAGCCATATTATACACTCGAATGGATATACGAAACTCAGGGCCTTATTAAAATAATACGTTCTATAAAGGTAGAACATGTGATAAGCTTCGCTGTCTATTATCGCTGTAAACGAAGCTCTTGCTGCTCTTCCCCTAGTTCGGGTAATACCTCCAATAGCAAAGTCTAAGATTCCATTTTCGACCTTTTCGAAAACGTCATGAAAAGATTTAGCGGAATTGTCGCCAAAATTGATTAATTTATACGTAAAATTGAGTCGGATGCTCATCTCTTTTAAAAGCTCAGCTTCTACACCTTTCCATTCGTTGCAAACGTAGGTTATTGCGTTTCCAATAACTTCGTTGTGAATGCTCGAGTTGGTGCATGTACAATATGGGAAGTAATTTAAGTGAGCAACGACAAAAACATACTGATCGAAATTTGTGAAGGTATTTGGCTTCAAATGCACATCTTGTACTAAAATTTCCGATCCATTCGTAGATTGCAGCTTTTTCAGTCGGTACGATTTATCCCCACAGAAATAACAAATACTGTAGGCGTGTATGAAATTTTCTTCTGCGAGATTAAATAGCAAAACGTTCCCAGCATTTTTCAAGTATTTTAATTTCCATAAATAGTCGAGGTTCGTGTTGTTAAAAATTATGAAAGCAACTATATCTTTAAATTTAAAATTATCAGCGATGGATGAGAAGCTTGAGAACTTCTCCAAGTCTTCCAATATTACCAAATTCATCGATTTAACAACAGATGTCGCACGCACAGGTTTTAAGCTTTTAAAGTCTTCATTGATGGTGATAACTGCTTTTTCTCCATTCATTCTGACCAGACCCAGTAGGTGCTCAGCAAAATCCTTAGTGATCGCGTCGTAGTGAACTGTGAAGGTGTAATGTGCATACTTCGAGATAAATTCTTCCAAATATACTTCTTGATTTATAGACATATAATCTACCTTTCCAAAATCTAGTTTAGTTTGTATTTTATCTAAGAATATCAGCATGTAGACCATGAAGCACCACCGGCGGCACATATTTTGTCAACTAAGTTTTCATTCGAAATGCACGGTAATTGCTGCGGTATTGAAATATATATGTATGTACGTGTTCCGTATTTTATTTGCGTACCTACGAAGTGTCTAGCTTGTCATATACAAATTATATGGTTAAAATACAAATGACAATAATGCTGGATAAATATTTAATTCCCCGCTAGGTTAGCATTCACGTGCGTTCGCGTTGGTTTAATCTGATCAAATGAATAAAATAGTTTCGTCGCAAATATTTATTTAAAGTGGAGCGGGGTTAAATGAAAATGGTTTGCATTGCGTGAAACTAGATGAAAAAAGGGTTTATTTTGTTATTATTGAGTTTCGCAATTTAAAATGCTTTTTTTTTTACACGGGCAAGAGTTAGAGGTAGATTTTGAAATAAGAGATTTAATGGAAACAATACAGAGATATGTGAGTGTAGGCTTTCACGACCGTAATCCATAGTAGAAATGTCTTTCGGGTGATGTCGCGTAGTTAATATTTTACTTGATGTTTCGCTGACCATGCTGTCAGCTTCTTCAGAAGATTTCTAAAGACTGATGTTGTTGTCTCTTGCTCCTTTTGAAATTGGGATATATAACGAGGAGCAAGAGAGAACAACACCAGTCTTTAGAAATCTTCTGAAGAAGTCAGTCAAGTAAAATATTAACTACGCGACATCACCGGAAAGACATTTCTAACACAGAGATATAGAACATTTTTGAAACAATTATGATAATGGATCAGTGTCCCAATAGTAAGAATAATACAGAAGAAACCTTCATTTTAAACAAAATTCCATTTACTGGCTTGATAAGGAGGATCCAATTTAATGGTAGAAACATCGCTTGAATCCTTGTGCCTTCAGTACATAGTTCGTCAACATTTGAATATCCAAGGGCATTATCCAAAATACAGTTTTCAGATGCAAGCTGAAATTCAATTTCATTTCACGTAGAAAAAAAAATCATGGAGCCATTTACGAAAAATATTAGTTGAAACACACTTGTTTTGGCCTATGTATATACGCAACGAAAGAAGGCTCGTTCTCACGTATGGGAAAAGAAGATTATGTGAACAGTTTCTGAAGGGGTGAAATACAAGCAAGTGTAATGAGAAAAAAAGGTGCTAAAAGAAGAAGAAGCAGACTTAAGCGGTGTAAGATGGAGGTATCCAAATTTGAAAAGATACAGAAGGAGTGGAGGGAAATAGTAGAAGCCATGGATTGAAAGAAGTCTCTATGATAGAATCAAAAGATATGCACTACGCCTAATGTATCTATACTATCTATAAAAACAATAGTTAATGTTGACAATACGAAAAAAAACCCTTGCAACGACTAAATATCGATACTATCTTCCGCGCGGCAAGGCCAAGTAATTAGGTTAAGCACATAAAAGGACAGAACCGCGTTTATAAAATGTTAGTAATAAAATCTACCTGCGAATCCTACAATAATCCAAGCGCACGGCTACTACTGGTTGAAAGTATAGATACATCGCCTCAGGAGGGGACGAAACTTAAAAAAAAACGTACTTCTACGCCCTAAAAGTTTGTAGCAATAGAAATCCTACGCCATTGTCGTTAAATGGGCCTAAAATATTGTACGTTAAGTATGTGTCCATCAAAAACGGCAGGAGAAAAGAAAAAAAAACCTCGCTCCAGTTCGCGAAAGCGAGATAATTCCCCCGTAATTTATACCCCGTCTACAATTAATCAAGAGACCGGATACAAGCGCGAATGAGGCGAACACGATAACGTTTTCGAACGGGGATGCTGCACCACCCCATAGCATGACAGCTGGCAAGATCGCGCGCATTTGGGAAAGAAAATAGATTTATTTTCGCCACGCAGTAAGCGGAGTAATAATTTTTTCCTCGGTTCTCGTCGGTTTATGCGAAGTTATCGTTGACGCCTAAAATATGCGTACCAACAAAGGGTAATTAAACAAATCGTATAAAGAGGAGCGAAACCGAGAAACAGGGTAAATTTCAATTTTTCTTTCTTCCTTCTTCAAATCCGGCGTAAAAGCTGGTAATTATTATTCCAATATGAATGCAGAAAATTAAGCAGTTAGCTTATATCAAAGTTATCCACATATTCCGTTATCGTAGTTGATAATGCGCCCTATCACAATACACAAAAAAAACAATATTCCAACGTGTGATAGTAAAAAGGGCGAAACGATTAATTGGCTAATGCCAGAAAGAATTCCTTTTGACAGTAGAATGTTAAAGCCGCAATTATACCAGTTAATAAAATGGGTACACCCCGGAATTGGCGGAAGAAGAATTTTCAAGAATTTCTGAAGGGACTGGCATTTGCAATATTCTTAAATACCGAAACTTTATGTGATATCAATTGTAGCGCCTTCCACCATTTCTACTGCTGTGCGAACTTACTTCCATTTCTCGTGGCGTGTACAGTCTTAATCCGTTGTTCCATCATTAATAGCAAAATTTAAACAAACTCAAATTAAAGTGGTATAGTCGTATTGTTACTTGAACACTGACACGCAGCATGTAATTCATATTGTTAGAAACTCTCGAATATTCCGTGAAATGCAAAATATCCTAGTTCGATGCTTTATTTTCCTTTTACGAAGTTCTGACCTGACCTCTATTGTTAAGAAAAAAAGCCGTTCAATAATATCAACAAATCTAATTTTATTCGCATCTAATTTTAGTCTTAGATTATAACGGAAACCGTAAAGTATTTAATTCGGCCCATATTTTGAAATACATCGAAATATATTTTTAGCAACGCTTTTCGATATCGGCTTCTATTAATACCGACCGCAATTATTTTTATATTATTTACGGATAATCTTGTTAAATTGTAGAAACGTGTATGTTTTACCTCCAATGATCGATTTGATTTATTGTTGGTTGGTTATGCTGATTTATTTTGGTGGATTTTTTGCTGTCGATTTATTTGAATTAATTATTGTAACAATGGTAAATTGATATGATATTTCCATACAGATACACTTGGTATATTGTATAGTATTCAAGCGATGTAAAATATTTTATTTCATTTAAAGTATAAAAATGTTTTTCCTAAATTTTTATCACTGAAATTTTCGATTCTAGACGGTATAAAATTATAGATCTGCACTACCTGCGTAGTAATATTTTGTTGTACTGTAGATAGTATAATTTATGGTTTTTGTCAGCTTGATTAACTTTCTATTTATATTACGTCTAGCCAATAGAGTGTATTCTAGGATGTAAGCGCGCGGAGTCCATTTTCCAACAATTCTCATGCACCTCCTTTCCAGGAGGAATAGCTTACTCATATCTACACGATTTTTAGAGATTACGAAGCCTACCTTAAGGATGCTTCCACACAAATTCACGGGGATAAATAGCTGTCCGCGTGCTAAGTGACATGAAAATTATTTTAAGGATATTCATATAATTCCGAAGCCGTCACAACCTGCTTTTTATCTTTCAAGATTCCATTAAACGTCGATAGGTGTCCATTATAACAACATTTATAATTCCTTTTGTAACACGAGCATTTCGGGAAGAAAGGTACGTTAAATTACAACAGTGTGCGGGATAAGATTATGTTCAATGTAAAAATAATTCTGTAAATCTTGGATACTTCGCAGACCTTGCTCAATCGTTTTTTCCAAGTTTTTTAAGGACTAGATATTTCATGATAAAGAAGAAAATATCGATATTGGATATTATTATATGTTGGGGGAATATTTGAAGTCACAATTAAGACAACATAAGTCCAAATAGTCTAAAGTTTTGATCAGTTTTGAAGTTCATCTCTGAAGCATCAAATGAAACATTTCTGATCATTGTTATTTGATTTATTTAGTAGATGTCGACTACAACAAATGATTGATATGTCTTGGATAAAAACTAATTGAACAACGGAGTTTTTAGAATTATTGACGAGCAATTGGGAAACTTATATATTATATGAGCAGGCCGCTCGGAAAAATAGATTTTTTTGAACTATGTGCAAAGGATTGCTAGTAAGAACAAATGCGTTTGGAAAAGTTCTTCATGTCGTAGAGCAAGATATTTGGGTTTGAGCAATGTGCAAATGCACGCACGTCACTGTTTGCGACGAACGTTAGAAACTTTTCTGACAGATGCTGGGATTACTGTGGATGAAAAGGTATTTCTCTCAGTAGTTCAAACACCGATTCTAGCAGAACATGTGACATAAAATGATGATTTTTAAAATAACAGCAATTGTTTGTTTGTATATATTTGTCCTTCAGTAAACTCTTCACTAGAAATCATAGAGTAAAGTTATTCATTTTGAAGCATATTTACTACGGATCACCTAACGTTTATATGACACTATTTCCATTATTGACTTGCTTTTGTCCATGAAGAATGGAGAACGGTCTTCGGCGTCGTCAATAACATTATATTCTTAGTTTCTGGGCTGAAACCGCGTCGTTTTCGTAACTTCTACCGACGTTTTGTCCATCTTCAAGGCTGCTACTGTACACGGACTTCCATTGTATGTATCAAATTCAACATCGATTGTTTTCATTAATTATAAATAAAGCTTTTGTTTTCTAATTTTAAAACAAACTTTATTTAAACAGCGTGCTTTGTAACCATTTTCCTACTTGATCTGTTTAAACAAACAATAATGGCATGAATTCATATATGTAAATCTTTGACGTTTCCATATTTATGTTATCTACAATGACTTTTCTTCCTTTTTTTAGAAAATATCCAATATAGTTCTTTTGCGGCCCTAAACACGAAAATCGCTATACCTCTATAAATTATATTTCGCATTGGCATGCGATATGTAGGAAACAAAAGCCTTTATTCGTTTCTGAAAAGAAAGAGTTTGGTTTCTTTAGGGGGCTATAAAATTCGTATTTTTACGGCCAGTTATATTATTTAGTTTTCCTCGTACCATGGATCTCTCTCTTTCATCTAGTTACACCACACATACATACGTATAGATACGGCAAGCCAATAGAAGGAAGCCGGGTAGGTACAAGCTGATATACACACGGCTAAACGTAAAATCGATGTGGGCTAAACTTACGACCCGGAAATGAAAGGCACAATGTCGAGAGGAATATCGAAGACAGAAGTAATAGGTGCGCTATATGAAATCAAGAAAAAAATGTACAGGTACGTAAGAACCTGCACTGTCGTTTTGGCACCATTACCGTTTCCTCGTATTTGAAATTGAGGGTTATATTGGATTACTTTTAATAATTAATAGCGTAATAACATGTACCTTACAAACACTAGAATTGAATTTTGGACTGCCAAAGATTCCATTCAGAATTAATTTGATATTCGAGGGATGCCTTCATATTATTTGCTTTGCACGTAATTGGGTGGCAGTCTAATTTTATTATTAATTTCATTAATCCCTTGGTTGATTAAGATGTTGGTCGATCCTTCTGACCCTCACATGTCGTGATGTCGTTGATCCCTGGCACACACGCTCATCTCGTCTAGTAGTAGTAGTAACGGCCCCTTTAGTGGTTGGGAACTCGGTTTCTAAAACAGAATTCCTTTTTCTGGCCGATTATGTTTGGAGCGTGGGTTGCAAAAGGATAGTATAAGTCCAACCAACGACGGTAGTGGTGAATTCAATTAATAATAATTGTAGAAAAGCATAGAATCTCTGCTACATTTGGGTCCCTGTATCATTTGCATGATGCGAAAGAACAACAGATTGTCATTCTTTTAGTGGTTGTTTTAGGAATGAAAAACCCGCTCTAGTTTCTATGTACAGCAATTTCTATAAATATTTGCAAATGTTTCGGATATTGTTCGAAAATTGGGCACATCATGGAATACATAGTAATTCTTGGTTCTTGGGTTCTTGGGTGGTTCTTGGCTTCTGTTGAAGAAGGTTCATAACGAAAATTTTATTCTCGTTTCATTCCAATGTAATTTGAAGAAAAACGACCCTGATTTAGTAAATATAATGTTAGTACATCAACAAAAAACGTTTCACTCGGAACGACTTTAACCGCCAAAAGATAACTCAAATAGTGCACGATTCCGCATAGATATACAGGGCATTAGGGTTCGCCATCCGTTTTTAAGATATAGGTTTCCCCCTTCAACATTTATTGATCTCCCGCCAGTAGAACAAGTAAGCTAAGTATAGGCTGCAGCTGTGCAGGACGTTCACCTCTGACCTCTAATCCTGAGCTTGCAATTGCAACGAGCATGCGTTCGACGGCGAGCACCATAGAGGTGTATTTAAATCCGCACTACCTGTGTGTGTATTTACTTCCGGCAAAATGTTGTAGGTATACAACGAGCTACAAGTGTACAAGCTCTATCTTTGTCGGTTCTCTGTTATCGGGTCATTCGTTTCGACAGCATACTGGGAGCTGTATTTTAAGGCCGAGTTGAGGTGGCCAGATAGAAAATACCGCCGACGTTTCCGAGGAAAAAATATTAGACAATTTAGTTAATTATCACTTTGCCGTAGATAAGTTGTTACGAGAAACTTTTCGTGTTAGTTTATTTCCTTCGGTTGGTACTACGGAACAATAACAAGGATACATTTGTTTATTTCTTACGTAGGTTTCTGCGGTCGTCGATATGCTAAAGAAGGAAATATATTCAAATTCCCTTCATCTAATCCTAATTTCCGTAAGCAAGCATAATCTACCTACATTCAAGGTATTGCTGATTACATCAGCAAGATCTTAGTCAGGAAAATCTCAATCGGAAATATGAGGGTAAAAAGAAAATCATAAAAATCTTGGATGGCTTGTCAAGATTTGAAATAGAGAGAGAGACGACGCGACAACTAAAATTGAAATTGAAGTATTTATTCTACGGAAGAAATAAAAATTAAATATGACAGGCTCTCATGAAGATATAAATATGACACAATAAGGAACGCAGTTGAGGTACTAAAGAGGAGAATAATATGGTGTATAATAGTCCTCGCGAATAAGGAAATCAACACCTTGAGAATGTGATAAATGTAGAATGAAGGAGTGTATTTATATCTAAATTTATAGCCTTCCTCATAAAACTCGGAGAAGACACAAGTTCCATTTACTATTCTGAATATGGATCACAGGAAAATATCTAAATGCTATTGCATCTGCTTGAAGTTCATGTTTGATAGCATATATATGTACAGTTAGCAAAATATATTATGTCTCCCTCCTCGAAGGTGCGAATATCATTATCGCTTTCTGTAGAGGACATTCCCGGATTCACGACGCCCAATTTTAGTAAATTTCTGCAGAAGGTAGTATTGACAAAATGTTCGAGGGGAAGACAAAATTTATTTTGTTTACTGTACTATCCAATGAAGGAAATTCTATTGGAAGAGTACTGCTAGTATGCAAGCAATAAACTTCACTGATAGAAAATTGTTTGCCAATTTTAAGTACGCAGTGTAAGATAGAAGGATATTGCAATTCGTTCACAATACGTCGGTATAAAGCGTTAGCATTCGTTGTTCAAGACCATAAATTTAAGCATCATCGGTGCGTACATTTGAAAATTCTGTAATACTTAACCAAGTGTTAATCGAACGTTTCAGCATATACATAAACGTTTATTTGTGATATTTATTTATATTTGTGCAGACTATTAATAGTCTGTATGCGCGTATAAGCAAATAGAGGATATCCTTATCACTGTAGCACCTTATTTAGTGTTATCATTTGATATGTAGGTTAGCCAATTAATAGTTTCTCCGATAACAATATTATTGGAATTGCTGTTGCGTCGTTTATATTTGGTAAATAAAATGGAAATATTTGGATTGAAATTGGCCTTTTTGGAACCTATCAGTCGTTTTTCTGACGGCTTTGAATAATTTTTTGACCAGCCTTATTGTTGAAGCCATACTATGCGTAAAATCACCACAAATGAGAAATGTATAGAAAAAGTCTTCAAATAAGAAATATACGTTATTAGATGCCTTTAATTTATGTAAAATTTTTTCAACAGCGCACTTGTATTGTACCAAGGACACTGAACAGCTTGTATACTTGTTGCTTTTATACCAAGGGACCGTTTCACTCTCTAGAATTTCGTTGAAATTTGAATTTTCGGCATGTCTGTGATTCCTTGTCGCTTTCCAGGGGGGCACGATCTATTTCATGCATTAGAAGTAGCTTAATTAGAAGAATTCAACGAACCATTTAACCAGACATTAACAAAATTTAAATCGTGGAAAAGTAATAGGAATGGAAATAGAAGCGAAAAAACAATTCAAGAGAAAGGGGACTAATACATTACCAACATTTTTAATTGCAATTAACTCTCTTTTACTTTTCATTAAAAGCAAATATCAAGAAAGTGAAAATACAAGGATTTAAAATATACATACAATAAACCTGTTTAAAATTAAATGCGATTACCGGCGGAAAAGGCACGAAAGCTATGAATTTCCTGTATAAAACAAAGCATTCAACTGCTGTTATTATTTCACATCTAAAACACGTATTTGCGTCCTATTTTTTACTCGCTAAAACTTCTGATGAAAATCCACCTCCATTCTTTTACCGAGAAAAAAAGAAAAGAAGCGAGTTTTTTTACATTTCCTTTCATACCTCATCAAAAATAGGAAAAAAGCTTTAGTTATTTCTTTTTTCTTTCCCCAACGTACTACAATTCAACCGCCATCATCAACCATCGTACATTATAATTCGTTATAAGCGTGCCGCCAGCTCTTTAACCTCAATGCCGGGCCCGGTTTCGCGACCTGAAATATTCACGGGGACCTGCTTATTAAAGCTCAACGAGAAAGCTGCTCGCTCACGTGGAACCTACGCCGCTAACGTTCCGACGGTATTCTTATTTATTTATTTGTAGCGGGGGAAGCCGGTACATATACAGTCAATCACAAAAATCAACGAACGAGGTACATTGTCGATGGTAGTTTTTGGAAAAGAAGTTTTATCGGGGATTCTGCAGGATTTCATGTTGTTAGGGACGTTATTGTTTTATCTTTACCGTTGTTTTGTCAAACAATTAATGTATAGGCACGGTGTCTTAAGAGATTGTAATATTGTTGACACGCTTGCATAAATTATTTAAATCCGTTGAGGGTCGTGAATACTGCGTTACCTTTCGTTCAAACCGTTCAACCCTGGCAGAGTTTTTGCAGTATTTTTCCTTAACCCATTTTCAGCCATTAACATCATTTGTTACCTGATTATTTGTTTATATTGTATCAATTGTGTTGATGTTGGACGAACATCTTGCAAATACTTCAACATATAAGTGAAATCATTTTTATAAAAAGTTCTAACAGGCCGACAGAAACATGAAAATAGAAGCAAATGTAAGGATAAAAGCAGCCTAATGCTTAGTAAGTACTTTCTCGTCGAAAGATTGCCATACCGCAAAGCTTCAGGATTCGGCACGGATGATACTGTCTTCTTGGACTCTAGATTTTGCTGATAGTAGCTAATTTTATGTTATTCTTGTTTGTTGCTTTTAGTTAGGGTTCTCCATGACTTTGAAACGACCTGTATATAATAGTTCCGTGCGACTGTCTGCGCTAGCTACGATAAAAGAAATTGTGTGCATTTGTGTGTGATGTTCGCATGCCACCGGAGTCATAAAATATGGTAGTACGCCTTCGGTATCCGCTGACGGCGTTGTTTGACATTTTAAAATTAAAAAAACATATCGTACTTTTCCGCCACTTGATATATAAGCGGCGTATGGATTTACCTCTAAAAATCTATTGCTAACGTTATAAAAGAAACGCTAGATTTAGAAGAACGTTTGTTGGTCAAAAGATGTGGATAATGAAGCTTCTCCGTTTTACATAATTCGCACTTATAACGTATCGTGAAGAACATTCATTTTTTTTAGTGGAACAGTAAGTATATTTGGATCATTTATCATGTAAAAGCTTGAATTGAAGTTTGAAATTCAATCAAATGCTCTACAAATATGAATTTTTTACGTGGTTCAAATTGTGGGCATGATGACCAAAGATTTAAGAAAATGTAATAAAATAATAATAATTTTTTTTTAAATTTTGGTCGTTATTCCGACAATTTTTAACCACGTATTAGTTCCTAACGACCTTGTGTTTCATCAAATTTTCTTCCAGCAGTATTAAAGTATTTCGGGTGATCGTTTCTAAAAGATCACACTATGTACAAGGCTCCTATGTAGACTACCTTCCCCTATCTTAACTTTTCCTGAGTACTTTCACAGAACCCCCACGAGGCTTTAATGGAACCCCAGGACGCGGAACATACTTCAAAAAGCGCTGCTGTAGATGTAACTTATACATCTAGAGCTCCGCTGTACAGGTAATTATTCAATAACTGTCCACTTTACTATTAACTAGACATTTAGAATGTGAATATCCTTAAAAAGGAACTGCATATACGCAATTTTATCCTGTTTCGAATATCTTGCGGCTTTTTTGTCCTTATTTCCTTTTTCTGGATTAGAAAATTCAATTTCCAAGCCGGCCGCGCCGGGAAATATTCGAAAAAGATTAATACCCGCTGCCATCCACATCCAGAAGACGGTGTACTCAGGACGCAGGCGCTCACCGTTGGACTGGCCGGTCTACGCTGCGGGGCTGCCAACCTTTCCGCCGTCGTCGGGGTGTTGCCATGGCGATGACGTCACCGGGAACCTCATCGGCGGCAGCGCCAGCGCCGGATTCCCACAAGCTCGACGCGTGATGGCGACCGCAGCGTAGAAGCGGCAGCAGTTCCAGTTCGACTGGTGTAAAGGGACGAACTCCCGAACGAGCATCAAAACCGCCGCTTATACCGGGTCCGAACCGAGGGGAAGGAGAGAGGAACGAGATTCTCCACTTCATTCTCCTGTCAAAATTCTTGCTTTTTTATCCGTAAAGATCGTTCCGTTTTGAAGGAAATACGCCGAGGATTCTCGCATCATATTGTTTATCGTTTGGAACCTGGCGTCTCTGTCGTCGAATCGAATCGGAATAGATCATGTTCCTGATGCAACGTTACGGCCGATATCGCGCCACGCGTTACACAAATAAACCGGTCGAAGCAGGATAGCAGAGAGATCCTGCGGCAGAGGCAGGATCCGTTTCAAGTGTATGTACCGGGAGAAAGTGTTCCGTTTAATTCGGTTTAAAATTCACCAATAATCTGCTAGAATTTAAAACAATTCACCTCATATTTACATGAATATGTGAAACCAATAATTCATCATCTTAATCATCAAAATCATCTACTACATCCTTATTCTTCCAAAAATAATTTAATTTCTCTTCTTTCCGTTTTCATTTCAATTCATTTCGGTACTTCTCTCTAAATATATATAAAAATTTTTACAAATAAAACGTGCAGTAAGAACATCAGGACACTTAGTGCTCACCACCACGACCGACGAAAGGCTGTTGTTTTGGAACGACGTCTCTACCGCATGATGTCGCTGCTTAGTGTTACAGGTTAGTTGATGATGTAGCACACAGACTTATCTCTTTTTTTTTCATCACTGTTCGAAGGAGGTATTACTATCGGTTTATAGTACATGCGGTTGTTGAAGTTGTATGGTAATAGTAGCATTAGCGAGTTATTTTTATTTACGCTATGGAAGGTTAGGAAGTATACAGGTGGTAATGAAGTGCGCAAGATTCTAACCTACAATTTTATCTAGACGTACTATTTTTTTAATCTATCTATTTGTGGTTATCTAAGATTGCTTATTGTTACCTATTTTTAGTACGAACGAATTCCATATAAAAAATCTAAAAAAATTAACGTTTTCTTTTTATTACACCGCCTTCCTTTGACAAAGTTATTTCCCTTTTATCATCTTTACCAGTCACCAAAGACCCCCACAGCTCTAACGAAGCAGTGCCGGTCACCGGTGTCCTCCGTGGCAATCAAGGTGTTAATTACAAGTGAAATAAAAAAAAAGGAGCTAAAAACAAGAGATACAAGACTTTTAACTTTTCATGTGAAAATTTAGGTAAACTAGCTTTAATTTTTTCATTAAATTTGATTTTATGTGAAATAAAATATAGTTATTAAAGCATAATTGGTCGTAGAAATTTAAAATTGGGGGGCGCACAGTTGTAGATTATTTAATAAAATTAAATAAACCAGTAAGTATAGCAGGAGAAATTAAGATGAAGGGTTAGGCGTAAAAGATTGGAGAAAATCAAACAAAAAAATTAGGAACGACTAATCATATGCGTAAAACAATTGATTTTAATTATGTGAGTGATATCCTTCATTCTGCTTGAATTTTTCAATTGAAGTCAAAAATAAGGATTTTCTTACAGTCCGAATTAGAAACAGTTGACTGTAATCACGCCGCTTTAAGAGCAAAAGATGTAGCAGCACTTAAGAAGGTGTAAAAAGAAACGTCCGGCTTTTTTAAAACGGGCCAAGGAGCACTCCGTAGTATAGTAAAATGCCCAAAAGGAAATGCAACATTAACATTTTTCCTTGCAAAGGTTACTAATTAGAAATGTCTGATTAGCCTATTCCAAAGGCACAACCTACATAGAAACTTGGATTCAAGAGTATATAAAAAAACTTCATCTTTGTTTATAGGAACACGTGTCTGCTAATTTGTTACTTTAGTTTATATTAACTGGTGTAAGCTATCCCGGGAGTACTCAAGGTTGTCTCAATGCAGAAATTTTATTTGTGCTTAAAGAAATGAAGCTTTTAGATGGGCTTTACGTCATTAAATTTGATGAAGAATATTAAGTAGGAAATTAGGAGTTGTAGTCGCCAAAGTTTTTAATTACAATTTTTATGTTAATAATAATTTGGTTCTATTGTTTTCTTCTTCTGCATCTGGTATCTACGTTTATCATCCAAAATGAAATTCCCTATTTTTTTTAACTCCACAAAAAATTATGGAATCATTTACATTGTAACCCCTATTTTGGCTCTTATATGCAACGGGAAAATTTAGAATCTTCTTAAATGCCCTAGATTTTATTTGCTTATTTAGCTTTTTCCCATAATGTCTCACTTGACATTGGAAAGTACTGCGCCTCTATTGTAAAAACCACGTAAAAGTTCATTCTGATTTCATAATCTCACCTTTATTCTGTAGGGAAAAAATTGTATTTTCGCTTTGCCATGGCTGAAATAAAGGAAATGCACTACGATACGATTAAAATGTATATTTTAATTTTGCCTTAGGTATCTAGGTCCTTCTAAAACCATTTTGAGATAGTCTTTGTCCTATTTAAATGAAACGATAGTACAGACATCGTGTGTGTGAGCGATCTGTTTAATGAACTCGTTCTGCTGTACTCAAGTACTCTCAGAGCGTTTCCGCGTAGAGTCAAAGACAGCACGGATGCTTTAGTAGCCCCCATCCAACGATTTACATATCAACGATCTAACAATGTTATACCTCAGAACGTAGGCAGTTTTGCTTCGTCCGTGATGGTGTCCATCTGTACGTTATGTATTTCTCACCAGTCTTCTGTCCCTTTAGGCAACTCTGTTTCTACCATCTTCACGCGTTCGTTGTTCTGGAGCTTTCTCCTCCATATTTCTGTAATTTTCTTCTTTCTTCCATATTTGTAGAATTCCCTTTTTTTGCTTCTTAACATTCGGCTGAGGTCGCTTGTGTCACCGGTTACTTCAAGCAAGTGATTTTCTGGATCTTCGCCTGGTCCTTCCATGTTTTTTTGCAATTGTTACTGGAGTTCGGATTTTCTTCCGCTTGCATCTTTTTCCTCCAACTGTGTAATTGCGGTGACCGTTCACCTTCTTTATCGTGCAATTGCTTGTAACGCCCGTAACAGAATTGTGGATTTAAATTAGTAATTGTACATCAAATCCCAGCAAAACATTTAATATATGTTTTCCTGTTAATTTGTTTTAGATACGTTGTTAGGCATTACTAGATTCGTGTTTTTATAATTATACAAATGCGGGGATGTATATTCAAAATAAAGTGCCAGATTAATTTACATCTTCCATTATTTTTTATTAAGAAGCGAGCAATTTAGTGAATTGTTTTTAATTTCGCGGATTGCTCCATTTTTTCTCCGTTCGTTTTTTTTTGTTGGAAAAGTGAAAATATTACGGGTGATTTATTGTTACGTTTTACATAATATGGCATGGGTGTGTTGTTTTTAAAATAGCTGGAGGTTGCTTTTGCATTATTAATTGTTGTTTTGCATTACGCGCGTTCATTTTAATCAAAAATAATAAAAGAAATTTTACAATAAATTAAAGTTGGCGTTACTGTCGATTATCTACAGGATGTCGTTTCTACATTTCCTTTAATGTTTCCATTAATGAAGTTATCTCATACTTCGCATCATAAAATTTATTCGCATGTAATGCTTATAACGAGACGCTCTGTATTTAGCACTCAATTCAACATATTTTCGTTACAGTTAAATTATTTAATAGGTTAAAGCTCCGGGGCTTCTAATTCGCACCTCGGATATTTTAGTCCCCAAATCTCTGGGATTTATGAATTATACATAGGATCCCTGTTGGCAAAGTTCATGGTAAAATTATGCCATACGAAAAGGTCTGTGTTCTTTTTTCTCCCTTTTAGCGCTTAAAATATAGAAGCTTATTGATTTCACGGTTTATATAACGTATGTATGTGAACTCATCGAAATACATCAAATAATTCTTTGTTTTTCAATACACCTCGTATATAAATAATAAACAGAGTTGCATATGTACAAATATGTGGGATTTTATTATCAGGGTTTAAGAAGGGGTCCGTGGCAATATAATTGCGTATGCGTTCAAAAATACATCTGAAAATTTAGGCCAGGTTGGACTCTCGGTTGTTGTTTGAGGGTTGTTTGTATCAGTCGATGTTAATATTTCTGCAAAAATTAAAGCCGTGATGGACGCTTTTTACGAGCACATCATTTCCCACCGTAAAATTTTGGGCGGTTTGGTTTAAATCGTTTAATTTGACCTTCAGCCATCCAGCGAGGCAGCAGCGTTATAATATGCAAACATTACCGTCCGTGAAATATATTCCAAAATCAAAGGAAAAACGGAATATGAATTTTTCGTGCTAATTTCGGAAGACAGCGTATAAATTAAACGTTATTTATTCCATGCTTTATCTTCGTATAATCAAATTCTATTGTGAAATAGAGATAACAACGAGTAGGCTGGTCGCAGTATTAATACTAAAGGTAATAATGTACAATCGCATTTGTAAATAATGCGCCGTCGAGCTTTAATTAAACGAGACGCCGGGCCTGGTCGTGTAGACTTTATGCATTTCCGGAAAGCTTTCTACTAAAGCGTTAGCGAGTAGTAGCGGTGGGCGAGCGAAATCATATCGGTAGCAAGTTAAAGTTAATACCGTCGCGGTTTACTTTAATTTTCCGCTATTGTTGGAATTGCTTCCGATGGATGGACTTATCGATTCGTGTGGATTGTTACAGGCAGGAAATTTGATTTTGCATTTTATCATCGAGTAAGCATACATTAGTGGCAGAGGACGTACGAGATTTGGATTGTTGCAAACAAATAGTTAGTTAGATACCTTCTCGTATAATATGATATGAGTATTTTAACTGGCTAACTGAACTAACTGAACATCCATGTCGAAAACTCGAGTAATTCCTAATTTCGATTTGAGTTGGACTCGTTTGCATTTATGTCGGATTTAATCAAATCGTTTCGGGCTCATTTCAAATCGGACTCGCAGCTCGCTTTAATTTCCACTAAGTTTAATCGTGCAAGGTAGTGGCGAGTCCGGCTCTTTCGTTACTACAGAAAGAGCAAATTTGACGGCTTTGAAAAATATTTGATGCATTTTTCACATCCATGCATTTGGTTGCTAAATGGTACCAAGGGCTACCCCAAATATTAACTAAGTATGTAAAATTATTTAATAGTGCAAGTATGGTACGTACTTTTTGAGTGTTTATTTGAGTTTAAGCTACAGTTTCTTTAATTAGCTTTTTTCTATTGAAAGAGGGTATGTTTTTTTATTTTTTATCGATTTTTTATTTTAGAAAGGTAATAGACGTTCTTTTGACAGTTTCGGTTCCGTAAATGGACTTAAAGAAGAAGAATTATTAAATATCAGAAGGCATCGGAAAATGCCTAGAAACAGTAACCAAAAAATAATGCTAAAATAGCTTCCTCATGGTATTGATGGAACAATTCACGGTAAAAGCAATGCAAGGAGAGAAACTAACACGGATATGTTTGTGCTTACTTGCCATCATCAGCGTTATTCCAAGGGTGTTTTTATTTCATCTTGTACCGCTATTTGTCTTACAGTTAATACCACAGCATTTCTTGGGACCCTCTAGTGCCAAGAAACAGTGATACAAGGTAGGGTAAATACACTCTCGGAGCCACACTGATGTCGCTGGGTAGTCAGAAATATTCCATCAATACCATGACGAAGCTATTTTAGCATTATTTGTTGGTTATTCAATATCACACTGTTATCTAGAAAGTTGTAGTCAGGCTCTGCGTTGTCGCAAAGTTCTGTTGCTAAAGAAGTGAAAAAGTCATTAAATTTTTTGTCAGTCTAGTCTATTTTCTGCAATGGTTGTTCACCTTACTCGAGCCTGTAAGATATTTGACTTGCACTGTCACTATTTGCAAGGTCATAATTAATGAATATTCTGGATTTTGAACAATGAATCAAATAATAATCAATTCTTCTTCTACTCATTTTATTACAAATCAAATCTAAAACAAAGAAATGTCCTTAAAAGAATTTATTTTTTTCACGTATTTACATTTATAAACTATCAATAATCTGTCAGCTATCCTTTCTGGTTTTCCCGCTTCATTTTTTTTCCTTGACGTGAACCTTCCAAAATGAAAATGACAACCCAATCGACTCGACATCGGTGAATTCAGCGATGGAAAATTTCGAAAGTGTTATATAGAGGGCGTAAATGGGCATATTTACGGGCGACGGTCGCCGTATTTCGACCTGTTTTATACCGGTTTTCGTTAGCTTTTCATGAATTTTTCCTCGCTTGAACACGAAGCGACGTCCAATCTGTTTTTAAATTATGTCGCAGCCGCTTATACTTGGGGTTCTTACCGAAAACATAGTCTGATGTGTCGTGTACTCATGGCCCGGTATATTTGTTTTCTTTTGTTTGTTAATTCGTGTTCAATTTATTCTATTCAAATCATAAAATGACGATTAATCAATGTCAGATAAATTCTGATGATATTCAGGAGAATGCCATTTATCGATCTGTTTTATTGTTGTTTCCCTACTTCCAAAATGCCAAAAATATATTTTATTTAAGCAGCAATTTATCTTTATCAACACTCTTCAACAGTCATTAATATCTTGTCACTGTTTAATGATACGATTAGGCTTATGGCTTATGGAGATTGTACAATTGCGTGATTGGAAATTGGGATTCTTTTTGCGGAAAAATAGTTTTGCATTGCTTCATTTGTAGTTAAGTTGTAACATTACTTTTAGAGAAATGAAGCTTATTCTAGGCGGAGGTTGTGTGTTGAATGTTATAGTTTGCGTTTGTAGCATAGTTTATTGTGATGCATGAATATGTTATTTGTGTAAATGGTCGCCCTATTTATTGCTGTTTATTCTTATTATTATTGAAAAGAGATTTCTACGTGAATTTGAAGGAAATCAATATTTATAAAATGAATCAAGAAGTATTAAATTCTAACGTTTGATATATTCATAAATCGAAGAATTAATTATTTCCTTTCGTGTCCATGTCATTCTTGATAAAAAACGTAAATTTTGATATTTTTCTGCTTGATTGCTTCTAGGAACTATGTTTCCGTCTCTGTTACTCTTATTCTGACAAGACTGGAAAAATCCTACGTAAGACACAATTTTACAAGGTTTTCAATTGAGATGGTTCCCTTATCAAATAATTACCAAATTACCAAACCAACGTTTCTACAAAACACATAAAAGCTTTGCAAATATAGAAGCAATTAATTGGGAACAAATTAATTTGCGGCTGTTTTTTCACGAAAGCGAACACCAAACTCTTGTTTGTTGCAGGCTATGCGTACGACACAAATTGTTTTGAAATTTAAAAGTGTTCCTTTTCGCAATGTCGTAATTAACTTCGACGTAATTGTATGAAAATTTATTCACACACTAACAAACGTACATCCATAAAGCATATATACGAAATTTCCATAATCGCACGCACCAGTTCACGTGGTTATTTTGCACGAACTAAAATACTCATATCAATATAATGTTATTGATTTTCCTGCGTATGTATGTGTGTTGTGTGCTATAAAAGTTCGTTCTGCTAAATAGGGAATTTTTTCATCTAATTTTGAGTCTCACAAAATTGTTTTATAAGCTTCTAATGCTGAATAATAGTTTTTACAATATTAAATGCAGATTTCGTAAAAATAGTGGAGTCGACACGAACCATTGTTTTTGTTAGTGCCTACTAAACTAGTAAAGAGAATTCTTGTAGGTATTTCGAAGGTCATTAAGAATATAGCTATTTGGTTTCTGTTCGCTGAATTATAACTGCATCTAAATGAAGAAATATATATATATATATATATATATATATATATAAATAGCTATAAAAAAATACATAGATGTAATAAATAATTTTATTTCCATAATAAACGAGTTTATCCATACAATAAAAGAATGTAGATGTGAGTACAATAAAAGTAGATAGAAAGAGCAGCTTTACCTTAATATTTTATTTATTGCATTAGTACACTAATTAATTAAGGAATTGTAATTAATATAATAATTAATTACAATTCCTGTATTAATTATTGCATTGATAACATTACCACGCGCCCAAACGCGTGCTGGAAATTGATGTTTGATGAAAGGAAGAAACCGAGTCGGAATAGAAATATTTTGCTTATCGCTCTTCCTTTCCCTTCTAAACATTAATCTATCGCTCGCATTTAAACAGTGGGCATAATGTGCAATTACATAATAATGTTCAATTGAAAATAAGGGTTAAGAATTGGAACAGTACTAGAACAAGTACACTAAGACTTGGATAAAACAATGTAAAAGAATAATGATAACATGCTAATTAGCCGTAAACAGCCCATTCTTCTTAAAGTAGGTTAATAAATGGGAGTTCATAGCAGTAACAAATGGTTGTAATAATTTTTCATGCTAACTAGAATAAAGCTTCAATATTTCTAGCGAGAAGAGAGTTAGGGGTGATGCTTTTTACTCCTTGTTGAGAGTTTTTTATTCGTATACGTGGATTGTGAAAGAGAGCTTTAGGAGAACATGGATAAGGAAGCAACACATGTAAAGAGCGATTCCATCCGGTATTATTTACAATTCCGTGTGAAACTCTCGCGTGCAGCGCGATGCATAGTAAATAAATAAGCGCTTAGGTGAACGCCAAATACACGTTCGAAGATTAAAATCGGGCAATAGTGCCCACCCAACTGTAGTAAAAATGAGTATTATCCACTTTTAGCAAAAGCGTTCGCCAATTTGCACTTTTACGACGTAATAAAGGAATTTTATGCGGCTAATGCGTAATAGACGCAATTCGAGCTCCTTTTTCAACTTTAACTGCACTTTTATGATCGTGTATATGATGGCGTTTAATTTCGAATAGGTTAAGCTTCGCAAATAATAAATTCTATCCAGTTTCTCACGCGATACGATAACATTTTCTCACAATGTAGGTATGAATGTAAATACGTAAAGGTTTGGAAGGCTATCCGGGCGATTAAGCTGATAACTTGAAATTCTTCACCTTTATTGTTTACAGAAAGTGCCCAACTACCAGTACATGTAAACTATTAAACAATATTAGTTGTAGAATTTTTA
This sequence comes from Oryctes borbonicus, assembly GCA_902654985.2. Lineage (NCBI taxonomy): Eukaryota > Metazoa > Arthropoda > Insecta > Coleoptera > Scarabaeidae > Oryctes > Oryctes borbonicus. Next base: position 787,611 of record LR736903.1, read on the forward strand.
TTGCCGTTTTTTTGATCAAAACACCATTGGCAGCTGTAATCCATGCTTAAATTTTAGAAACGATACGTTTCGTAAAACCCAATTATTTATTTTTGATGTAAGCACTGATATTAGAATCGAAAAGGTCAATTTTGTAATTTACTTTCACGAAAAAACAATCGCAGTCAACCTTTTACAGGTTGAGAGTAAAGAGGGCTTCTTTTGGAATACCATTTTGTTAGGGGGAAAACGTATACTTGCTAAAAAAGAACATCTTAATGGATTCGCTGCTGTTTTTAATGAATTTCCTCCTACATATAAACTAAACACTCCATTTACATCTCGTCAAGCAGCGTCCCATATACGAGAAAAAAGAAATAAAAAATTCGAAGCAAAAAAGAGAACATCGAAAATTCCTGTGTTTCTCATCTTCTTATGTCATTTCCTCTTTTCTGTATGGCGAAGAACTTTGAGCAAATACGCCAAGATATGTATCTCCCATATCGGTCTGCCCTTCTTCTCTCTGTATTAATTTAAAAAAGTGCGACGAAGACGGCGAAAGAGATAGATACAGGGAAGGGCGGAGGGTGGAAATTGTCGAAATGTGGGCGACGTAGGCGACTGCCGTCTACTCGGCACTGTTTGACGTCTGGCGGACTTGGCTTTGGAAAACGACTTGGCTCAGACGCTGCTTTTATAGATATATACAATCCTTCGACCTAGAACTTCTAACATGATTTTCGGGATAATTTATTTCGCTAATAGTTCCAGTGATAATGGTCCCCTCTTCACAAACGTATTTGTATGTGTGCGCGTAGTATATCGTTTATTCTTACATTCTATTTAAAGCTTTTAATTCGCGGAGAAGTAGGTCATTTATTCCCTAAATGTAATTTGTTTTATGTTTTATGAAAGGATAGGGGGAAAATGGATTTTTGCGGAATGAAAATAAACTTTGTATATGTACGGTTAGCATTGAGATTTTTATTGGGATTTAAATTGTAAATAAGGCCATTTGGGAATTCTAAAGGATCACGTCCATTAGCAAAAATAATTGTAAGACCTTGCCTTTACGAAGCAAAGTTAATATTTGTCGAGGTCTGCAAAATATGAGTCAGAACAAATGGGAAATTTTCAATGGAAAATTTAAAGCTACAGAATTGATACTATTCATGTAGCAAAGTAGCTATTAATTATTTTTTTTTGTTGGTTTATATTAGAGTCGTCATATATCAATTTATAACAGTGGAAAAATGTATTTTATTGGATGGAACGGAAGAGATTCAACTCACGCTTTTTCGTCCAAATCATATTTATTTTATTACATTGTTAGTGTCTGCAGATTCATTAAGTCACTTGCTACCGGTTAGCTGTTTGCGCTGGCTACTTTCCACATAAAAAAAAAATATTACTATTGCAACTACCACATATTTCAAACCTTCAAAAATAAATTATTTGTTTCGGTACGTTATCGAAATTGAAAATATACCAGCTCCACGCCACCTACCATCTGCCTACTCGCTACTTTTATCTCAACAGCGTTTTTTTTGTATTCGCGCAAAAAGTCGTATCAAATCGTTATCCCGAAAATCTGCGGCTGCGGACGCCGAATTTATTAGCGCGCCGCTATTTGATTTACGGTCACTATACGTCTTGATTTAACAACTGGGCAGTTATTAAGCATTATTAATGTTCCGGAAGGCCGTGTATCGGCAAGCTTGTGGTCGCGCTTTACTTCCGGCCATATTTTATGTAGATAACGCAGTGCAACTATGTGTAAAATGTATCCGTGTTTCTATAATATCGAGATACCGGCGAGTCTGCGTTCGAAGCATCGATTGTTTTACCACGGCGAAGTTAATTGGAGTTAATAATTAGCCAGCTCATCAATTATAATCGTAGTTTCTGTTTTGTCCATAAAATAAAATATCTATTTAGAATCTTCAAAATCTCCTATCTATTTCGCTGTGACTCTTCCTTGACTGTTGCTCTAGAAGAGTAAAAAATGGAGAATTGTAAGTTAAGAATATGTAGCAGCTGTAGGCAGCGAAAAAGGTCATAGAATAGTAGAATCTGCGTCTCTTTTCTCTCCATTTCTAAAGATAAGAACATCTGATAGAGTTCCGTTATCGAAGTATTTTTGGAAAGTTTGCTGTGGTCGTGTGTCGCGGTTGTATTAGGAGATAAGGAGACGCAAATTAGATTTTTGACTTTTTGAGTCTGATAGTCATCCAGATAACGCGTGATTAACGTGGTTTCTAATTTCAAAGTGTTCGCTTGAACTTTACTTGCAATTCGAAGTTCGAGCCACGTGTGGTGGTTTAAGTAAACCGAGTTACAATAAGGAACATATAAACACGGTGTTTATATGTTGGAACGTCGCAATGTCACGTTAATTTCTCTATTCTAAAACTGGTTAAAATTGTTTTCTATTTTGCTTAATTTGCCGAAAGAAGCACATAAACCCAATTCAATTAATTTCGAAAAATTGTCTGTTTTCTAAACTTCTCGCTGTACTTATACTGCTGTGGTAAAAATGTTACCAACTGAAACCGGTGTTGGACAAGGGCTTATAAGGGCGTGCTTTACCTGTTACATACGAATTCTAACTTCTTCCTTACTGATAATCATAGCTTTTTAGATGTGCTTTACGAAAATTAGCTCTTCATTTTCTCTGTTCTTGTATAAAGTTCCATATTCGGCTTTTATGCCTTGACTGTTTTAATTTGTTTTTTTTTTTTTAGAAACGATTTGCTGTTTTTTTTTGCTTTTTTTTTATTATTGCTCATGGCACATACAGTTTAGTGCATTGCTGGTGATGAGCACAAACTGCTGAATGCGCATTAAGCACTAAATAAGATTTTTGTGAAGAAATTCGGATTATCATTGAAACTTTTTCCTCACATTTACAATTTAAATTTATTGAAAGTTGTTAAGATAAGATATTATATATAATCTATATATCTATAATCTAGTCGCTTCAACTAAATAGATCTCTCAGCGTATGAACGTTTGAACTCTTTTAAGTATCTTTTATGCGCAGATTACAATAATAAATAAAATAAATGATATTTATCATTTATTTTATTTATTATTGTAATATCACTTCTATAAACCTCGTACTTACTTACATAAAATATCAGTGTGAAGTTATATAAGAATGTCTCTTAATAATAACGTAGTATATATATATTTTGCTATGTGTTACGTTGCCGTGTAGTTACACGTTTGCACAAGCCGTATAAATCTAACCTATTACCTAAACAAGATAAATCAATACGTCTACGTCAAGTTGGCTTTCCTATTTCTATTTTAACCTTTGCAGAGATTACACGAATTACGAGGTATTAATGTTTCAATGCTATCGCTGCACTAAAATCGAAACGAAAATCCCGACCGATGGCAATTTAGTTCTGTAGCGAAGTGCATGTCGTTTATAATCAAAGATAGGAACAAGGATGATATCGTCCACCGTAGAATGTAGAACAATCGCTTTTGCTGCAATAAAACCCGGAACGATGGGAGTTACTGTTATAGCATTGTTATTTTGGATTATATCGTTACAATACTAACAAAATTCAGATGTTTTTCTAATATTCTGCTAATTGTTTTCAACGATTCACAAATTACGAAGGAAAGTAACCGCTGATGTTTATCCGAAAAGGCGCTTGAAACTGAGAACATTCAAGAAATAATTATCAGTTGCGGTTCTATAAAGAGATAACCAACAACAATTTCCAGCCTCCACACGACCATAACTTTATTACAAAATAAAAGGGGAAGGGTTTAGAGGGACAGCATTCATTTTAATGCTGCAAAATTCTCATCGATTCTTCTCCGTGTAAGAGCCGAAACCCTTCGACGTTCGAAATTCCACCTCCTGCGGCAATACCTAGACGCGGCATAACAAATTCTAATTTTCCCATGTCCGAAAACGGTAAATGGAATGTCGAAGCCTTTCTAACCGAGTATTGTGCGGAATGTGGGCTTTCGCTCGAGTGTGTTGGTAACGGATTTGTCACCGTTGTTGTGGTAGTTAAATTGTTAGAGAGTTGGTCCCTCGGTTGCCTCTAAAAAGGGTATTATATTATGCGCCACTCAGGTAGCAACGGACTGCTGCGTATGAATCGATTTGAATCGGCGTGTTGGGTTTGTAGAACTTTATGTTGTGTTTAAGTTGTATCTGCAGACGAAGTTTTTTTATTTGGGGAAATAGTTTCGAAGTTTACGGGTACGTATGTAACAACTTTCACCAGCTCTATTACGATGAAAGTAGTATCTATATAAGTTAGGATTGGGATCTCATGTAAATTGACATCCTGTTTCAAAGTTCCAGGCGTACGAAATTGGCGCGATGCGAAGCTGCATACATATTAAATTTTTTTTTCATTCAACATAATCTGCAAATAACGATAGCAAGGACTGTGGGTTAGCATGTATCGACACACACCGAATTACACAAGCTTAATTAGTCAGTTCGGAGCAGCCGTGACAGAATGATGTGAGAAAGAACTCCCAACTCTCGAAAAATAATATTTATTTACAACTATTTACTTTTGCCACCTACATATATCTTATTAGCTGATCGAGCAGCTTATTATCTTCAGTGTAAATGTATATACATCTCATACCTTTTTTTCAGCGAAAATACACCAAATAAACAAATTTATCCCCATTGTACAGGTTCTTACCTTGCCATATTTCAAAATGCTTTTTTCCTGGATAAAGTAACAGCTGCAGTTATTTCCCAGCATTCTACGGAAAAAAAATCCACTCACTCCTGCCGGTATTTCTGGTCGCTTTGTGAAAATAAACTCTTCTCTTGCTAGTACCGCGTACACGCGAAATAAGGGTGTTTATTTTGTGACCTGAAGGTTGGTACATGAAATATTGATGAAACAGTGGGTATGAAACGTGGAAAATAGGATGATTTAGTGAGGCTCGTTTTTCTGAGCTGAGCTTGTTAAACCGATTGTGTTTGGGTATTTTTGAAGCTCTTTAGATTTTGTTTGTTTACCCGTTTGAAATGTTCAACGTTTACAACGGAATCTTTTATTTAACGTTTTCTACGGAGCGCGCCAATTCCATTACAGAAGAAATTAAAATTCTATTAATCACACATTCTATTCTATTAACATTTTAAAATCGTAAACGTAATAACTCTTCGTGCAGCTATGTAGTTACAACGCGTTAGTAATTCAGACAAATAGGTACTACCCCTATTTTTGTAAATTTTCCGGGTAAACATGTTTTGAAATTGGAAACTATTAACATACATTCAGCGTATAGCGAAATTACGTACGTACGCCCTTTCGAATGCAAATACCAGGAATAAATTTGCAGTAAGCGTTCGCAATCTCCGAATGGTTATATTTCGTCAGCAACGTTACTGGACGAAACATTTGCTACTCTGAAAAACAATCAACAACGGGATTTATTACGGGTGAGAAGTTATAGCGGCGAAAATCGTTGGGAAAATATTCTTTTTGAAACGAAATGGAGCTTTTAATTCCCACAACACGCATACGCTGGTCGACGGAAATCTCTACGCTATTATGGAATAGTCGCATCAGCATTCATTGAATAGTTGAACGGGCGACATGTTATTCCGATTGTTTTACCAAACCGATTAACAAGCACTGCTTACTTAAACTTTCTGCAGAATACAGTGTGTGATGTTTTGGACGACATTCGTTTGAATCAAAAGAAACAAATGTAATTCCAGCACGATAACGCTAGAAAAAATTTACAGGGAACTTATGGACAATGATGAGTAGGAAGCGGCGGACCTGTGTTATTGTTGCATATAAGATTGCTTGATTTAAATCCCTTTGGGGATATTTGGAAAAGCTGCAGCATTGAGTAGATCAGAGCTGCTACCAAATCTAAACCAGAGCAGGGATTTTTGAACGCTCTTGTCTTTGTTGTTTGTTCATAAAATGGGTTTTTTATTTGATTGCTTGTAGATAACAAAAAAGATGTGTAAACGCGAAATGTTTCATTTTTTTTTGGACCATACAATCCCTTTTCTAGGGCGTGGCACTTTTTCTTAGCATTCTATACAATTAGAAGGTAAATACCAAACGCCAAACTGTGGTTTTTACTATTTTGATACCTGAGACGGCTATATTATTATATTATTTATGTTATATTATTGCTTAGCAAAATGTAAAAATCATATATTCGAGATACCAGTAGCGTTAGGCGCTTACGGTTGATTTTGACGTATTTCCTGAAGAACTCTTATCGAAAATGTTTACCGTGCAATTTTCTCTTTTTTCCTATTTTCACGTATAACGCGATATAGAAGAAAAGAGCATGTTTGCGGAGTGCTACCAATGTACACACATCCGCATAACAAAAAAAGATCACCATATCACTTTCTACGAAGTAGGGCATATCGTCTTTTATAGGGAATCAACGAACCGAACGGTTCAATATGCATACTCCCCGGTAGAACGATATATTATCAACTGCGATGCTGAATAGATTCAAATAACCCGAATAACATGGAAATAGAATCACTTTCGCAAATGTTTGAGGACGAATTTTATACGTCTTTCTAACTTTGCCTCCTTTAGCACATATATTTTTAAAGGTTCGATTTCTTGGCGTATAGGGAGATAATATGTATATGTGTGCTGTGGAAGAAGGTCAATAGAGGAGATCTTCTTATTTGTGAAGACATGTTGGGGGTGGACTGAAACTTGATCGGAAAATTTGTTACAATAAAGGTAGAAATGTTCGTTTCAGTTCAGTCTGAAATGCGCATTTCATGTGGATTATAAAAAAAGCAGGACGCTTAAATGTGTTATTGGTTGCATATGTAACCTGGATTACATTGCTGCTATTCCCATCATATTATTCAAACATAATATGCAACCAGCATTTGATTTCAAGAAAGATTTAATTCTTTTTATTATGTTGTTTTGTTAACTAATATTTGTTAAATTATTATTTCTTGTTGTTATTATCTTATTCTTATAACATATCTTCAAATACGCTTTGTAGACACATCACTCTCAAAAAAAAAAAAAAAACACAATATGAATTCATAAAATCCACCTCAGGCAATTAAGATTAGTCTTCAATGTATAAAGAAGTACGAAATTCGCTTATCTCAACTTAAACCAAACTCCGCGAATAAGTTTCACTTTCGGGGCTCATATTTACGTTGAGAGCAGTAGTATGTAATTCAATTTTAATTTTCCCGCCCCCATGTAACGAAGGCTTCTTTTTTCAACGTACTCTTTGTACGCGTAGCCATGCGAAGGTCTTCGTCGCTTCTCACGTCCAGGTCTTTACTGTTAATAGGAACAGTAAGAACCCAGCGCAGTCGCATCCACTCGAACAGTGTTCAAATGGATTGAGTCATGCTCTATTATACTTTTTAGGAAATCAGATTTGTTGGGGTTGGTACTGGATCCCCTTTCACCTAATAAATGTAGTAAATTTGTTTGTGGAGCCAGAAAAAATCCGGTTTGAAACGTTCTTACCACCAGCTATTCAATAGTTAAAAGGTTTCCATTGTTATACATACACCCATATTAAATCTCATAGTTACCTATCGATAACCGATTTAGTATAATGCCAACGTATACTGTAGAGGGAGGAGGAAGATGTGGGAATTCTAGAGTTTTCCCCGAAGTTCTATAGGGTTATTTATATACATATATCATTGTATGGGGAGGCTGTTTGATTGTCTCCTCCGTATGTATTGAAACTCAACAGCAAGTAATACAATAGGACTGTCACATAGACGCTATTGCAAATAGATAACGCCCATTGAATAATGTATTGTATTACATAGAGGGGAAGGAGAACTTTATTATAAGGAAGTATCGGGAAAACGCGCAGCATTTGGTAGGGAATTACCTTAATTCGATAGTTGTTTTAGAAAGATTGTTGAGGACGTAATGTTAAGCTGTTATTGTTCAAGGGGTTCACTCTTCGATAGGTAATCATTACTGTGAATATTAAGGCAGCTAGATGAAAACCCAAACCTCAACAGTTTGCTAAAGAAAGAGGTACCAGATGCAGATTGACCAATCCAGAATATTTTGTTTTAGATCGCCACCTAGTACCGAAATAGTCGAATCTGGTAAATGAATTGTTTAAAAGTGAACGATGCATTTGAGTATCTCTTGAAATAACTTTCTTTTTCCTCTTTATTGCATTTGTTGCAATTTATGAATTTATACCTGTATTTTGGGAATTTTTTAATGTGTTCACAGTGTTTGGGAAAGGGAAGATGTATAAAGTTTACTAAAAAACTAATTAGAGATAAGAAGATAAAAATCACTGTTCTTAGATACGAATATGTCCATTCACACGACAACTAGTCTGCAAGATTTTCATTTACATCTAGACAAATTGAATTTGGTCTGTTATATTTCAACAAGAGAAAGAGCAAAAACATAAAGTGAACCTAAATTAACTCGAACTGTTTGGTTGGACAACATCCAATTCGTCGTTGGTGGCTGTCTTACGAAATCAAATTATAACGGAACGAATCCTGGCGTTTTTGCCGACAGGGCGAATTCTCAATAATACCTGCTACCAAAACCGAAATTAACTAACTTTTACATTGTCTCGTCTCGACTCGCGGGGTGGCGAACTTTTAATGACTTTAGGCCACTATCGCCGCCGGAGCTTGGCAAGCGTTCCTCATCAGCCCTTAATTTAGGTTAATGGCGAATGCATTTATAGTTCGCTTTTTATCGCGCAGGTACATACATAGTTCGTTTTTAATTTCTATTAGGGGTTCGTATTATGTACTGGCGAAACTTTTAGCGAGCAAAATTTGTTGGTTGGCTGTGGTGGCGAGTGTCTATATGCTTTGCTAATTGAGTTTCTGTTTTCGAAACGCTCTTGAGCATCGAAATTTCGTTAGTGGATGGAGGATGTTGATTAAATTCTGCAATTTGTTCTTAGCTTTTCGAAGCTATAATTAATATGTGTCCTTATGAACTTTATTCAAAAGACACGGTTTTGGCATTTGTTTTAATGTGACCACGATACTTTTCATGCTTCTTTAGTGGTTAAATAATGTAAATCTTTTGCATCAGCTCTAGGTGGGACTAAGTGAAATTGAATGAAAGTAAAATTTTCCGCTATTGGATTCAGTTTGGATCTGCTTAAACTACTGCGTTCATATCTAACGGATAGAAGTGACTAAGTACTTTTAATGGTTTTAAATCGCTGGAGTTTTGTTCATCTGGAGTACTTCAGGATTCGAATCTGGTGCTGTTATTGTTTATACTGCACCTGAATGACTTGCTCGCTTCTTTGATATGCGACATACACCAAATTTATATATTATTAAATACTAGGGATTCCCAAAACCAAGTACATAAAATCTATTTATGCCATGCGATGTCTTAGAAAAGATCATGTAGCCTATTATAATTTAGCTTGGATAACTTGTTTTTTAATAGTTTTTGCTGAAGCGGAGTTGTTTAAGTTTCGTCACAGGAAAATTAGAATATGCTTCGCAAGGCTGGTCTCCACACTACGTTTATTTACAATGAAATGTTAAGAAAGTACAATGAAGATTCTTAAAGTTCTTTCCTTTAAATAAATTGGAATCTGTAATGAATTGACTGATTCCCTTTGTCTTTTTTCCCGTATAATTTTCTATACTCCCAAGATTTCCTGTCGCACTTGACCCACCTTTCTACTGTTACTCTTAAAAAAAAAAAAATTCCGCCACATAACCGCGATAAATTAATAAATTTTCTGGGTAATATAAATTACATAAGTGGTTAAAATCCATTGCTTAGATATTATCTCTAGGCTTAGTTAAGATGCGGATGTCTATAGAAATAATCGCAATGGGTACGTAAGGAAATAAAATTTTAAATTTTGCATCAATTTCTTCCACTTCTTCGAACAATCCGATATACCAACGACCATCGTTCAATTTTATCGCACGGAATAGCCTTTTCTCCTAAAGTTCAAATAAACTGCAGCGCTTAGACAGTTCGTTAGCTTTGTCGGCGTTCTGTGGCTTTCCATCTTAAATTTTTCACGAACCATCGCCGCAGCCGCTTTCTCTCCTCCGTTGCCGCGCTGCTCGCTTCCGCACAGCCCGTAAATTAAATTTTAAAACGGTTCAGAGACACGGAAGGATCGATTTCATAGTAGCGTTGCTGTAGCGGTTACCGCGTGTGTGAGTTGAGAGAAAACTAGGACGACGGAAGATTATTACACACGCTATATACTGTGATGTAGGTGGACTATATTCCAGGATAGGAAGCAGAAATAATTCATTTGTAATGTTCAAGCAGAGAAGTAACTTATTTATTTAGATAGATGTAGGTGTATTTGTTACTGAACAGGGGCGCTATACAATAGATAAGATACGGATGGTTTTTTTTTGCAGCAAGTGTTTTATAAAGGGTTGTAGATATGTAAAGGAAACGCAGCATTAGTTTTATGAGAATAGTGTGGTGTGGAACCTGATAAAGGAGCCTTGGGAAGAAAAAGACATGTATTGCTTATTTCATTTATTAAAGTAATAAAAATATGGAAAGTTGGATAAATATTAAAGCAAGAAATAAGTTCAACGCGATTTTCTTAAAAAAATTCATATTTTTTTTCATAAAAAAATAATTACTACTTCACTACTCTGAACATGGTGAGATGGTGAACAGAAACGGACTAAGAATGGATCTTTAGATTATGCCGTACCTCACTTCAGAAGGTAAAGAAGTGCAGTTGCCCTATTCGGTAGCTTGACGTTAGCTCTTTTATGCCCAAACCTTCAATCAACATAAAATAACCACATCCTTTCCAGATGCTCACAGTCTCTATTATCTTTCTAAGCTTAATTTGACGGTCGCCTAGCACCATTTGATGTATTTTTCGGCTGTTATCGATAGCTTAAATTCAGCAAGCCAAAATTAATTTCGGCTTTAATTTGCGTAATCGTGCCTTTCGAATGCGGCTCGCTATTCGATTTTCTTAAACATCAACCAACACAAACGACTGTTAAACAACGGCTAAACATCCAACATGGCAGAAATTCTCAGTTCAGTATCTTTCAACGCATGAGCATTTATATTGCTCTAATATTCACTATTCACTTAATAATCACTAGCTTCCTATATCGTGAATAGTAACAACGCAATTTATTTCTTGCTATTTTTATTTGCAGGAATTTACTCTACACCTTGTACATTTAATTCTGTTTGGAACTTCTTGTTCCTGAACAGGATATAGGCACCAGGCCAAGCTCCAGAATACCGTTTTACTACCAACCAAAGCGAATCGCGAACCAGATCCTCGCATACACTTATATGTGCTCCGCGAACCTGGGAAAATAAATTAAGGCCCTTTTATTTTAGGCTGCTGTCTGGCTTTCTTGCTTGCTTGCCAGCTCGCGGAGCCGTGCGAGGAGACGATAGAGAAATAAATAATCGTTTCGGAGATGAAGTTTAGCGCCTCAAGCAACGCGCCGGAGAAATATAGAAGTAGGTAGCGGGAGAGTATAGCAACCGAGCGGGGTAGAGAGATGTATTAATGGTGAAAGCATTGTCGCTAATTATGTAACTCAATTAGTTAGGTGGAGCGCGCCTAAGAATCGCCGTAATTATGGCCAGATGACGACGCGAACGAAATGAAATTTTCGTTTTGATACGAGCGTTATTAGGGTATTAGTTAGTAAAAATGATCACCATTCGTGCGCACGGTAGAATTCTGGCACGACTTGTGTGCGTCGAGTACGACACGACTTCGTTCGTTATCTCGGTAACATCTTCACATTTTGGCATGTGCTTAATTCATCAAATGAATATAATTTGGTAAGAATATGTGCTGTATAACCCAAAAAACAAAATCAAAATTTACTTTAATACTTCCATCACTTTTCTTATTTACAATTATTTCAAACTGTTTAAAAATTTCAATTAGTGGAAGCCCTATCCTCCTACTTTGAAATCTACTCTTTTGTTTATTTCTTGAATTTACTCTGCTTCGTTGTAGTTGATTTGAAAATTGACCCATCCACAATTATTTCCTCATGACCAAATCTTTCTGAAATGCTTGAATTCTCTGCTTGTGCGAAAAGCAAAAACAGTCGGAGATTTCAATCAATTAGGGATCGAAGGAGTTGATCCGAAATTGACAAATTACTATGGGTAGGAGAAGATCAAAGGTAGGATGGGACTTCCTCCCAATTGGGACGCTGCCACAAATCGTCGAAAGAGGCGAACGAGCCTTGCGTATGTGTGTGAAACGGTTTTCCTGTAGGTCGCCCGTGGAAAACGCAGAGGGAAGAGGAAGGGTGAAAAAAGAGTTAGCCGGTAGATGGAGGCCTCGGGTTCGGGGGTTAGAATAATCCCCCGATACTATCCGTGACGCGTCTGGCATTCGTGTATTATTCCCCATGGCTTGTCAGTCGGCCTATATTCCTAAATTCTCGCATATCGATCCACAACGAGAACGTTAACCGGAGAGATAAAGAGAGGGGAAAGAACGAAGGAAGACGGAGCGAGATAACTCGTATGCAGGAGAGATGGATATGTTTTCGGATAAGTGTGGGTGAAAAAGGTGGGAAGGAAATTTAGATGAATGATTGAGCCTTTGATCACGACCCAAAAACGGATTCCCAAAACCGGATAAATTAATTCGGTTATACGATCAATTGCAATTATGGCAACTGTTTGACGTTGAGGAATAATACCGTTATAATAGTGTACGTAGATAATGAATGCCTATTATTTTATAATCAATCCTCTTATTGTTGTTTTAGTAATAAGTGGATGGAACAATCCAGACGCGTAGTAATTAAATACACAGTATGTCAGCGGAATTACTTACAATAGTACACTGGTCGCAATTAAAAATGCACCACCAACAAGTTTTTACAAAATAATGTTTATCGTCCTGCGATCTATAGCGTTCCAGCACTGCTGCGCTAAAAATGTTGTCGGGGGCGTAGACTTTCATAAACCTGCTCTACAAGAGAACTAAAGCTAAAGTATAAGGTAAACTAAGACTAAGGTATAGCAAAATATATAAAAAATTAAATAGCAACGGATGACTCCTACGAGTCTTAAAAAAATATCACATTATCATCATTATCGCACACCTTAACAAGGGAACTTTACCACCTACAGCCTCACGTTACAATTTCGTAAAGAAAAAATATTTGAAGACAAATTCAGAAGTTAATTTGACCAGCTCCCTGTAGAACCGGCAGATGATAGATCGATACATTATTTAGTATCATTAATTCTTTACGCGTTACATAGATGACAGTTTTTTTAAGGGAAAAAGCTACGTCTTCAACACGTATAAGAATTAATGATCTGACGTTTGATTTCGGATGATTGATGGCGTCTCACGGTAGATTTACGCGATACAAACTGATACTTATATGGGAGAAACCGCCGAACCAAGCTGTGAATACAATAAGTGGAAGAAGGTAAATCATTTTTTACGTTGTCTCGAAGACGTCCAGAAGAAATGTTATGTGTTCTAGATGTTTGACGTCGAAGGTTTATAAATAAACGAATAGGGAACAGGCGGTTTATTAATGATAGATTGAATTTGTGGATTTAATATTTATACGTCGGTAAACACAGGATTTTATCATAATGATCAATATTGAGATGTGAAATGATTTCAATTTTAACTATTTTGTAGAATTACAATATCTTTCTGTTGAAGTTAGAAAGAAAGTTGAGCAGGCAGATTTCTGTCCGTCAAACCGAATTTTGAAGGATATTTGAAATGAAATTGTAATGTTCAACATTAAGCGTTACTATAGTTCTCTTGGTGCTTCTAATGGAATTTTTTTTTGAGTCGTATATCATTTACGTTGCCTAATATTTCGTGTTTATTAACGTTTTATGTGTAAGTATTATATTCTTTTGTATGTTAATTTCTTCTGGTATTCATTCTGGATGTGAATGTCCATTTATCTTTGTTATTATATGCAAATCCTTTGCGATAAAGCCCGATACAGCGAGGTAAAACATAAAGGAACTCGTTACTTGGATAATCATCTATTCGTTTTGATTACTAACGATAACCATTCAGCGTACACCGCACCGCCATTATTAGGTTATTACGGCTGCTTGAAAAATACAGCTTATGAGCTCGCTAACGCTGTTCTAGCACGCATATCCAAATCATTCCTGATGAATAAGGCGCTGTACTACATAGTATTGTATTCAGTAAAGGAATTTGATGAAATTCTTTTGTGCGATGCAAGTTAATAGATAGTTTCGATAAGATTGTCTTTCTGTTAAATCGATCGATCAACCGCGGGATAAGCAATCGGATACCAGTGATTGTGTCTTGCCCAATGCATTTGGCTGCGTGCACCTTTGTAATCTTCTGTTTAAGCTAGAAAAAGTAGAAGTGAGGGACGTGACTTTAAAGTTACTAAATTCTTATCTCACGAATGAGTTACAATCACTAATGACTGGGGGATGAAATTTCATCGATTTGGAACTATCGACTGCGGCCTTCGACAAGGTTCTACAGTGGCACCGCTCCTGTTTGTATCATGTATTAATTATTTGCAAAGGTCATTGATCGCTTGGAAATTTTATATGTAGATACTTTTCCTGCATTGTACGGAAGCACACATGTGGAAAAAAAAACTCCGCGCCAAAAAAAAAATTAATATTCTACTCATTAACTCAAATCCAGAAAATGTGGGTGTTAAAACTGTGTTAGTTATGTATTCAGTCTTGTCTTCAATACGGAATCATCGTCTTGGAAAGCCCCCGTGTGCAAATTACCATATTTTGATTACGATTAGCTGTGGAAAGTTAGGCGTTACACCTCGGATAACTTTAACATGAACGAATAGTCCGTACGAAAATCTATGTAAAGTTGAGAAAAGTTAATAAATTAATATAAATGTACTAAAACAAGTCCGTCCTTCTACACAGGATAATTACGGTAATAATATATAATTTTTAATACTGGTAATAATGTAAACTGTTCAATGCGATGGTGTATAGAACGATATTCGTGCAAAAATTCATTATGGGAAGCCTTTTTACATAAACGAAAATGGAATAAATGTTATTAACATTTTATTGACTTTGATCCAGCACAGCACGCTACATTAAAAAAAAATTGTATGCAAATATTAAATTGAATTTGTAAATAACAATTAATATTATTTTTAGATTGAAATGAAATGCTTCGCCCAAAAATAATTTTTCTAATAATTATTTCCAGGGCAAGGTTAAACGGGATACATGCTAGCGGGTCGATATGTTTTAGACCACCCCAAAATTTTACTTCCGTACAAAAAGGCAAACGTTTGTAAAATTAGGAGAAACATTCCAGAAATGGAAAAATATTTAAATGTGCAGTGAAGAATTATATTATACACGAATATATTAAAAATAAATGGATCGCCTCTAGCGAGAATTGTAAAATTGCGAATTAATAGTACATTTGCATTGTGTCACCAAAGGGATGGCGTGACGAACGTTCGGTTTGAACGTTTGCTGATTTTATACCAATATAATAGTAATAATATAATAAAATATAGGGTTATGAAATGTCACTATCAGAGTCATCAGAGTCCAAAGCAATATGTCGAACTCCAAATCCCATTCGTTGTGAGATTTTTTTCATCGTTGAAGCAGGATATAGACGTTTGTTCTTTTTTTATTCAACTAACCTTCAGAATTTTTCGAAAAACTAGAGTAAAAAAAATATGAACAAGTTCCTTGGTCATACAACAAAGCATTACTTATAGAATAAGGCTAAACTTGCGTTTACCAAAAATATGAGTTGCGGATAAACTTGCTACTAACGAAATTTTCATTTTTACTTATGTAATATTTGTTCCGGTTGCTATGTGCTTTTGAATAATGAAATCTTTTTTTTTCTAAAAGTTGTCCGAGGTTCGAGCTCGCTACTTCGAGACTGATAAGCCAAGTGCGCTAGGTATTACCCTTCCAATTCTGTATATTATATTATCTTCAACAGGACCCACTTTCCTCAACATTTCAAAAATGTACCTACACTTTTTTTCATTTTAAACTTTTCGTTTAACAATACCCTTGTATAGAAGTACTCATTTTCTTATAAAGAGCTTAATTTCCCATCTGCCAAATTCTCTCTATCCACTGTTCATCACTAAATCATTCGCCGTCTTATTACGCTTACAATTGAAGACACAGCGCCCACATTAGGCCAATAGCAGATCGGCAATATATTGTTCACCATCATCATTGCGAAGAGAACTTACGTAAAACTTTTATTGAATCGAGGCGGGCCATATTGATACAATGCAGTGCGGATCGATGCTGTTGTTAGAGGAGAAATTCCCTTCTCTCCTCGAGCCGATCGCTCTTTACGAAATATGAATGCAGTAGAATATGTACGTTGGCGAAGTACAACGGCGTATAGCGTTTAGGTGCTTTAGGAAAATAGATCTATCTGTATTATGGCCGGCGATTTACTTCGCCAAACGATCGCTGTGGACTGCGAGCTAGGGTAATTTATTGGAGCTATAGGAGGATATCGCCGCTGTAGAAATATTTTGCCCAAGTTGAATTGCGGTTGCGACATGCTTAGCCAGAAGTTGTTAACTGGATTTGATTATTTAGCCTTCCGGCGTTATATGTCGCACATGTTTAGGATAAATAACATGTATTTACTTGGTAATTTTAGATATTGCTACTACTTTTGGCTATTCAAAATATTACTTAGAAAACTGAAAAGCATAGCCCTTTTGATGTTCTACAATTTGGCTAACTGCAAGAGATTAATTAGAAAATATTTATCCTCTCACGTATCAAGGAACTTTAATATTCCTTATTTTCTCAATTAAACATTCATCTCCGTACTTTACTGTTTCATTTTCATTTTATTTTCAGTGAATATTCAAAAAGATGAAGTGATTATTCTCTTCTGCTTCTAATGAGATTCAGTTAGCCAACATTGGTTGTGAAGTTCCGAACTTTTCACATATACCATTTTACACTACATTTTCACAAGAGATTATTTGATTTCGATGTTATATGTGAATTAGATAAAACTTACAGAAAAATGGGAAATTCCTGGCTCGTTGAATATTATAACGCTGTATTTTGAAATCTTGCCAACTGTGCATGTAACTTTGAAAAATATAGGATGGATTATTTAAAACATTCCTGATAATAATAAGACGTACAAGCAATTCTTTTCTGGACATTATTTCCTTTCAGCTAACGATAATTTAGTAAACACATACATATTTTGGCTATTGATTTATAACTATTAGTTGGTATTTTTAGAAAATCAATTTACACGGAAGGAAGTACAATAGGCTTCTTTTTGGGTTAATAAAATCTTTTCCTTTTTTCTATATGTGTGAATATTATTGTTGTTTTGTTGTGTTTGATAGTAAATTTCGACAAAATAGTCAAAAATAATAATTTATTAATGGAGCACTCGGCACCGAAAACATTTTTTCACAAACATTCGAAAAATTGAATCATCCTTAGGAATTGTCTTTAACAAAATTAGTTTCACGTCGGATTCCACATTTTTCAACCGAAGAACAAAAGCAGGGTCGCATTAATTGATGTCGAAGAATTTTGCGCCGGTTCAACGGACGTCCCAGGATCCTGAGTGGTGCACCTGAATACTTAACATTTTCTCCACATCCGTATATATAAAGATGCACATTAAATTTATCAAATACAGTTCACCATCCAATAGCTTCTTCGCTAACTATTCTCGCCGGACCAATAATTTTTCAGAATCGATACACTAAATCCAAGTAATTGCCTTGCACTCCCCTAGATCCCTTCGCTCCACGACCTCCGCCTCATAATTCTCCTCTCCTCGCCTGCATATGATGCCGGTCGGTCGCGGCAATATCAATCGGTTGGTAATTCCCCCGGATCACGAACTAGCGCAAAGCATTGCGAACGTAATCGTATTAAAACGCGATGTGATCGGAACTTCGAGCAGCTTTTGTTTCTGGTTCAATTCGTACGCGAACCTTGAACGGTACGTCGGAGCCATCCAGTCAACCGCGATAACTGAAATATCGATACTTATATGTATGACATGTAGCAGATACTACGTCGAGTTCTCCTTATCGAAAGGCATAAACAAGAATTTGTTGGTAGCGGCGTAGTATATATGGGGGCGACTGGGTATTATGTTGTGTATAGTTTCCAAATGCGGAAGGAAATATAGACAGATGAATGCTGGTTTCTTTTCTTATTCCTCCTATTTATTTATTTCAATTGTATTGCTACTGTACGAGCTACTTAGATTCAGGTTTTATTTTCTTTTATTGTTTTCCACTCTATAAATGAATTTTATTCGAAAATTTTGTTATTTGGGGTATTAAAATTTTGATGATGTCGTTTACAAAATTAAATGATTTATCAAAATAAAAAAAAATCGTGAGTTGTCATTTCTGGTGTATTTCCTCCATTCGCCCTTCGATTTTAATTATTGTTCGTTCAACGTAGAACGTGTAAATTTTTTCCAACGATAATGCGTTAAAGGCTTAGTTTTCCTTTGTCCGCTCTAAATTGGAATATGTGCCATTGGTTTGGATCTTCAGCTAGAATATGAACGTAGTCAGAGGAGATACTTATCATGGCACTTATCCTCTCCGTGGCATTGATTACGACAGCTTACTTTGTAGACACAACATTGCCTCGCTCTCGTCGCAGAGGAATAACTGGCAGTAAGTTCCTGGCTGAAGCTGACGAACAATGCTGTAGATTCGCTTACCTTACTCTCTAAAATTCGCTTTACAGCCCTATTGCGCTATCTGTTATATAAGGCACCATTATTAAAGCTTCCTGATCCATTTTTCTTCAATAACCCTTCTTCCATTTTTTTCACTTTTTCGTTTGTATACGTAGCAATTAAGGAATTTAATATTAAGTAGTTGTTCTGTTTTATATTATTTTTCCATTACTTCCATTTCTTTCTTATATGCTGAATTCTATCTTTGAAATTAGTTTCGTTACTGGAATAGCATTAAAGATTTATCATTATTATCATTAAACAATTCTCAATGACATTAGCATTTAAAAACCAGAAGTGGAGGAAACTTGAAATTGATGCTAAAATGTTTATTAAAAAAAAAATGATCTGTCCTGGCTACGGAAATCAAATCGCAGGAAACTTAATGAGTTTACTTCGTAATGGGATCCGGAGTGTACGCATATATCGCTGTACATCGTTCTTTTTTTGCGTCTCTGGGATCAGAGATGTTCATCGTTTAATACGTACAGATCTACATTTCTCTCTTTGCTTTAAGGGTCATATGCCCCGTTATTAGCGAAACCGAAATGACTGAATTATTGATGCGGTAGCTTCGCTACTTAAAACATCCGACTTTTATTCGATACATTAACGATAATGGCTTCTTTCGCTTCACAACTAAGAGCGTAATAAACAGCTTTACGGTTGGCAAAGTTATGTGTTGTGCGATTTAAATTTTACTACTTCGTTACGTAGACTTATCCAAGCTTACTTGATGTAACGCCGGCATAGCGTTAACAATGTAACACTTGCCAATATGGTGCTGTGGTGACGTAGTTATGTACTTTTCCCCGGGATGTGTTTTGTTTCAAGTATATTTTTATATGTGTTTTTTTAAATAGAATTGACCCGTTTATAGAGATGATGCCGGGCTCAAAGAAGCTGTATACTTGTGGTTACTCTCATCGGTGGTACATTAAGATAACAGTGGCTTTGAGAACTTTGTTAATTTATGAGAAGCGTCTCACTAGCAATAACAACTTAAAATTAAAGCCCTAAAAGAATGAAGCTTTGATATTATCATTGAGAGGGTCTCCATGACAATGGTTTTTGCAGTAGATCAATGAAAAAATCATCAGTTCTTCGATTAAAAAATTTCCATTTTTATCTGTTGTTGCCTTATTAATAATCTCTAAATGTAGAAACTAGAAATTAATCGCAGCCCATTGCGCTAATTAATAAAAATGATAATCTCGTTTAAATTTGATTACGCGTCTACACGTCACATTGGCTCCATCAAGCTCATTAAGTTAATAATAATCTAATTAGAAACGAAAATAATCACGGTGCATTAAGCTTAGTGGAAAAATTTAATTATTTTTCTATTATTAGTTAGTCAGTAAAATGCGGGAAGCATATCGATACCAGCTTCCCCTTTTTCTAAAAAAAAAAATGGGATTCCAATCCGTTAAATTAATTAATAGAGCAATCATTGACCTTCTTTGAATTTAGCGATTACGCAACCAAAAAGAGCGGCTAATTTTTCGAAAATGATCAAAGCGTACCCTTTAAATTTCCCCTCGTCCATTCACCGTTTTTTTTTATCGACAGCAGAGTTGATCGCCCACTTTCCGACCGATTTTACCCACCTCCTAATAACCGTATTGTTATGGTTATTCGATGTTTGAATAGGGGAATGGTGGCGGGGAAAGCCGACTGCTGTGGAGATTGGAGAACATCGGAAAAGTCAAAAAGTTTCAAGTTGGTCGTAATTAAGCTTCTACAAGAGATAGAAACGAGAGGAGCTCGTTTTATTTACGCGCAAGATGTAAAGCAATCTTGAGGTTCGAGAGGGTGCTAAAGAGTTTAAAGTTTAGCCTTTGTTTCATTTCGCAACAAACGTATTTCGGTTAAATCTTCAGGAGCTAATGACGACGTGACGCTTTGCTTTGTTGGCGTTTTCTCGGAATATGTTAAAAAAGCGAGCAAAAGGATTTGCGCGAATGTAAGAACAAAAGCGACGGGAAAATAATCTTATTTTGTTCTAATACAAATAAAAGTCCGGCGAAAATATGTTATCAGCAAGGACCAAGCTAATTCTTTCCTTCCACCTCAATAAATGGTGATTTAATTAGGACCGGAGGTTTCCTATAGCTTGTAGCTTAATTGGGACAGTATTTTATGTACTTGCTTTTCTTTCTAAAAGGGAAAAAGTTGTTCTACTGGAAAATTGAAACGATCTTTTTTATTGTAATTTATTGTAGTTTATACGATTTTTTTTGGAACCTAATGTATTTTATGTGTTAGAAATCTAAAATTCAAGATTTTTATTAAGAATTCCGCAGGGCCTTTGATATTTTGTGTATGGTGAACTTAAATGGTAAAATTTTAATGAATTTAATGTGCACGTACTTTAAAGCAATGACCCATTACAATATATTAATGCTATTAAATTGTTTCAATGGTAGCAAGTCATTTTCTTTTCGGAAGAAGCACTTTGCCTGAATTTCGGTTAACATTTTGAGTGTTTCGAATAGAGTAAAATTTTTCTACAAAGCACACATGCACAAAGGTGCATTAATTCAATTTCCCTTGCCCTTTAAAGACCTTGTCACGTACTGCACAATCTACAAAGGAAAATTAAAATATGTCGCTATCGTGATTTAAATTCTACTCAAGTTAAAAGAAACACTGTACAGTGACGACGATCCGTGTAAAATAGCTACTGACAGCGGATAAAACATAAAACGAAAAAACCAGTTGCTTCTGCTCGTGCAAACCGCTTTCACCATTGTATTCGAAGTAATAATTAGGTTGACGTTGTAGTAACAGCTGGCGAGCTGTTAATATTTTAACAATAGCGGCCTCTTACTTGGCCATAATCCACATCAAAGCATTAGAAAGGGCGCTGTATGTAAATATACCTTTTGTGTGTCGTCACGTTGAATTAATTCACTTGACGAATATAAAATTCGCCACGTTCCGTCGAGTAGCTAAGCTATACGGACGGTTGGTAAAGCCATATTGCACACGATATAAACTCTTTTATGATGTTGCATTTGCCGGTTTTATGAAAAAGTTCTACGGCGCATTTCCGATGCATGTAAGTTATAAATAACCATAAGCTCTACCTACTTACATAGGTATGTAGATGTGGCAAGATTTAGTAGCAATAGATGGGGGATTAATGTCTTTAAAGGTTCCGTTGAGCGGGAAGATGGGAAGGGATTTACGTTTTATTGCGCAATCTTGTCTATCAAGTTGATGTAAGTTCTTGACGTAAAATTTTTATTAAGCATATATAGTGACCGGCATAAAATCGGGATCAAATGGGAGAACATTTTTATTTTTCATTTTTAAGGAGAAAATTTTACGGCACTAATTTGTGCTTGTTTAAGAACTTATTTAGCCCCTATTAGATTGTTTAAAGAGTGAGGAAGGATTGTCAAACTTAAAGAGTGCTAGTTTTTGGTAACTAAACAAGATGTAAATTAGATTTTTCTATCGTTAACCTTAGTCGCCTAAACAATGTGAAGGCTAGAAAATAATTATATTTTTTTCTGCGGAAAAGCGCTCTGAGTGTTTGTTAAATCAAGCCATCGTGGCCATGATGGTATGGCTGCCACATATGGAACAATGAGGAAGAGGCACAAAATCTTGCAGCAAAATCACGGATTTTTAAATGTGATCAATACGTTGATTTTTCAATTCTGAATACAACGGTTTCAAAATAATATGTAACTTTGTTTAAAATCGCAACCCGTTCCCGTCCTAAGTTCCTTTCATTTTCAAAGACGTGCGCTTTTTCTAATTATTTATTTAGAAATTAGGTGAAACACGTTCTTGCCATAATTAAATCTAATTTATCTCCAGAAAATCCCTTCCCTAATTCATTTTGCTCTTTTGTTCGACCCCTTTTATAGCCGAACAAAAGAACAACTTCAGAAAAGAACAATAGCGTAAAAAAGATCACCTTATTAGCATATAATTCGATACCAACATTAATCATCGGCCTTCCCCCTTGTCGCTTCCTCGATATCAATACAGAAACTTTTTGCGGGCCGCAGGGTTTTCTTTCTACCGCATGAAGGTCGCCACCACGGCCTTCTCCGCAAAAAAATATTGACGAGGCCCTGACGAGTGCTGGATGTCGGCGACGACGGCGGCCGCTAGCGAAAAAATCTTGGGAAAGTTCAAAATGCGCGTTCAAAATCCTTGGATCCGTCTGACTGCGCCACGCGTTTTCAATAAAGCAGATGTGCCCGAGGTCGAGATTTCAGGAGGAGCGCACGCGGCAGATGTAATTTCCGACGGAACGAGATGACCCTCAACCCATACCACACTTCGCTCACTCTCCTCTAAAGCGTTGCGCCATGCCATTTTGTGTAGAACTTCCGCGTAGACATTTTTTCATTTCGAAGCGATCTCTTGCTAGCTACGAACCAGGAGACGAAAAAGAAGAAATATCGCTTGTATTTGCCGAAGAAATATGTTGGAATAATGATGCATGTTCCTATCGAAAGGGAAAATATCTATTTTATTTGAGTGGTCTTATTGATGTTTCGTTATATCAGAGAGAGAGAAAGGAAATACAATACGGAGAGGACGACGTTTTATATGACATATGTTTGACTCAAAATTGGGAAAATAAATTGCGATTTTGTACGTCTTAAGGTATATGTTTTTAAAAAGCTTTATTTTTTAAAATGGATGAAATAAATGTTGAGGATTGAAATCCTTTTTCTCTGTGGTGGGTTCAAACGAACTTGGATTGCAGTTAAAGCTTCCTTTATGCGGTTCTTTTTTTTTGGTTCGATAAAACCCAGCCAGGGCTTCAGCTTCAAGGTCGGTAGTTACAAACACATTTCCGCAGATTTGAAATCTTAAAATTAAACTGTTTACTTCTTAGCTTCTTAAAGGGGTTTGCTGGGAAGTGGTCTTTGACAAGCATTATTTTTATTTTGTGAACCACTACACAAAATAAAAATAATAAACGAGGATGGCAAAGCGCTTACGTGTAGGTTTTATCTATTATTAATATATTCCGTTGGAAAAATGTTGTTTACTATTGGTGTGATGCATTTCTTTTTCAAAGAGGGACCATAACATTAAAAGCTGATATAATGGAGCTTCTTAAAAAGTTTCTGCAGAGCATGTAAAGTAAAACAATGTCAAATGTTTCAGATAAAAGAAATCGTCACAAACATTTAGATTTGTTAAAAAAATGCTAAAGTGGAGAATTCCAAATAAGACATAAATAAGACTTGAAAACCATTCCCTGTTGAACGTGCGGTGATCTCAAAAGCATAAACTTATACTTAACGAATATATTTTCGCGGAAAATAACAACAAAAAGGACTTTGTACGCATTACACATCGAATTATCGTCTCAGCGTTTTATCTTCATACCTATGGATGTATTCGCACAAGTGCGTAGGAGTCCGAGTACATTTGTTGTGTAAAACGCTGGAATATGCAAATCGGACCTTTCGGTTAGGGATAATTGTGTATTTCCAAGCGGACGATGCGTACGCGTTATTTACATTTTAGGCATCGGCTGCGCTGATCAAAAGTTGAACAAATTGATTCAGCTTAACGTGTTGTGGGGTTTTGGGGATTTGTTGTTAATTAATTCGTCGGTAGGGAGAGTTGAGTTTGTATGGAAATTGCGTTGTTGATGATAATAAATAATCAATCAGATTTTGAATGATGATGAAATGAACCATAAAATTGACGAAGAGCATTTAATTAAAAATAGTTTTAATTTCTAGAATTGACCACTAAAGGGCGTAACCTATATGAGAAAAACCATAATTTCTCAATGTCGGAGAAATCGAGACTATACTGAAAAATAAAATGAATTTTAGTAGATGCAGGGAAATAATTAATTGCACTTAGGGATACCTTGATATGTGATAAATGCACTCGACAAGTGTTACCAAGTGGTGATTTTCCACGTTATTCATGCCTACTTCTGCAACTACAACATTAAATTTTCCAACAAAAAAGGACACAAAAAAATAGGGTAAAATATCCCTTATTAACCAAAAATCCCTTAACTAAACCACCGTAATATATCCATGGTTAAAATCCAGTTAGCTAGCTTCCATCAGCATTTAATTACTAAAATGCGACGATATCGCTTCAAAAACGATATCCGACTAATACACCGTTATTCGGAATAGAAGGCAGACACCGTCTCATCGGGTGGTATAACACAATAATACAATGTAGGATTTCCCCGATAAACTCTTTGAATATAGAGGGAGTTGTTCGTCCTGATTGAAGTCCCGGAACGGGGGCTAATTAGTTTAACCCGATGGTGGAAAAGTAATTTCCAAAGGGATTAACAGCGGCGGAGAGTTTGGGACCCATTTATACTACCACCATCTTATCCTTGTGTCCCTTACATTTGGATGAGCTTTCGGAATGTATCGAGTAAGATGACGGTTATTCTAGGGAAACAGAAGAGGAAAACTAGGTATATGGGGTGGAATGGTGAAATAGTTGAACTCCTTGAATGGTATTAGTAGGGCGCTCACGAAGCTCTCGAAAACATGTTATTAACTTTAGTGAGGCAGTAAATTGGAGCAATGTTTGTTGCTAATTTTTCTTTTTGGGAAAATCGAAACAAATGCTAACGAAGTAGTATTACTTGCAGCAAAGTTATTTCGTCGTACTTTTTCGCTGAATTAAGTTTCTTCGGAAACTATTAAGAGGACAGATTGAACGTGTACAGATTTTTCTTGTGTCTTATAAGCAGACTTTTCAATAAAAAGATTTTTGCAAAATAATGTCTATTAGTATCAAAAATGCTTATGAAAGAATTCAACAAAAGAAAGGTAAATGAGTAACTCTTCTAGGGTGTCTATAGTTAGGTGATAATAGAGGATAATCACCATAAAAGTTGGCAGCTACGAAACACCATCCATGTTAGTCGTCCATAAATTGTCCAGTGATGTTCTACGACCGATAGCGTTCCCCCACTGCTGTGCTAAAAATGTGATCCTTCTGGATGCGCCTGAATCTGTCCTATATGCTTTACTTAATCTGAAATCAACAGGTTCCGAAGGATTACGATTAAGTCTAAGCACAAATTCTCGGAAACTAACACCGCCCTCATGTACCCTAATAGTCCGGCCACGTTCAAAGGGGGGGAAATTGCCTATAAAGTGCACGTTCTGGTCTGCAGGGCAACACTCACGATTGTTGGAAACATACTGCACGTATTTTACTCATTTTTGTACATGTGGATTGTAACAGGCATTCCTGCAAAAACATGTGCGGAACATCTAACTGTTTTTGCATTTTTCCATCTCCATTCTTCGGAGTTCATACATTTCCGTAAATATTTTCGATGGTTAAATGAAGTTGTAGCTAAGCAATCTTTCCATTTTCGAGATAAAAATTTTCCTCTTTTCTATAAATATAATCTGCTTTAAGAAATTCCATTTCATAAGCAAGGATAACCGCCTGGCATTTTTAGTCGCCTATCTAAGTTTAACGGAACCATCCTCCTCCGTAGCTAAGGACGATCCAACTATGGAAAAACTTAAAAGCACTTTGCAGTAAGTTTCAATGCGAATCGATACCTCGCACTCTGTGGGAGAGTGCTGAGTTTCTTGTCGAATTAGTTTAAATGGGTGATTCTTATACAGAAAATTTATTTTTTGAAGTACTTTCTCGAACATTTTAAAAGAATTATTTAGCTACGTACATACATTATTTTTATTTAGATACAAAACGAGATTATGTTCAAAATTCCGGTAAATAGCTTTAGGCACTCTGGGGTTTAGTTCGTAGATGAACCCGGTTGTTATTCTAGGGTGTTTAGCCTCGGGTAAGGTTCGTCGTCCGCTAATCCGTAAACACAAAGAGATGTTGATCCTGTGCTTTGGTATTTTCTTAGAAAAATACGTTGCGGTTTATGTAGTAAAAATAATAGGTAAATACAAGGAGTAAATTCGCTTTCGTGGAGTTCGCTTTTAGAAAATATCGACAAGTCTATTCAACCTTCGGTTTCACCGGAAGTAATGAATTTGATCTAAAATCAATCTAACAATAATAATAATAGTTTACTGTTTCACTTGACCATAAGGTATAGCCAATGTTACAAAAAGATTCAGTAATAGAGGATAATATGTAGCTTGATAGCATAAGAACGTGTGAAAAATGTTAAATGATTCACAACTGATATTAACTAGTGGAATTATACAGAATTAACCCTGGGTTATTCCTGTCCGACAAATAATATTTATTTTAGTCCAGTATCACACCACGTATCCCATTGTTGGTGTCTTTTGGCCGGATGTCTAGTAACTTGAATTTATTTTGATAAATTTGCAAGTTGTGCAATTAATTGTTGTAATTAGCTTAAAACATAAGAAACTTTATTCATACGTTGCTTATAAAACTTTGGAAAAATTAGGTTTAAGTTCGGTACAGCAAATTTAAAAAGTTTAGCGTAATTGAAGCTTAAGACCTTTCGATTAACTAAACAGTAATTATTGCTAAACTTCTCGCCACATGTAGGTTATCGAAGGTATGAATTTCAGCACGTTTTAAATTCAAATTGGCAAGCGACGGTAATTAATACTCCTCCAGTTCACCGTTACCGATTACCATACGAGATAAGAGCGTTCGGGGGAGGAAGCATCAACAGGTCTCGAAATATATAATATATTCCCTTCTACTAACGGCGGATCCACTTTATTTCAAGATTCTTACACAAATATCTTGAATTAATGATGCCGTCGGCGGGCTGCGCGCTACAAAGGCACCGTCAACTTGACTATTGATCGAAAGAGCGTTCAGATTTGCCGGCACCTACACCAAAAATGCGATCCGTATATATATTCCGACGTCCACATAGTAGGCCAGTAGGCAAACACTACAACGATCCGTATAGTGTTGCGGTAATTTGATAGAAACTGCGACGATTGGGAAGATGGAGGAAGGACGGGAAGCAATAGACTAGCGGCCCAGATAATTTCATATTTATACGTTACCCTCGGGGGATTTGGACACATTTGCATGCAAAACAGACAATTATCGAACTCTAGGCAGTTAAATAATGTTAGGTTACCGAAACCCTTATTCGGTTCCGATGAAATTGCTAGCGTTGCTATGTTGAAGCTTGTGAGAGAGGTTATTGAAGTTAGCTAGTGAGGTGTTGATCTACATTAAATGAAAACTGTTAAGCGTACTCAAATATACTCTTGTGAAATACATGCACTATTATATTGAACGGATACATGTATGTATGTAATATGCTGTGGAAGCAAGCAGGAAGAACTAATTTTATGGTATCTATTCATCGATTTATCAAGTAAAGTAAACAATTAATACTACCTTGATTACAAATCACAACTAATTAATTTGCTACTATTTCTTATTGTTTTGAATATGATGTAAATGCACACAGACTGAGTAATCACGTACTTCTTGCATCTATTGTAAACAATTTTTAAGTATTATACCTAGTGTTACAAATGAGTTTTTGTAGCCATTTGCAAGCAGAGTACCTGGGCACCGGCAAGAAAAAAAAAACATGTTTATATGTAATATTAACTTTATTTTTTTTTAGGTCTATACACTTGTATCCCATCTAAAAAAATATAATTTCTCCAACCCTGCAAAGTAGGTGCTTGTTTCTGCAATCGCTTCCTCGTTTGAGCCGAATCTGTTTTCGCCGAGTAATTTCTTCTATATTCGGTAGGAAATGATTGGTGGTGTTTAATGGTGGGTGCGGAATCAATTCACATCCTAATTGTAATAGAATGGATTGTTGGCAGCAATTTGGGCGTCAGATTGTAATAGATCGATCGGTTTAAGAGCCATACATATAAATAAAAAATATATAAAAAATACCGTGCTGTCTACCCTGATTAGGCACTTATGCAATATGCCAAGTAAATTGCAAAAAAGTATGGGAATGGGCTTATTGGCCGATAAAGTGGCTTTGGTCTTCTTTAGCGCCGATTGGCCACGAGAAACCCACTGATTATTCTTTGGTTTTTGGTGCGCTGTGATGAATCCATGTTCCGTGAAAAGTTATGAATCGACGCCAGAAATCATTCATCTTGCGCTTTAATATCCACAAACATTCATTCAAAGTTGACGCACGTGTTTGCTTAAGGTCAAGTATGACCAATTGCGGCACCCTCCTTGGGCAAAGTTTCCTTACATTCAAATGAGTTGTTAGAATGTTACGCGGTTACCGGTCAATTGAGATGGCCACAGCTTCATCAATCTCACATCCTTTCTATATCCGATCATTTATTACCATATCGTGATTTTTTTTTTTCATTTCTGATGTGGCGACCTCATTTGTGTGACCTGAACGTTGCTTATCAAAGAACTCTTATCAAAGATTACAAAAATACAATCGCTTGCCGAGACCCTCGCATTCTATTTGTTTTAAACTTAAATTGCTATTTTACATATTAACCTTCTTATATCAGAATGGGAATCACTTATTTTTGGAGTGTTTCCGTTCTTACTCCCGACGGACAAGTTACCATTCATAACTAAAGAGCTTACCACGCTATTTGCAACTGACGACTCTTTCTGTGGATTGTTGGATAAGAATATTTTGCAAATATTTTAGCCGAGAATCAATA
Organism: Oryctes borbonicus; assembly: GCA_902654985.2. NCBI lineage: Eukaryota > Metazoa > Arthropoda > Insecta > Coleoptera > Scarabaeidae > Oryctes > Oryctes borbonicus. The sequence continues at coordinate 816,911 of LR736903.1, forward strand.
AACAGTGAAACAATAGGAACGCTAATTTCTCTATATTGCTTTACCTGGTAATATATATAGCCTAAGATTTTTTCAATATTATTTGCCGTCAAATTTTGAAAGAAATGTTTCACCCATCGCAAAAAAAAATGTAGAAGGAGGTGATGTGCCCAGCAGATTTCCAACTTCTCCGATATTTTTTCTTACCAACACAGATATTTTTTAACGATATAATATCTTCGAAACTTTGCTCGTCTAATGCGAGAGAAACTTGAAGAAGCTAAACCATTCACAAGTTATATTTTCCAACGTTCGAGAGAATTTTTTTATATATTCCACGTATGGATTATTGCTGTTCTTTCTTTTCCACCGACGGACGATAAAAAGTGTAAGAAGTACATTATTGATTTTATCTTTGTCGCGGCTTTTGTCGACAGTGTGTGTACTTCTTTGGTTCTAATGGATAATCTGTACAAAATCTGTTAAAACGCTCAAATTTCTTCAAAAGTCCGTCTTGCTACTTTTAAATTGCTTCACGAATTGCAGGTGGCTTATACCAAAATATTTGCATAATGTTGGAAAGTTGATCCCATCTAATAAATAAATATACTTCATTATAAAATGGTAGGCTAAAATTCTTTATGCTCAAGAAGTAGGATAAATTTTCCTTGGAAAATTGCTTTCTTGGCCACTTAATATGACGGTCGTTAGCAACTAACACGCGGTTAAAACTGTCGGGATGACGACCAAAGTTTCAAAAAGAAAGAATAAAAAAAATAAAAATATTAAAATATATATACGTATTTAACTCCTAAATTTCATCAATATTTCGCTTTTATCAGAATCCTAACCTAATGAAGTTGATAAATTAGAAATACTGATAGTCCTAGAACTTTCCATTCCAACATTCCAAATGCAGATTTGCGAATTTTTAATAAATTTTAATATAATTTTCAAGCTTTCTAATTATTATTTACCATCCTCTATCGGATAGTTTCTCTAATTCTTAATTAAACCGCGCCGCCTTATATAAAACGGCAATTTCTCGTCTTCATTAAAACATTACCGTGCCGCTGCGACCATCAGCCTGAAAGCGTCGTATTTAATCCCAAAGTAGAGCCGACAACGAAAACTTAAATATAAATTAAATTTATGAGTGAGCTCCGTACAAGACGAAGAAACTCGACGAGGCCCGCTATTAAACGCGAATAAATACGGTGAGAGTAGCTGGAGAAATCTTCATCGTTGTTCCGACGCCTTTAGAAGAGAAATGGAAAGTAGTTTCGTCGGAAACTATTGCTTCGTCGAATTGGCAAGCGGGTGAGAATTAATACTTTATTACGGTAATGCACCGCATCGTAATGGAGCTTGCGGTTCGAGAATGACGTGGATACAGTCGTACAGCCGCCTGTAACTGGCCGGGTGGATTTTATTTAACGCGGAACGAACAGGCAGGAATACAAAGTTGGAGTTCGTCGCTTCGTCAAATGGATCGCGAAGGTGTGAAATGTTAAAAAATTCGTGGCGAGTTGTTTTTCGCATACTTACTTTCTCATTTTCAATTTCATTTTTATAGATTCTTACGTCTCCGTCCGAAATCTACTTTTCTGCATTTTTAGTAAATTGGTTTTTAGTAGGAGAATCTTAAGCCTCGTCCAGATTGAGCTTTTCTGCATTGCAGTACAGTAGAATTTAAATATTCCTGCATTACACTTTTACCGACATTATTCTGGCAAGTGCAAATGTAACTACGTGCGAGAATTTCTAATCTTCACGGATATTTCCCGTAGTTTCCGTTAATTTTTGCGAGCCGATTCTACCGCAGAAATAATTAAACTTCCGACGTTTTATTGCCAGTGCATTACCGGTATTAACGATTAAAAGCGATCCATTCTTGCAAGACTAGCATGACTTAATCGTCCTACTCTTACGTTTTACGGGATAAGCCCGGGATAAGATTATAGGTTTGGATTTTTAATTAACTTTAATAGTTGTAAAAGGGAGAGTAAATTGTACCAAAGATGGATTAATTTTACAAATATAGAGAAGAAAGAGAAAAGAAAAGAGATGGAGGAGAAAAAAGATAAGAATGGGGACGATAAAAGGAGAGGGAAGATAGGAACGAGAAGAAAGAGAATTTAATAGTTTCTGTATCATGATCACATGCGTGTGGATGGTTTGTTAATAAAGCCATTAAGGTGGAACCAAGCTTCCTCTAAGAATAGGGGTTTGTTTTTCAAACCAATTGCAATATTGCATTTTCAGTATGAGAGCTTTAATTTTTTCACAACTCGAGTTTTATAAAATTATTTTTCAAAATCTTTTTTAAGAATATGACAAATCAGTTTCCTGCGAAAGCTTTCTAAATGACCTTTTAGGTGAATACCTTCAGTAGTTCTTTTCTTGAGTCTACCATAACCAAATTTGTTTGTCTACTGCACCAGAAATCTAGCAACGCACCGAGCAATTTGTTGAAATAAACTAAGGTGTGCTACTGAATAAGCTTTTGTCCATTACGAAAATAACCTTCAATGATGAATCTGTAGTAAACATGCTGATAGGTCAAGTTTGTTAAATTTTTCAATAAATGCCAAATATAATTTGAAGATTTAATCTTGGATTTAATTCAGATGTAGTTGTAATCAACATAAAAAGTAATTGCAAAAAGCCCTCTCCATTTCGTCCTTTTACGAGCACATTGTACTTAACTTCTCTCCCGCTTTGCATTAAGCGAAACACCAGGCAAAGGAATATCATCAAGCTGTAATGACACAGCTCTTTTAAATGTAAGTCGTCCCTCATACGGGCGTCCCGCACTCCCGAAACGACCGAATGATATTTGAACTACAGCAGTGCGTAACCGGGGGCTGCGGGAACTTCTTATCTCACCGATGATACCCTCAAAATGAGATTCACCTTCTCACATGTGACAATCCTGCTGTATAACTCTTGCTTTTGACGGGCGCTTTTGAGTCGGTCTAACGTCCTTATCGGCGGCCCGAAGGACCTTTTCGAAGTAGAAAAAGGAGTGTTTCGCCACCCGCACTCTATTTTGCGATTCGATGGTTTCGCCCGACGTCGGCGGTTGTTAGGAGAACGGTAACGCGTTTTCTATGGTTCGGATAAAAAGGGCGCCTACCTTCCTACGTTAAAGAGCAATAATTTGAGTTTATCAAATTGTTAAGGTTTGAACGATATGATGAAACGAGGTGAACGAGGGTGAAATGATGATGGTGTTCAAGGGTGGAAAGTGAAAATTGTATGAAATTTGATCAGGTTCGCGTTCTTTTGTCGAATATTCAATTTTCTTTGATGTTAAATGATTTCAAAGGCGTGTAGGTTTAAACACCATACTTTATAAAATTTCTAATATAAATTGTAATAAAAATCACATTGTTGAATTATAATTACTAAATAATAATAATTGTATTGTAGTATTGCCTGCAAAGAATTCCAAAAAATTTCTTTAAAAAACTTTGATAATAACTTCGCTTCTAATATCAGTAGGTAACTTATTAAAGCATAAAGAACCTATATAATGTATTCCACGTTGAGATACAGTACGCCCTTGAAAATCTGCTCCTAACAAGTCATTACATCTAGTACTGTTGGAGTGGTAATCATTATTTTTTTAAATATCGGGGTTGCTTATATACAACATCAAATTATACATATGTAAAATATAAATAATGATTTTCTCTTTCAATGTATCCATCACAAATTTGCGTTAGAGCTGCTCCACGAATAATATCTTCAGTCCTGCGTTGAACTTGTAACTGCTCAGAAACTATTGTGTAGATACCAAGATACGGGATTTCCAAACAAGCGCTTCAAAAAGTCTACGCCATGCTTCCACCCGATTTTGCGTTCCTAAAATGTATTTTAGTAATATTTGCGATAATTTTTCAAACGTATTTGGGTAAATGATTTGTCGGGCAAATGAGTTGGAGGGCAAACGTACCTGTCGGGCAACCAAACTTATGCATACTGGAAGTGAGAACCATTTCTTTTTATGCAAACTGTACTCCTTGCATTTTGTTAAACATTTGCTATCATTTCAGCATTTCAACAATTTCCACACGATATTGCTTTGAGAAATTCCTTCTGCTGTTGAATTCTAATCAACATTTGTTTGCTTATGATATAAGTTACAAATGCTTTATTTTATAAATAAAAATCATAAAGCACCGGTAGATGTATTAGTTAGAACGACATGACGTCGTAGTAACTAATTACTTTAATAAGTTACGGCTTAATTAAGGATTGTTTCAACTTGTCTATAAGCCCAATTTAATATACTTGCAGGTCTAGCGTCTAGCCTTGGAGCATAGACACAGCAAACACGGGTTGACTGTAGAATGCTTGTACGTATTACGCTTGTTGACAGCACTGATTGATGAGTACTCGATTTTTACGTACGGTGAATGTAGGGAGGGACCTCGTATAATACGCTGTACTATGAAAGAAAATTAACTGAAATTGGAGTTTATTATCGTTGAACTAACCATAAAATATCCAATTTCTCGACAATATAACGTACGCTCAGATAAGTGTGTATTTTATGAAATGGAACGTTAATCCTCAAACGTACCAAACCCTAATTCAACATGATTACATTTCCCTCGACGTTATACGCATACTACACATATTATTCCAGAATTAACTCGCATCGTAGGGCATGTAATAACAACCCCCTTCTCCTATATTGCCGCTTTATTTCTCAACAAGCACCTTCGCCTCGATAACATTTGAGAATACGTAATTATCTGCTTATTTTCCTCGTACGCGTTCGGAAAAGAGAGTTCGAAAAACGCACGCACCCTCGCGGTACGCTACCGTGTGGGTTATCGTTCAACGGCGGAATAAAAATAAATAGAAGCGTACGTTCTGGCGTTTAAACGGGCGTCGTTATTGGCCGTTATCGCTAAAGGAGTACTGACAAATAATGGGTAGATTAGTCGACTAATAAATTTCAGTGTTCCCGCTTCGACGTAGGCTTGTCGCATTAAGTTTATTATTTTATCGTTTAGCTTCAATTGTGATGTACATGAGGGTGCGCAATGTAATCTTCTTTGCGATAATATTAGCTTTCATTACGTTATATACACGTTGATCTTTTGGAGGTGTTGGACGTGGCAATATTGTGCAATTGGTGAATCTGCCTGGTTCTTATTTTACTCGCGTCGGCTTATATACGAGGTGTGGCAAAATATTTTAGGAGGTGATAAATATTTTTAAAAATTTTGTACTCTTTCTGAATGAGTCAACTTTTCATGATAATGGATGAAAATTCTTAATTTATTTTAGAACCTTCAATTGTCGGCATGGATGGTTTAGTAATGTTTGGGGTGGAATAATTTTAACGCGTATGACAGGTTCGTACTTTCCTGACGGCTACAATAGCGCTATGTTTCTTGCTTCTTCTGTTTGTTGGACAAAACACCAATAACGACGTGAACTATACTTCGCCCTAACACATCCACAGCTTCGTCTGTGCTCAATTAGTAGTAATTGTTTTCTACATTTGTTTTAATTTTGTTTACGACTTTTCTGTATCCTTTTGGGAGATGGCTTTTTCATAAGGTTGACTCGTCGGGAATACTTCTACCCGTACATTTTGCTAGAAAATTTTGAAAGGCTGGATTATCTAGTTTCGGAAGAAGTTTTCGCATAGTTTGCTATAAAAATTTTCATTCGAGACACTAAGATTGCTGTGAACGTGGTCCGCAAATCGAGATTTTTTAAACATTTTACAATAACCGAACAAATTGTGCATTAAGCGGCTGTGCCGCTAACAACTTCGAAACACTTATGATCCTTAATCCAGTTATGAGGTCTTGGCGCGGACGTTTGTTAGACGACACGCTAAATATAAAAGAAAACAACGAAAACCAAATTAATATATCTGCACAAATTAAAAAAATAATTCTAATAATAGAATTCGTATGTAAGCCGACGCGAATGCGGTGCGCTACCTCATATAATCAGTAAAATAAGCAGACAAATTCACCAATTACACAATATTGCCACGTCCAACACCTCCAAATGATCAAAGTGTATATAACGTAATGAGAACTAATATTATCGTAAAGAAGATTACATTGCGCACCCTTATGTACATCACAATTGAAGATAAATGATAAAATAATAAACTCAATACGACAAGCCTACGCCGAAGCGGGAACATTGAAATTTATTAGTCGACTAATCTACCCATTATTTGTCAGTACTCCTTTAGCGATAACGGCTAATACCGACGCCCGTTTAACGGTAGAACGGTGCGTTAGCCTGTATTTTGCATTTAATAGTTATAATTATCTGAATTTTAACATTCACATTGACAAGAAATTGCTAAATTGTATGAAATTTTGATATTCTTATGATAAGGCTTGGCAGTTGTTACAACGGGCAACTCGCCGACGGCATAATTGCTGCTGACAGGGACAGCTTCAAGAATATTGTATTGCGGTCCATACGATCAAATAACAAAGAATGTTAACCATCAGCACGACGCTGTTGACTGATTTTCAATTCGCATGAAAATAAACTAAAACCACGTGAAAAAGCAATTGAGAAAACATATCTGCACCACACAACACCGTTCTTAGTTTTGTGTTAAATTAAATTATTATTCGTTGGCAAACAGCCCGACTGCCACTCGCAGAGGAATGGCAACTGTGCTGGCCACCGTAGACATATCAGTATAGCAGTGGTACTTATAGAACTTCAGGTGGTGGCTAATATAATAAGTGCGCATAATATATAATAATGATCCCAACATCGATCGACTCCTCCCAATCCCCAGCATACCAGATTCAACAAGTAGTTCGAAACAACATCAAACGCCATATGCCACAGTTTGGAAACTTTTACGTAAAACTCTAAAGGTGTACTCTTATAAACTGCAATGATGTTTGATTTGAAGGAGGTTCATTTGGGATTTTTCTTTGCGAAAAATGGCTCAGACTGAATGGTTATTCCGAATTTTATGGATAGATGAAGTCAATTTTTTTCTTAATGGTGGAATCAATATTCAAAACTGTTGAATATGGTCAACAGATCCGCAGAGAATCATTCAAAAAGGTCTTCATGACGAAAAAGTCACTGTCTTGTGTAGTTTCACAGCTAATTTCATCCATTGCTCCGAGAGAAAGCAATGTGACGAGGTTGTAACTGTTACTGGTGAATTCAATTCAACAAATTCCACAGTTGCAAAACGAGCCCGCAATTGAAAAATATAGTTTCTGTGCAGGATGGAGAATTGAAATATATCTCTTACTTTATGGTAACTCTATACCTGGCATTTATTTGGCCTTTCTAATTCTTTTTTTCCAATTTTCCTATAGGTCGTTTGGCTGTACTTGGTGCACCGTATTGTACTTTTGTCGTGTTTTCCGATCGGGGTTTGCATTATCGATCCGATGTGCTAAATATGCCAGATAGGAGAAAAAAAAAGCATTTAAATGTTAAATACCCTCCCTATGGCCGTATGCACTTTCTTGATTAAAATTATATTGATATCGTTTGGGAATACACACAAAGCGAAATTAAAATTAGCGTTTTGTTGTGGAAGTAACTGTAGTAATTGCATTACCTTAATTTGTTTATAGGAATTTTATCATTCTAACAGCATTTTTGCAAAAGGTTATAGTCAATGGAACGAAATTTATACAAAGAATGTATTTGGAGATAATTTTTACAAACAAGGGATAACTTCTGGAAGAATTTGTAAAAATTAATGAAATTCGGCTCCGTCGCTTTGAGCAACTAAATAATTGCTTTATTTTGTCGCTGACAGTATAACTCGCCAACACAAAAAAATCAATTACAATAAATAAAATTGTAATAAAGTATTACAGAAGTAGGTAGAATAGAAATACCTGGATTCCAACCAGGATTTAACCGTTTTTTAAAAAGTTTAGGCATCGGCGTTACCAGCTATTAGGTAAATAATTTTGTTCTGGTATAAATATTGTTCGCTGGACGTCACCCTATTTACTTAACTGTTCATAACTAGGCTTACGCAGACAAGCAAAATGAAAAATTGTGTGTGTACGTCCGCAATTTGTATATATCTATCCTGTTTGTTGGCTAGATCGTTAGAACGGTCTATTTCACTCCTATCCACCAGGAAATTAAATTGTCGCCGTTTAGAAAGATATACGTGAACGTGACGATTGGGTATTGCAACGTTTCGCAGCGTAAAGGTTAATTAAAATGTAATATTCATGTTGCAAGTGCAAAATAAAAGCACGGTTCTGGCTTGTCGCTTTGAGATTGAAAATTGCTGTAATTTTCACATTGTTTGAAGTTGTGCAACATTGTATAATATCTAACGAGCGTAATGACAAATATTATGTAGCTTTCATCTTTCATAAGATGGTGTTTATTGTTTTCGAGTTAATATCTCCGGTTAAGTAAAAAGAAGGAAGAAATTAGCCTTTGTATGTTAGTTAAATGTAGAATAGAAGGAGCAAGTCGGTGCTATAGTGATAATTAAGGAAATACGTAACTAGTAGCAACGTATTCTAACAATAAGCTCCGTAAAGAAGGAAATTTCCCTCCGTCAAATTTTAGAATAATGCTTTTGAATGAGATGTATTTAGTACATATATATTTTGCATGTATTTACAGTCATGTATTGTAATGTTTCTTGTAACTGGGTTAACTTGCTGGAAATATAAAATTATTATTAACACAAAGTGGATTAAAAGGAAAAGGAGGCTTTAAGTCACCCTGTACAAGGTCCATGTTTTTTGTCAGAGGTTAGCATTTTTTTTTTAGTTCCTAGTTTAGTTTTTTTTTAAATAAATTTTGAAATAATTTATTAAATATTTTGTGTAATGCGGAGTTTGCTGCTAGACAACACATAAATATTGGCAACCTCCGCACCACACAAGTTTAATTAATTATATAATAATATAATAATTAATCCGGGACAGCCGTTTCGAGGACACGAATGGTCCTCATCATGTCAATTCTAAATGTCAACATAACTCCATTTAGGGCACCCTCCATATTCCAAAATGTATATAAAATAACATTCTAATATGTATCTATATCATCATATTTAGTTACAGACTCAATTAATTTATTTAGTGTAAAACTTGGTAACCAAGATTAACGTTATTATTATAATACCTAAAATAATTCATTTAAAGCCCCGCCAAATTGCGTCTTAAATTCTAACATTACAAGAACTTACTATAAAATACCTCTAACGGAAGCGTTTTAATTTAAAGCGTATTACCTCAAAACAGCTAATTTCCCTGAGGTCCTTTCAACGTCACAAAGGCGTATAGAGGCTGAGACGTTGATATATACCGTGTAATACGTGTATTGCCTCGAAGGTGAAGTCGGTATGAATAGGAGGTCAAATAGGAAATAATATGAAATAAAACCCAGATGAACATACGAGGAAGATATGGCGATATATAGAACACAAACATAACCATTTGACGCTGCCTCTGTACTACCGCTCGCAGGTTTTGTAGAAATGAAGATTTTTATTTGGATCTGTCGCGTGTTCTTCCACAGCAAAATTGATTTTCGACAATGGGGTCATATTGTATAATATAGCTTTGACAAGAAGAAAATATTATGTTGCTATAGAACCTGCGTAATGGTGACTTCGTTTTTTGTTCTGAATTTACTTTTGTAATTCCAGCGAATAGGAAAAAATAACGATGTATGAAAATACGACTAAGTATTGTTTTAGTTTAAATAACATCTTGTTTTTAATCGTTTGTAGAAAATTATTGCAAAATAAACCTAAGCTCTTGTTAGACTCTCGACACAATCTACCATATTCCAATTATCTTGAGCTATATGCAGGATTGGACTTGTCGAATTGTGCAAAGTAGACCCTGCATTTGACGTGAAACACTTTCCGCCAAGCCATTTTTTCAGGATTAGAAAAAGGAAGAAGTCTCAGGGAGTACAGAATTCTTTCCTTCGAGGCCTTTTTGTTCTTAGTTCCGCGTTGCATCAGTTCAATTAATCCGCATAGCACTATCCGGTAATTGTCCTTCTCTTCTCCAAATAATCAATTAAGACTATGGCTTGCGAATCCCAAAAGATCGTTGCCATAGTTTTTCCGGTCGATGATCCGTCTTCGCTTTCTTTGGTGCACGTTCGGTGAGAGAAATCTGCTTTTCCGACTGACCTTTAGTTTCTCCATGTCTCACATACAATCACATAACGCAGTAGGAACTCATTAGTATTTTGCCCGAACATGTGCAAACATTGCTTTGAAGCATACGTAATTTTTCGTAAAACAAATGTTCACTTGGTATGTTTATTATATTGGCAATCTCTCTAATCTTTACCCCATAGTTTTGATTAACGCCTTTGGCATTTCACTACGATCTTTTCATACCTCTTTTGGTTCTTCTATTACCTATTTCTATTATTTCTGACCAGACCTAGCAATTTTGGCTTTTGGATATTGCGACCTCATTTCTGAGAGTTGTATCCTTGCCAGTGCTATGCAGTTGCTCAGTGCATGGTCTCTTCTCCAAGTTATGGATGACTTAACTTGACTGAGTCTTTGCATGCTGCTTAGCCAACTTGCAGGTAGAGACACTGCAATGTCTTCGTTCACCACACCATTGAAAAATTCTAACTTACAATTAGATAGTAAATTATACAAAAACTACTAACAAAATTATTGATTTTATGACACGTTTAATTCACGTAATGAAATAAAATACCCTTTCAAGAATCTAAAATAGAAATTTCCGTAGCGAATTTCGAATTTTAAAATCGTTACCCGTGTTCTCTCAGCAACGCTAGCTTTTAAAGCTAATTACCTTATTCCTTCCATTACAATTCGATATAAAATCCGATTACATCCATCTACTTCTCCCATGATATTTTCGCACCTTTACCGGTTTTCTTTTCCTGCGAGATTACAACTTTAATTTCGTTTCGTGTTAAAGCTCCCCCCGAACATCAGGTCCGTACCGTATAAAGAGATCGTGTAGTCTCTTTCGGAATAATATTCTTGAATTAAAAGCATGGGTAGCTATTGGAAATTCAACGCGAAATTTTTACTTTGAAGTCCTCATCTTGCTACGGAAAGGATATGCGTCCCTGTACACTTACGCTCATTTTCTAAATGCGTTAAGCAGTTGCTTTCCTCTTTTCTTTACTACGTAGATGGCGTCCTTACTTCTATCTCCTTTTATAAAGTGTACGAGAGGCAACGCCGCCAAAACTCATTAGGGTGATTTTCTTTAGGCGTTCCTTCGGTGCTAGAGTCCTCGGAAAAGAGGAGTCAGGCCATTTTCCCCAAGGTAGAAAGTGGAGAGAGTTTATTGCGCCTTCACCAGTAACCTACTCACGTGTCTTTATTCGGGAGGGCCACGTGTGCCAGCGACCGCAGAAGGGACGGGGTGTAATTCTTCTCGATGGTTGCGTAATGGATTATTTAAATTTTGTGAGGGTTTGAAGATGATGTTAGTGTTGGAATCTTGAAGACATTTTTATATCATTACAGAAAGTTTGTATTGGCTTTACGATCAAGAATGGAGAATTGTTTTTGGAGAGCTTCCCAACTTTGTTTCCTTTGAAAAATATTTTACGAACAAAGCGGAGTATTAATTAAATCTAGATAGTGGTTAAAAATTAAGCTAACAGTAAACTGTGTCAAAGTATTAGTTAGTAGTATTGTACTAAATTGTTCATTAGCATTAATCACTAATTTATACGGCAAATCAACAATAGCGATTTATAACGTCCGTGCAAAATCCGGACATTTTGATTAACGGTTGCTGTACAATGTTTTTCTCTATTTAGACGATCTACCATCAAGCGAGAAGGAAATAATTACTACCAAAATTTATATCATAATTACCGCCACTCCGTCTTCCATTTCGCCTCCAGTCTTTTTGGTATTCTTTTAATGCGATAATCTTTATTTGATCTTAAACCGGAACGAATTTTGCTTTAGTAAAAACGAATTAATTTCCACCTCATTTATTTGTACGAAAATCACGGCGTGCGGCGAGACGAGGTGGACAGAAAGGGATGAGGATGAAAAGGGAATGGAATTCAAGGTCATCGCGTTGAAATTTTCGAGTTTCGGTGAATAATTAAATTCGTACGCAAATTGAGGCGGTCTGCGTTGTAATTTTGAATCTTCTCCTCTCGCGCCCGTTCGTTGGTATTATATTATTTAATCGTTTTCAAATTGATAACCTTATTGTTATGGTGGAGGTGAGAAAGAGAAGACGTTTTCGTTTCGGGTGGAACTGAAAATGTTTTTGTTAGGTACCGAATTAAGTTGGATTACTTTCGAAGAGTTTAATTTGATTTATTTATTTTTGCAGAATATTCTTGATACAAAATTTTGCCTATTTTGAACGAGCAAATATTGATTAAATGCACGAGAAGGAAAGGAAGCAGAAAAATATGCCAATATCAAAGATAACTAGATCTTTCTTAATTGTAATTTGAAAATAGAAGCAAAAGTTGTTCAGTTTAATTTTTAATTTAGTTGGATCTATATCTTTAGTTTTAAAATATTATCTCAGTTGCTAGGATAGCCATCAGACTGAGTTCTAATTTAAGCACCAGTCGAACATTTGTGTCGTATTACAAGTAGGCTGAAGATGGTTATTCTTCAGAAATATTCCGGTATTATGAACAAATTTATTTTATACAATTATTTGGTCTTTTTCAAGACAATCCTGGTTGATGAAACTCCCTTTTATATTCTTTCACGGTCATTCAACTCCATTAAACTATTACCCACTTTTAAAATAACTTTTTATTTTTAAAAATTGTTCAGAAACATTGAAATAAAATTATTTATTAGAATTTATTAGAATTAAGTACATTTACCAATGTAAAAAACAAAGTAAAGCATTAAAATTTAACACACAAAATGTAAAAGTAAAATCACCATACCACACCCTGTCATGTATAGTTCCTAAAGCGCTCCATCATCTCCATTATCACGTCGGTCGCCTTTTTTAATTAACTCTGAACAAATTGGGCAACTGTCTAAAAAACAACAGCAACAACAACAACACGGCAACGTCTTCCCCGAGGGCGTATTTTGCGTTTCCTTAACAAAATAATCAAAGTACAGGAACTAATTAAAAATAAATTACCGCGAGTCCGCCATTCTGCAGTGCGGATGAATATTTAACCGGCCCCCGTCTACCGCTTGCGCCTCGAACTGCTTTGCAAACGAAGATCTAAGGCAAGGATTTGGATGTTTAGTAGGCTGTTATTAACATAATACAGTTTTTATTTGGTAAACGACGGAAAATGAGGAAGAAGGAATAAAGAAGTGTGAAAATTTTGAATAATTTCTTGTACAATGAAATGAAATTTGCGAAACTGTAGTACAGTGTTATAGGAACCCGGATGTGGAGCTCTTGAGATAAGGAAGCCAAAAATAATTTTACTTGTACTAAGAAGCATTTGGTGTTCTTGGAAATGTTGAATGTACTGCGGCAGCCAAGAAGGTGTAGTTTTTGCAGAATCTTATCTTAACACAAAATTCTCTGTATACTATTAATAATTTTTTTAATATAAAATTTTAAGCTGAATATGCGACAAATTAATTTTTATATTTTTATATAGTATTTGTAACCTGTAAAAATACGTGAATAAAATACAAATTTCCTTTTCAATGCGTACATGAAATGAATCTCAGCTTCTTTGTTTTTTGAAAAGTCCTCGTAGTCGGTTAAATAAGTCGGACAATCTACGTATACGCCTATATGTATACATAACTACCCTTCACTTAGAATGTTTGCAAATATCAACAAAAACTTTCTACCCTAACCTGCGAGACGCTGGCGCTGCATTCAACCCAAGGACGAAGACAGAAATAGCATTTCCATTATGTGTATTTTACCCCACCCCCATTTCTACACACTTACAACTCAAACAACACGCCGCCCTTCCTTTTCGAAAAGGCCTACCGACCTACCTCCGCCGAATGAATACGGACCCCCGTGTTCAACTCAGAACGATGATAAGTTGTGTCGGTAAATGGGGACGTCGCTTTTCGGGAAAACGCGGAGAAAAACAGCACAAACATATCTCCCGTTTTGCTAACGTATTTCTGGTTATCCGAAGGTTAATGTAGGGCAATTTATTCGAGATAAATGGTGGGGAGTAGTTTCGATGTCCACGGAAAGGGATAAGAGATGGAAGTCCGATTTCGTGGAGTGTTTTCACATGATTTGTGGAAATATTTAGCGAGGTGCTTTAGAGTAGCGGCTGGGAATTAATCTAAGATAAGGGACAATTTATTTTAGTTAAAATTTTGAGTTCTTTCTTAGTTCATTTAGTCAGTGAAGGGTGGCTTTTAATGCTTTTATTTCTTTTTATTTCTCATCTCCAAAGGAGCTATAACTTCTGCAATAATTCAGCATAAAAAAATGTCCCATAAAGAAGCGGTTATTCTAAAATGTCAAATTTTCCTCACTTATATATTTTGAGCTAGACAAGTTCCTACCATCAGAACAATATTTTCAATTCCGTTCAACACGTTAGCTTTGTCTTCGCCGCGCAATTGAGCGTTATTAATCAGAGAAGACATCAAATTCACCCATTGCTCGCAAGTCAATCATTATATACGCATTAAGAGCGACGCCGAATTCACATTAATTTCAGAGACACACACAATCCATCGGGAGATTCGTGGACGTCGCTAGTGTAGTGTTGATAATGATAAATTGCAGGTTGAAGTTTGAAATTACGTCTACGATTCAACTTTCGTCCGTTGAACCCTTCATAAACGAGGGGACATTTAAATTGTTTGCCAATGGAAAAATTGACATCGCTAACGAAGTCTGTGCGTGCTACGTAACGATAAGCACAGTTTAATAGCAGAAATTGTTATATTCATGTTTTGTGTTGATGATGGAGGCCAATGAAACATGTTAGAGCATGCTAGATCATATTGGCGATTAAGTAGACATGGAAATAAGCGAGTTATGTTGTTTCCAAAATTTATTTGTTATAAATTGTGGAATGTTTTCTTTTTCAAAGCAACTAGACCAGGTAATATTAACATTTTCAAATATTATTTAAATGTAACATTGTACGTTAGTTATTAACATTATTTTTAAAGATGCTAAATTATATTGCCAATAATTAGCAGAAAAAGGAAATAGCAACTGGGGCTTTTGTAAAATTTAAACAAAATACGAAAAATGGAGCGTTGTTCCTTTAACAATGCAGTCATTAACGTTCGTTCTTCTTAATGCCGTTCGTATATTGGTTTTGTACATTTTTTATTCTGAAATATTGCCTCCAATCAGTCTAAAAAAAAATAAAGATTAATTCAATCAATGAATCCTCCTTTTTAATGCGGGTTGAGTCACTTTACTGCTGAATTTCGCATAATCGAAGCATACCCTATACATTGATCCTACGAACGTCACTACACGTTTCGCAGTCACCAATTGGACACATATTCATATAAAAACCATTTCGTCAAATATCACGCTATTATGTACCATATTCGAACGTTCTCGTGTCAAACACTTCCAGCACCCTCTAGGAGCCGTTCCGGAGGACGACGGGTAAAACGAAATTGAGCAGAGGGCCGCACCTGATTCAGCAAACTCAATTATGTTTGAACTTAAAATGCCAGGAGTGTTTACTTTGTCCCTAAAACACCAACTGTTGGACGAGACGGGAATCTGTGTATGCGTTCCGTGGAACGTACCGAGGAGTAATGGTGTATGGGATGTAGTTGCGGGAGTGATTTAAAGTTGGTCGACGGTGTGCGGCTTCCTTTTTCCCTTGTTCTCGCGTTGAATTTGGAACTTAAATTGGCTATCAACGTGTATTTCGTGAAGGCGATGTAGGAGCATGACCGTGAATACGAAGCTAGTGGTTTTAGTATGTTGATATCAGCGTACCGATTTGTTTCAGAAAGTTTTAGATTTATGGAGAATTGATTTATTTTCATCGTTTTTAATATTATTGAACCTTTGTAACGTGAGATTAAAACGTTAACATTGAAATTGTCTATTCATTCAGGATGTTCAGTGTACCAATAGCTGACGAAAAAATGTACCAAAATGCAACAATTTGTCTAAACAGCGTAATGCTGCCCGTAATGATGTTCTACGACCGCTACGACCACTGCAGCGCCAAAAATGTTACCGATTAACACCGGTGTTGCACAACCAAACGCTTTAAAAGGAAATCTTCTTGGGTATAGTTCTTCTGGGTTCGCTTGAACCTCTTCTCCGTGCTTTGCCTTAACTTGTAATTCACAGGTTCCAACACCGTAACATTACGATTAAGTCTACGCTCAATTTTCGGAAACTAACACCGCCTTGATGAAGCCTAATAATCCAAGAGGGTTAATTGTTTATTCTCGTTTGCGAGGAATTTAGGTGTAGCGCATTTTTAATTGCAAATAGTGTATAAAACGGTGACTGATAGTTGTTGGATAATAGCATTAAAATGAAAAGTCTAAAGTGGATATTTTTATCTAAAGTAACAAGGTTACTAACGACTTCCGGTATAACCAGAAGTGAAATATTCATGTGATTAGGTAAATCAGAGGTAACAATGGTCAACCGCATAGTTCTAGAATTAAGTTATCCGTGCATGTTTATAAACTTTTAATAGACATGAACTAGCCTATGTACTGCTTTAGGATGGATAGACTTATTGAAATTCTTAACTATGAAGAATAAAAACTAAATGTCGAAAAAGCAATCTGCTAAATTCTATGTTTACTAACCAGTTACCCATTTAAGGCTTTTTACCGCCAGCTCAACTAACAATACTTCTACTTCTTTCTTTCTTAGAAGCCGCTTATTGTTCGCGTTGCTTTGTAGAACGTTATAACAGCCTCTGCTACAAATACAAGCCAAGGATTTAGAGCAAATACCCACCATTCTTATAGCTATTTGTTACAGTAAAGCTACGCCAGGTGTATCGATTTTGTTAAATTGCAAAGAACGGCGTGTGGAGCGGTGTATGTAGTTAAAATCGGCGTGGCTGCTGGCGGTGGTAGATTTGAAACGAATATACGAAATATAACTTCGGGTTTATTGTATGATACAATGAGGTAAATTCTATTCTATAATTAATTAATTCAATAGAATCCTGCGTAATTCAAAATGTCAAAACCAAAACAATCTATTTGTTTATTAAAGAAGTACCAAAGAGCAAGAACAGAATTCTTCAGGTGAAAAAGTTCAATTTAAAACGAGGAAAGATAGGCGACATGCCATGAAACTTCGTTTCAAACTAATCAGAATTCTTTTGCTTTCTCCATCCTAGCTTTGAAGTTATTATTCCAGCATCGGATTAAATTGGAATTGATTTTTTCTCCTTTGAAATTAACGTAAATAGACGGAATTTAATTTCATCCTATCGGAATAAAATCCCGAGTTCATTCCGTCATGACGGAGGGGAGATTTAATTATCAAACATAATTTAAAATAAATCACCACCATTGTAAAAAGAAATAAGTCGACCTACAATAATATTTCCTTGTTTGCATTTCACGTAAGAAATTATAATAATTTAGCAATTCTTTTTTGTTATTTATGTGCAACCGCCGAGCAATTTTACAATTATAAACATATAGTTTGAGTTAGCGCCAAGCGGAAATAGTTGAGGTAATAAATCGTATTAGCGAAACCCTGAAGGCCACGGATTTATTAGACGCTGAACGTTCTTGGTGGCTATAGATCAAGTATACTATGCCTCCTTAGGGAATTCTGGAACTTAAAGAGCTTCGAGATGAATTTGAAATATTCTTATTCGCAAAACACAAAACACAAAATACTGACCTTCAACGTGAGTAATAATTAGGAAATGATGTAGATTCAAGGAATATACCTTGCTGTTAGTCTCCTCGAAATTTCAAAATAAACAAAGCTGAAAGTATGAAACAGTCGTTCAAACACGCTCATTTTTCTCTGACGTTCTTCCTGAAGGACAAACAATTAATGTTGCTTTTTACGCGGAAATTTTCAAGCGCTTGAGGGATTGTGTGCGTCGAATGTGACTAAATTTGTATGCTGGTGATAGATAGTTGTTGCATTCAGTAGTGATTGTCCGCGAGCTTCAGACCCGTAATTCGATCAGCACGCAAAATCACCCTCTCTAATTAAACTTATTCCCCTGCGATTTCTTTTTGTTCCCGAAATGTAAAAAAAAATATGCGAGGGCGGCAGTGGAACGACGTGAAGACGGTAAAACGATAAATGATAAAACAGAAGAGCCTAACTTCTGAAGACTTCCAGGAATGTTTTCAACAATGGAGACGGGAGAAATATATTGTTGCAAATGGGGAATATTTTGAAGGGGATGAGATTGATGTACTCTGATGAAGTTTTTATTAGTTAGCGTGTCTATTGGGCAGATCCCGCATATTCACTTGGTGAACTTTTGTGTGAATTATTATTACCTTATTCAGCACGCGTTTTCTCTTTTTCTTTCTTAATTTGAATTTATAATTCTGTTGGGTAAAATTTATTATTATTATTCCCAGCAGTGTTTTGGAAGAAAGATGGTTCAACGATGCCTTCAGCTCAAAATCCGCACAAAACAATGACATGTTTGAACATGAAACATATACGGGCTTTCATAGTTCCGAATGTAGTAATTTTGCGTCTTTACAAAGCCATCAACATGAAAAATGAAAATGGGCCTCATTGCTGAAGATAATTTCGTTGTTAAAAATCACCATTCACTTGTTTTTATTCAGTGGCGTAATCTTTCTTCAATGTACGTTACCTGTAGGCTTTAGTTAGGCACAAAATTTTTCGTGAGAATGCGCTGCATAGTGCTTCTTGAAGTATTCAATTCTTGAGCATGATGATGATGGTAAAAATTATGTTTCATGTAACTTAAATTTTCTAAAAAAAAAAGAATATTTCCTGCTGATGAATGATTGTTTCTATCTCATTAGGAATAATTAAATTAAGCTCATATTAGATTCCAAAATCTAACTTGAGCAAAGTTATTTTATAAGTAAGAATCGGCGTATTCTTCTATTTTCACCACCTCCTTCTAAAGCTCCACATTTACATTCTATGGGCGTAAAGTCTCGTCATTTTGTCAAGCTCTATTCACGTCGATCTTCAACTAACAAAAGCACCTATGTAGATACCTCCTCTCTACCTATATACATACATCCATACCGGAGCATAGACAATCCTTACTGGGCAATCCGAATTTGCATGCAAACTAGATGATGCTCCGCTACGTAGATCGTCCTGCATCAAGGTAATGGGGTTTTCGACCGGCTCTCTAGTCGGCAAAAGCGGATGGATTCTTTTGGCTTCGAAATGTATACGGAATAGGGGGTTGACGGAGAGGGGAGGCGACGGTACGTTACAACTCGCGTTTACTACATAGCGTGGTACTCGTCGCGCGTATCGATTGACGCGAACAGCAACGGATTGAATTTTGCGACAAAAGCTGTACCAACGGTAATACACGAGAGCGGCGAGCGTTTATTTTTAGCAAGCAGCTCGTATGTATATACTGGGTGATTTTTTAACTGGAAATTTTCAAACATCTCGAAAGACAAGCACTTCACGAAAAAAGGTTAACAATTAATTATTTTATCATTCTGCGAAGGTGGGGTGGAGAGTCACTTTGGAATCTGGAATAAGAACTCCTCTATTTTATTGCAGATTCTATGGAAAAAACGATTTAGGATTTAACGTAACCCAAGAACAACGACGTGGACGTAAAACCACTTTCGTATCAAGGTGCTTGATTTATGCTAGTCCCTTCGCCTCTCACTTGCCTGATTTACACGAGTACCCTTGTCTCATCATCTTTCAACTAAAGATATAAATCTTGTCCAGTGACCATTGGAATCACGATCAAATACATCACGTGCTACCACCGAATAATGTGCTGGTCAACCATCGTGTTGTAACCGCCATGTTTTGTCACACTTTTAAGCTCAAGTCTTCAAGTAATGCCTCGGTATATTTAACTATTCAAGTTATCTTCAATAATGTGGGAGCTGTTTGATGAGTTTGGTACTAATTATTCCTCACCACACGTTGACAGTCGAAAGACGCTGGTGTTCAGCTTAACGAAGCCACTGCGTTCCGTGGTTTGAAAAACACGCCTCATTGGAGAACAACACTTAGCGAAGAAAATGGAGTTTCGTTGCATTTGTTCATGCGGTTAATGTTAAAATAGGAGTGAGGGAGAAAATCGTAATTTTGAGGCGTTCTCATACTAGATTAAGTGTGAGATCTATTAATCTACCTCTGCAATTTGCAATTTGCACATGCCGATAAGCCTAGTGCAATCTTGTATTGGCACATTTAAGAGTTATTCTAAGAAAATTAGATAGTAAGGCTTTATTCACTGAAAATAAGAACTAAAAAAAAAAAACTGCATATTGGAAGCCAAGTAAATAAAAAAGAACAAACTAACGAAGCGACAAAAAATAAATGCACTTGCACATAAAGAAAACAATGTGTCAATATTTGAACGCATAATATTATTAATTTAATTAGGAAAGGAAATTAATTGCAAATGACCTTCTAATCGATGATAGCAATTCATAGAACCTACATTAGCACCTTATCTTTGCGGTTTTCCCGATCCAAATTCACAGATTATAATTCACGTTGACATTCTATAATGGTTACTTCATAATTTAAATTCACATGCAATTTTTGCAGCGCTTTCGCTACACACGCCATTAAACTCTCTCATTTTATCGCGAGCACGTTGAAAATAGCAACAGGAACAAAAAATTATGAAAAATGAGATCGTCGACATCGATAACGCGGTTTGAGCGAAAAAATACGCTACCTTTATTAAAAAGAATAGTGTATTTTGGCATACACGCTAATATTCCTTTTTTTTTATAAGCTAGCGCCACCGAGTATGCATATAAATCTCTTCTCAACGACTTTTAATGTTACAAGAACAGGACTTCTTAAATGAAATGTACTTAATCGTATCATGTACAGTAGGCAAAATAAGTAATGTCATCCTCCTTGAACGTGCGAATAACAATATCGTTGTAGTGGACTATGCACTTGTATTCTTGGTGCGTGCAAAGACCCTAATTAAGATTTTATGGTTCTTTGCATCTATTTCAGTTCAATTGCGTTCATTTCCGGGTATCTGCTAATAAATGTAAACCATCCAACGTAATAATGCAAATATATAATAAAACTCGATAGATAAGCCCGTTTTCGGACGTGCGAAAAGTAGTATTGATAATCGGTAGCCGACAGAGCAGCCATTACTTATTTTGCCTACTGTACACACCTTGGACCTGTTTACGTTTAGCGAGTTGAAAATTTACATAGAATGTTACTTAAAAAACGTGTATGTACATAACCGTTGAGGACCTCTTTTTTTGTTTGTCATTTTCGGCTGGCACCGTTTTAGATTTTTCAAGCGTTTCATCCCCTCGTTTCACGGGCAAAAACCGTCGACTTTATATACGGACAAATACTCGCTTCTGATAAATAACCCTTATTGATTAATTATATGAATAATAATGGCGAATGGGAGAGAGGGAAGATTTACTCCGATTTAGTACAGATGCCTGCAGTCAAACTGTACTGTATTAAAAATTTGACCAGTTGACTATTGGGATTGTACACATAAAAGTTAAGGAATTTGGACGAAACTGATTCATTGAAAGTTTATGATGTTCTACTCTTTGCGCTTATTTGCCATTCCACACCTATTACCGCTTCAGTCGAATCTATTAAATTAAAATATTTTTATCAAAATGTCTGGTTTACCAGAAATCAACGTTATGCTGGTCTTATTTCGACATGCAGCGAACAGTGTCTGATGCTGCTTCTGCACTCCAAGTTCCTTGCATTTGTTTAAGGATATGTTGTGGATGTTGTCCCCAACACAGGCTATTTTACTACTTTTTTTTTAAATGTACTATCACCAGCATCTTAAGGAGGATGTTTTGCTGAGAAGTTCCTTTTCTGCAGCACAGTATTCTTGAAGACTTAAAGGCGATCGTGAAATAGTTTTGAACCGAAACTCATCCAGTTTTTCAGAGGCCGATTGGCATCATAATGTTTATTGTGGTTTTTCCTCCAAAAGATGCGACTTCCGATTCATATCAAATTAATAATAAGTTAACTTAAAGCTTTCTATTTGAATTTGCCTTGTAGAATGGTGTCGAAATTCACGCCAAGCTTTCATTCTTAATAATTCCTCCTCCAAAGACCGATTTTCTTCATTTACAAACGCGTACTTTCCGCGTCTATTTACTTTGCAATAACTTCCAGAAACGAAGCAATATAGTTAATTAACTAACTCTTTCTTTCTGTTGCAGTGAAGAAGGCCCGTTACGTCGGAGCTCAAGGTGAGTCCGCTACGAACTTGCAGGTAGCATCCGAGTGTTTGCCGCTCTGTAAATTAATTAGGAAGTAAGCTCAAATAAACGAGACGCAATTCATGGCCTTCGGAGAAAAACTAAACGTAAAATTGCTGTAACTGCTTTAACCCGAGAGCGTGCAATTCAACTGCTCGAAGGTAATCATATTAATGCGAATGCAGGAGGAACGAGGCGAAAAACAAACAACAGGTAAAAGTTACGGAGCCGAGGGGAAGTTTTTAGAAGAAGATTAAAAGACGAAGGTAGGAGGTGGATTGGCGTTTGTTTGCTAAATGTTTGGAAAACAATGCCAATGTTGAAGAAAATAATTTTGTACTTACTTATGACGGGAATTTAAGAAAGTACAGTACATTGTCTGCTAATAGACTTAGATTATTTTGTAATAATCTAAAGTAAGTTTTAACTTATTTTTTTCATTGTCGAAGATTTTTGATTTTAGTTTAGAGAATATTCTGTAAATGGCAAGAGAAGTTCATGTACGTGATTGAAAAAATATTTAAAACATAAGAGGAACGTGTTAGAGGGTATGATATTGATTTTGTACAGTGTTTCTGGTCTAGAGAAAAAAAAAAATTAGGAGGGTAGTCTAGAAAGTTTCTAGCCTGACACAAAAACAAAGTTTCTTGTTGTTCAAATTCAGTTTTATTCCTTAACAAAATCTTCTTGTGAGTTTATATACTTTTCTTAGCGATGATCTCATCTCTGGAACCCGCCCACCTGTGATTGCCCTCTGAGCGAAACTTTGAACCTAGGAAACAGAAGAATATCCCTGGAAAACAGATCTCGTGATTAGGATGGGTTGTCTATCAATTCTAACCCCAATTCGCGAGTTCCTTGTTCTTCAAATGAAATTTGTGCCTTGACTTTGCCAATGTAATGTTGCGTAGTATGCCGCCGTAATTATTTTTTCCTGTTTCAAGATAGTCGATTAACACTATCACAAAGAACAGTTGTCATCGCTCTTTCGGCCGCTTTTTTTAGAGGGCTATTTACCTTTCGCAGTCCACTATTTCGACTGTGCATTGGCTTCAGACGTGTATTGGTGTAAATTGACGCCAAAGCACCGATTTATTTTTCTTAAATTGCTTGAACAGGGCTATGGAAACGTTCATTCGAATGCATTTTTGATTCTGAGTGAGCAAGCCTTTTCAGGCCAAAATCTTCTATCAATATATAGCGAATACGTTCTTCCAAGATGGCCACAATTCGGCGGTCGTCTAGTAGCATTTGGTGAACTTTTTCGATGTTGTTGGTAGTGATTGCAGGTTTTACCGAACGTTTATTATAAGCAAGCTGGCGCATCTAGCAGCGTGAATACTCGTCTGTGGCTTACTTCCACCTCAGTTTTAATTTGTGTAGGCGTATTCCTTTTCGAATGCAAGAACTTAATGACTGTTCGATATTCGATTTTTACATTTTTTACAGACACGCTGGCACAAACATTCTTAATGTCTTTCAACGTATGCATTCAAAGTATTTTTGACGAATAATGCCACCTTTATGTTGAGATTTGAAACTTTTCAGACTACTCTCGTATATGTAAATTTAAAGCTTATGAAACAAATTTATAATTAAATATTATTTATTCTTGTTTCGAATTACGTGACTCTAAATTATTCAGCGGTAATGTACATATATACGCAGTCGTTGCGTCCATTGGGTATTTGGAATAATGATAAACAAAGCCCTCCAGCTTTATCTATGTTCGATATTTGTCGATTTGTATACATACACGGATTTACCTTCGCACAACATAAACATAACAGAAACTTATCGGAAACATCGGTCGTGCAAACTCAATATTTCGCGTGCAAATGACCGCAAACGCATTTACACCAATTCCAGTACGGATACATTAACGAGCCGGTGCGCGTTATCCCAATGCTATGTCCCTTCTCTCCAGGACGAAGATGGAACGTGCCGCCCCACATTATTAGCGTGTTTGGGGCTGTACGGCTCTCGTTTCGATCTATTGCAAAACGCACGTACTGTGACAAATCGTTAAAATGTCTGGTTCGCATCGTAACGAGGAAATTTTATTGTTTGTTGTACACGCAAAGGTTCTTGCGGGGTGTGTAAGTTTTTAAAAAGTTATACACCCCGTTGGGCCGTCATCACAAAAAGAAGAAAATAAATATCACAGTTGAAATCGGAGAAAGGGTTCTAAATGAGAGCTACTTACATTTATTTATTCTTTTATTATCTTAATTAACGTGGAAAGTCCAATTATGTTAATTAAAAAGTTACACTCAACATCTGAAAAGTATATTGAAACAATTTTTCTCACTTTACAACAATGAGTTATGTCAGTAGTTCCTTTTTGAACAAATAAGGTTCTTTATCACTACCACATTTTCTATGCACCTACCCACGACATGCTTTCCACTAAGCCCACATTTCCCCATATGTGTCTTCAAAATAAATTCCAGTGTAAAATAAGCACTCAGCATTAGCATCATGATAAGATCTGAATCGCTGAAATTATTCAACCGAATTTCATGATTCTTTTTCAGTAGATTATCCTTCAGTAGATGAATTTATTTTTTTTTTATCCATATCTTTTTAGTTTGTTCTTTCTTCCCAAACGGCTTCTTTCTGGCCCAAATCCTGCTGCATTTAATTGCGGTACAAGTTGTCAGTGCTGCCTTACCGGCTATGCTTTTCTTTTATCCTGGTTCTCTGGTAATTGAAAGCTGTTTCTTTTGTGTTATTTGTAGTGAAACATCAAAAGGTCCAATGAATTTCTAGGCTTCAGAGACTATAATGTATCACTTCACGGAGACTTGGAAAGTAGCTGCTTTCTGCTCTTTTCTTAGGCAAAACCAAAGAAACTTGTAACTTGATTAATGCGTCGCCATTCGTTCTGGAGTAACGCGTAGCTAATTACAAATCTCTAGATTTCTACATCCTTGAGGAAATATCCGGGTATCTCTTAATAGAAGGCTATCTCTTATGTCGCACCTTTATCTTATATTTAAACATATACAGGCAATTATTAACGCTTTTTAACACGTTTTAACTTTCGGAAACGTTAGTAACAGTGATGATATAAAAAACGGCAAGGTTATATTTGGATACTAACACAACGCTTGCACAACTATAATCGGCCATTTTGCCTTTCCTCCATTGTACATAACGTTACCGCGTCCGCTGGTCGCATCATCACAACCATCATCAACATCGCTCTTTCATAGCCCATCGCGGTAAAATATTGAAGGTCCTCTCCAGTACGTGCTCTATACGTAACACACGGTGGTGAATCGCGTCCAGCATTGGATGAATTCAATTACACGAGTGCACATGTGACACCGCACGCCGTAATGAAAGGCCTCTTTCACCAACGTCGTATACGGAGCTTCCTATGAGTGTTGATTAACCGGCTGTGGACGTGACACATATCCACCATCCACTGCGCGTCTACCACTACATACCACCTTGTAGGTTGGCGTAGTGTTGTGGAGCTGTACGCCCGATAAAGGTATATATACGCTACGTGTTTACGTAACGCATGTATTGAATGATGTTCGTTGTTCCGTGAAATGGGGATTTGTTTGCTCGTTACGAGTCGTATAATGGACTGTAATAAATTAAAATTAGCTGGCGGAGAATAGGTAATGAATTGGGAAAGGGACGAGGAAAGGGAGCCCAATAAGAAGTGAGATTTATACTGGATTTGGAACGGTTGTAGGGTTTTAATTCATTCGAAACAGCGAAAGGGGTTAGGTAAATAACTTTTGCTTTCACGTTCGTTAATGTTATTTCTTTCTGCTTTAATTGTTGAGAAATGCTTTCGTTTCTGTGTTGTTCGATAATTTATACACTTACGAGGTTATGATCAAGAATTTTTGAGACTCATTGATCTATAACTTTTCCGCTCTATTGACACAGAAACGATCTTATAGAGTCCCCAGTCAGTGCAGTAACAGCCCTGGAGGTTTCCCAACGTCGGCACAAGCAACGACAACGACGCTGTTCCAACCCGGAATACCAACCGTGGAAGCCTACGTACCAGATTCTATTCAAGAAACCCTACAGCATTATTGATTAATGCAATAAAACAAAAAGTAATTTCTTCCTTAATTTCGAAGCTTTTATTGAAACCTTCATACTTCAATTAAAATGCATCACCTCGTGTTGTAGATTTTCTTGTTTTTTTCTAATTTACTTGAGTTGCCGATGCGCAAGATTCCACAATACAAAACATTCAACAATGCATGCACGTCTTACTTATTTTGAATTAAAAACGCATCTCGCCATTCGCCATACAATCACCTTCGACGAATGGGGAAGTTTCCACCGCTAACATTTGTTCAGCGAAAATTTCAAATTGTAAACGTTCTATACGAATCACCTGTTTAATACCGCGGTCGAGTTCCCGAGAATTCCGTCGTCTATCTTTCTCCATCCTCCAACGTGGTGGTATTATCGCGTCGACTTATTCTTGCCGCAATTCCGCTCCGTATCCAATTCGTATTCCTTTATTGCAGTTCGTTCCACCTGAGCTGAAACCAGGTAGGCAGAGTCTGCGTCAAGCTTTGAATATTTACTTCGTTCGATCGTAAAAGTTCGCTCGTCGCCGGAGCAATTCTTTGCACGAAAACGCACGGGGAAAATTATTTAGGTACTATTGTACGTGCTAGAAGAGATAGTTTCGATTGGGTAATAAAGAAATATCGGCTAAAAAGAAGATCGAGTAAGGTGCTGTATAGAATTCTATTCGCTGCGCCAATAGGAATTTCGGAGAAGCTATTTAATGTTTTAGAGAAACCTTTTGGACTGGACTGTCGGTTAGGCAATATTGGACTTTTTGAATTTAGTACTGGTAGATGCAGTAGCTAATAAGTAGAGTGGCGACGTTGCGTGCAGTTTGTCATTGGCGTTACGTTCGGTGGCAGGCTAAGTCTCGCATGTGCGCCTTTTGGTATATTTTGTTACTGAATGGAAAACAACGCCATCATCGGCACTGCGAATAATTATAAACATCAGACAAAGCATTTATTAACAGGAGAAACAGTACCAGACCAAAGCTGCTTCCTTGAGGAATCCCAAATGTAACTATAAAAGGTTCAAAACAAAGTCCATTGTTGCGTCCTATTACATAAATTTGAAGAGAATAGTTTCATCAGATAGCGGGAAAACCCAAACCCATTAACTTTGCATTACCTGATTTGAAAACTGGTACAACCTTCGCTAATTTCCATTGGTCTGGAAATATACCCAACTTTAAGGACAGATGTCACAAAATCAGAGTAATACTAACCGAATTCAGATAAATTTTGCATATCCTATAAGAAGGGAAGTATTTTGAATAACGCAAAAAAAAAGAGAATAGAATCTACAGTTCACAACACATAAGACCCTGAGTAATCCCAGCTTTATACGACGATACGTTTTTACTTATCCTCGCTTGTGCGTAAGATTAGAAATCAGCAGCAATCCGTCGCATGTATAAGGGATTACATGTGCCGTCAGCGCGGCCCCCTGCATGCAACAATCTATCAAAGCGCGTTGTTGCATCGCTGATTAAGTCACGTAAAGCGGCCGAGCGTCGTAAGCCCTTCCACGTCGCCGTATACACACAACATTGCGAACGCAAATTAGGGGACCGCACAAAGAGCAACAGCTGAAATAGGAGAAGGTGCTTATGGGTTATTTTCGTTACCGATGTGGTGCGGTTAAATGTGTTTGTGATGCGGGGGTAGATTATGAAGTAGAACCGGGGGTCGTAAGTGTCATATTTAATAATAAGCGAATGGGTGGTTTGACCAATTATGAGTTAAGTTGCATTGAGAGTGTTTCTCTATTGGAGGGTAGCGAGTGTATCATATAACTAGTTAATTGGAAACAAATTAAATTTGCTTTAATTACGTAACTTGCAGGAAGTAGTAATTGATAGCAGGGCTTATAATTAATGTTAATGGAACGCTGTTCTGATGGATAGTAAGTGGATTCGTTTTAATTGTGGTAATTTCAAAAGTTTCGCTAAATACGTGGCAATATTCACAAAATATATTATTTTGAGATAGTATTTCCCCAAGCAGGATCTTAAGTTGTTTCAAATTTAAGAAAATTGCGTTCGTAAAATTTATTTGCACAAAGGGATCATCAGATTGTCAACACTGTGAGCTAGAGGAACTATTACTGATGCTGCATTTGGTTTCAGTTTTATTCGAGCAGGTTTAGTAGCCTAAAAAAGTAAATTTTTCGTCTGTAATACCAATGGTGGACTTAGCAGAGCGTATCTGCGCAGATTTAACACTGTTCATTCAATATACCCCTATGCACACGCTGGTTGTGTAGAACCCATTCTAACGTAGATATGTTGCTGTCCTAAGTTGTCAGGAGTTAAATATGGGAAGGTTTTCTCATCATTTGTTTGCTGTGTCTCGGTCCAGCTACAGATAATAGAGTTGATGTTGTTTTGTGATCGACTAGTTAATTTTCCGCGTACATTGAACCTTAGTAGAATTTCTTCGTTAATTTCATTTTATTTCGTAACATATTCTCCTTGTAAGTTTATACACGTTTTCACTCTGTTTAGACAATTCGCATTTATTTTTGTTTTCACTTGTTGTATTTAAATGCAAATTAAATCTATTTTTAACAGAGAACCGGTTGTAAATATGGGGCAAGCGTTCATGCAATTAAATTGTGAAAAACACCATTTGATAAATATTTCTCCTAAAAGTTTTTTTTTGTTTATTTCGCAGCTTCCCAATTTAACACCTACGTCACGCTCAAACTCCAGAACGTCAAATCTACAACCGTCACTGTGAAAGGAGCATCGCCGTGCTGGGAACAAGACTTTCTTTTGTAAGTATTAATTCTAATTTCTCAAATGGAAAAAAAGCGCATCATAGATGAATAGAAATGATAAAAAGTTCGATCATCAATTGGTCCGTGTAATCCAGATATTATTTGCTCATGTTCGCCACAAGTGGCAGAACTAACATTTTGAGTTGCTTTTTTCTAGCCCATACTGGTCTTTAGGTATTACTTAATTTTATAAAGAACAAAGTATAGACTTCAATTCAATTTTTTCTATGCACAGTCCCGAGATAAAAATAATAATTTAGTGAAAACAAAGTTTTAGGTCCCATAGATACAATTAACAAGATAGCTTGAGATGTATTTGCCTTGGCAAAAGAAGACTAGTTTTTTTCGGTAATGCGGTAAATATATAGCGTTTATTCCATCCTTTATCTGTTCTATATTTCGCGCATTTCTTCCACTACATACGTTCGATGCGCCTACCTCGTCGCGCTGCATACCAAACCGTCTCGTAGGCGGACGACAAAAAATATTGAAGCTGAAATCTCATAAAACACCCTCGCGTTTATTCCGTTTGTCGCCCGTCTCGTTCTGCCGCATTCTACACGATACTTTCGCGGCGGATTTTCTAATTTCGAAAGAGCCGACGATTTTTCTCCCGATCTCCGTTTATTAATGGCGTACCATACTCAGCTTTCATCATCATCGCCCCCTCGTCATATCGTTGTCTGTCGATATATTCAGAGTGCGAGCTTCAGAACGAATTTTTCGCTTTTGTATTTGAAGCGTGTAGGTATTTCGCGCGAATATTAATCTCTGTCATGATTTCTAAAGCTAGGTGGCGCGCTGTACGACCGGTACGCGAACGGGGGCGGCGCGGGTCGGCCGAAACGTACTCGTATTTTGAATAGGGAGAGCTCGGTTCAATCACGCGTTAAGTGAAGATCTAATGGGGTTTAATTTTAATTCGATTATTATTTAGGAGTGCTTTTTATTGGATTTTTTTCTCTCTAGCGTCGCTCCTCTTCTTTTTCGAGGCGAGGTTTTTTTCTTTTTGATTTTTAGGGGAAAGTTTTTAATTCACTTAGTACTGTGTAATAGATAACTGAATTTAATATAAAAAGAGAGGTGCTGTTTCAAAGGAATTGATGTAATAGGATATTTTTAATTCGACGATTCTCCTTTGCCGGACAGGCACATTACCAACTTTTGTTTGTCGTTTTTTAAAACAACCACCGGTATGGGTTTTCTATTAGCGTGTGGGCGAAACATAAACAGGACAGGTTACAAAATGAAAGATTCCCTTTTATGGCATCTGCTCTAAATTTTCACATGCTCCATAAGAAAAATAAATAGAAGATTTGAAATTTCCTGCAAGTGAGAAATGTTAATATTAACATTTCTCAATTACTACTTCTCAACAACTAGAAAAACATTAAAATTGTTTAAATTTTAAACAGGCGAAAGTCACATAAAGCCATAAATAAATGCAGACTAGACAGAGCAACTCTGCATTTTCATTAATAATTTTCGGGGTCAATAACTCTAAATGTCCAGTATTGAAACATAGAGACCGAAGTAGAGCCTATTGATAAACAACAACAACAACAACAACAACAACAATAAACAACAGTACAGACTTTGAAGACTTTTTCAACTGCTTTAGTACGAAATTCAAAAATTAGGGAAAATCTTACCAGTTTATTACTTTAAATTATCCTGTGCGACCACTATTAGCGAAAACAACCCATTAACAAAAATACAGAAATAATCTTGAAACTAATTAAATCGATTAATTCATTTACTAAAATTTACACATAAAATTCTTCATAAATTCATATCCCCATTATCGCTGAATCATATCTGGCATATTGCTGCCATTAAATACTTCACATACACCTATAAAAAATATTATTGGCAGTGATGATGAAATGAAGCGAACGACATGATCGAAATATGCAAGTAAAAAACATTATTTCCAGCGTTATTTTGTTTACTCAGTCTGATCGAATCAGAAAACCTCCCCCCGTATGTCGCGTATCTAGTGACCTCGGATTGAGGAGGCAAAGTACGGCAGGGGAAAAAGAGGCCAAAGTAAATACATTTGTTCCTCGGAAGAAAAATACGATAGGGGAAGACTGATTGGCGACGTACTGCAAAAATATGCAAAAATCAGACAAAAACGCCGTTGTAGTTTATATTATTATGAAATATGTTTCTTTCAGAGTTCTGAATGTATTATTTATGTTCCTGAAATTGTCTTTCAGAAAGAAAATCAAATAAAATAAAAACAGCAATATGTCGTGTTGACGAGATTTGCTCAGAAAGAAAACTGCAAAGAAAGAGATTGTTTTCTGTGAAAGAAAGTTCGAATAACTGTGAATAATAACATTTTCATCGAGAATAGAGGATGTGTCTCATGTTTTTTGAGACCCCCCGTATTCGCAAAACATACAGGAAGACCATTATTAAATGGAAACAAGTGAAAAACTAGGAGAAAACAAATATAAACAGAAAGATTTTTTTTAAGTTAAATCTGGAAACAAAGATAATCACCAGGAAGAAACTTATTTTATTTATTTGATTTATTTTATTATACAATTTCCTTAAAAGAAAAAAACTACGAAACAAAGTCATTATTATATGTGCAGGATGTATGTGTATGTTAGAATCTCATCAGTAGAACCGCCAAGCCAACATCCCGTACAAAATTAGAAGTAATAGACCCCATGCAAACCCTTTTTTGATTTATGCACTGCCCTCGAATCGACCCTAGTAATAAAATTTGGCGGATTAAACTCGAAACGTTTTGACGCTGTTGCGGACGCCCTCTAGCGTTGCAAACAATAAATCAATTGGATCTAGAGCGGATGACGCTCGGCGTCTATGCTATGAATACTAAGGGCCCGTCGTAATACTTCTAAAAGTGTCGTCTCTAATCCCGCAGGAAATGACAATTTCAGCCTCGTAATAGGGGTAAAAATGTTACCGTTAGGATAGAGAATTTTTGTTTTTAGAGTTTAAGCATTTGTTTTTTTTTTTTGTTGGAGTGGAAGCGTTTGGAGTAAATATGTTTTGTTTTATAGTGAGACGAATGATTTGAATACCGGATTGCTGATCGAGGTCTGGAGCAAGGGCATGATCTGGGACAGAGCCATGGGGTACCATTGGATTCCTCTCCAGGGAGTGCAGTATGCGAACGAGGTAACCTTTTTTATATCTGTTTTGATAATAATTTTATTGTAAGTTTTGTGAAATTCATTTTATGTACAAGTTGTTTTGATGATTTTTAAAATAAAAGGAATACTTAAAAGGTTTACTAGCGCAGAAACATCCAATAAATTAACATCAAATTATATAAATCGCCACTCCTTCCTAAAGTTGCTTTTTCAATTAATGGTTACGGATTGGTTACCATCTATTTGATTAATCAGCTTGACCTGTTTATTTTAATTTTCTCTAATTTGTTCACTGGCATCACACCAGCTATAGGTGCAAATCTTAGTTCTTTATTCCAAAATGACCTAGTGTTGAGCATATGTACTAATGAGGTGTATATTATGATGCCAATCAATACTATCTGTATCGCTAACATCACATGCGTCGTCACTGAGAAAATTCTCCCTATATTCAAGCAGGTTCTTTTCGGTGAGGAAGGTATTCTTGGTGATACTAGAATTAGAAAAAAAACATTTTGATAATGAACAATCCGAAAGAAATAAAAAAATGCACAGAATGCATAATGTTGCCGATTAGCTACAAAACATAATCCATAATAAATTTGATAAAAAAAGAAAATTGCTCTTAAATATTGTATGATATACTAGAATTTATGTATATCTTTTCCATATTTGATCTAAGTTACATGAAATCCAGTTTAATATTGACAGTTAATCTGAAACCAATTTCCTACGAAAAAATAACCTGAAACATCATGCGATTTCAGCAAATAACCGAACAGAAAAAACATCAACATATTTGCATATTCCACGTCCTCCCATAATCAATTAAAAAAACCATCTCTTAGATATCAACGTTTTCTCCCTTTTCATCTTTTAAACCAAAGGCAAAATGTTCGCGACTTTTCCCCGTAGGCATCGACGGTTTATACGTTTCGTATTCTCTGTTTACCCGAACTCTGATCAAAGACAAACAAGATTTTGACGAATATTTGCATCTTCGACGAGCCGACGCGAGCATCTTCCTCTCTTCTTTAGACGAATGTTGTGTTCCTTCGTTTCGAAGGTCGAAGAGGCTTTATTTACACGATATTTATTCTGACGAATCACGGCGATTAGATGATAGAGAGAGAAAAGGAGAATCTGTAGAACGTTATTTTATATCTCGTTTAAAGTTGTCCCTTTCGTTCCGTTTGTAATTGAATGTAGCAGGTTGAATTCCATATAATTTGCTTAACTAGTTGGCTGGAAGGTTCATAATTTTAGTAATTGTTTACTCTTGGGTTTTCGAGGTAATCGAACCAATCCAAATAAGCTGCTGTTTGATTTTTGACGGTGGAAAATTGATATTGAACGAAGGGGTGGTATTGGTCTTTAATGTAGAGCTTGAACAGCTCTATGAGCAGCTTGAACAATTCCTTGAACAGTAAACAGGATCCTTAAAGCCCATTTATTGGAATTCTTTGCCAATTCTCAGAATTTCGTTATCTACTACTAGCTTTCTTTGCAATATTTAGATACACGAATTCTGCGCTTTATGCTTTCAAAAGCGTTGGATAAATGTTGAGGGGTCATCGCAACTCCTTTCCCTACTCTCAATTTGAAGGTTTATTTAAATTACCTTGGTATTTACTATGCTGCAGTCCTTCTTATCATTATTTTAATTATTTTCCAAATAAACTATTTCAGACAAATCCACATCCCTCCTAATCATTAAACCAGCAACTGCGAATCACCTTTTCTCGAATAACAAGAAGTCCTACTCCCTATTTGCATTGTTGTTATCGTGCACCTATAAATAAACAGTGTTCCTAAAACGTCGTAACTTCCTTCAGAAACCTCCCACCGCCGATTCCGTTTTCTCGTACCTCAAGAATTGCCATGCATAATCCACGAACGAGCCTCCACAAAATAGCTTCGCTCTCCTGCTGGGGTTAAAAGAACAACGTTTTAACTTTCTTGTCGCAGCCGACGTAATAACTTTTTCGCGTGAGTCGCTAAATTTATTTAAGTTCGTTGCTTACGCAGGATTATAGACCGTCGAGCTACAATCTATATCCTTAATCGGGCCGGGTTCTTTTTATATTCATAATACGTGTACATATATTTTTCCTTCATGAATAGTAATGCTATAATATGAAATAATAAAGTATAACATATGTAGAATGCGATCTCGGGGTTATATGTTATCCTTGAAACGAACAAGAGGATCTAGATGGATGTTATAAATAATATTCGTGTTAATTTACATTAATGAAGCTATTCAAGGGCTAAGTGGACGTACGTTCGAGGTGACGATTTGTAATTGATGTAATTATTTCAAGAATTCTATTAAAATGTCCGTACAATTTTCAATTTCCTTCGCGTTTTGTTTAATGAATTCGAATTGGTTACCAAACTATACAGGGTGAGATAAAAGCGATTAAATGAGGAAATCAGTGCAAATTATTTAAGAGATTAATTTAGTGCCACCTTTAACCAGAAGGCTTCCAAATATTTACCAAAATTAAAAATTTGAAGAAAAAGTCTGTAAGAAATATGAGTATGTAAAAATACACTTATAAAGAATGTTCTATCATTAACATTTTCATCTAGTTCATACTTTTCGAGTTATAACTCAATCCTGTTTTTTTTTTTTTTAGGGAAGCAACATTTCTATATTTTTATATCAAAAACATACTGGTACTCAAATCCTTTTTACATCTCGGCCTTAAATACAAGAAAAGAAAGCAAATTTGACTCAAATCCGGCATAAACTAAATTCCCTTTTCTCTATTTACCTTCGTGGACGTAGATCGTGACTTTGTGAGGTCTTCCTTAACCTTTATACACTTACTTATATAATACATAGGCTAATGTAGAAGGGTAGTTCGTCCCTAAAACTCCACTCTACTGTTATACAAGCATGAAGGTTTATTACTACTACTATTACTACTTCTGACCTCGTGTTGTAGTAAAACTTTATTTGTGCTTTACCACGGTCTTCTATGTGTTTGATGTCTTTGTCGTTTTTATATGTGCTCAGGTACTAAGTATCTGTCAAGCAACATTCTGCACGAATATTGCCAAACGAAACTACATATGCGATGATGTCCCTTGATTTATATTAGACAAAACCACGAAGCAAGTTTAGCAAGATTCGTACATGTTTCTTTGGTCGCAACCTTTAAATATGGGCGAAAAAAGAATCAATAAGCTTAAATAAGAAGCGTCGGAAACGGGAAGAAGTTTCAAATTACAATTTTCGAGTTTCGATGTTTTTTCCATCGCTCAAGGGTAAGTTACAGATCGTGGAAGGTCGTATTTAAAGAACGAAGCGATAATGTAGCAGTAAAAAAAGTAAAGAACTCGTACTGTTTTGGCAAACTCTACAAGTTCTCGACACGTTAGAAGGACCTCTACAGAAATGAGGAAGTTGGTAATGCTGTAATTTGCAAGTTTGCAAGACGCGCATTCGCTCATATTGGATGTTGGTAGCTTGTATCATTATTATTATTTACCCTTGGAGTGTTGCCGCTTTACCAACTTGTACACACAAACAAGTATCGGCAACCTCCGCATCGCACAAGTTTAATTAATTAATTCAAGACGGCCGTTTCGAGGATATGAATGATCGCCATTCTCTCCGGAGCAACCAACTAAACTCCTGTGATGCGGAAGCCGCCGACTCGCCTGTGCTGCCTGTCACACTACGCCTCAGTCCTTCCTATCATTATCGTTGTTCATCTACCTTTTATTAAGTTGTACTTGTTTCCTACAGCTCAACCCGTTTCTTGTTTTCCGTAATAAGTCATTGACTTGCATATTCGATTATAGACCACAAATCGGCCCCGGAATGATCACTTCAAAATTTCATCAACTTGCAAGGAGGCTATTGGATTAAATAAAAATAATATATGATAATTATTTCATATGTTCAAAAGCAGCAAATGAAACGAAAATATTTGTTTGAATTCTGAGCGAATCAATTTACGGTGAATTTTCAATGAATTAACTCTTCAAAGTAAGCATTCAAACATATTGTACGATCATCGAACTATTTTATTGGTTTATTTTCAATTTGTGGGCGTTTAGAAAATCCTTTGCCATTTTGTATTAAAAAATTATAATATCGCAACGTTCTTAAATAGGCGTGGCGTGTCTTCTTACTGTGCACACCAGCAAAAAAAGGTGCACTTTAAAAACCTTTTAAAATTCTTAGGATTCGTCCATGTTTAATGTTTTTATAAGGACGTTCAAAATGCAACACTTTTTATTTTTCAGACTTCTATTGGTTCATATTAAAAAAGAAGGTGTGTTAGAAATCTATGTGTGATGTCTGTGGTGATTTGTTAGCAAGTAGGCGTGTCCATACTCCTTTACTTTTTACTTTAGGGGATTGCTAAACGGACAAATTTCTTTTTTGCTCTAACTTAAATAATAAAATGGAGCTTCTTTGCGGATTACATTTATTGGTTCGTTTTAAAGAAGGAGGAGCGTTATAGATTTCTTTGAAATGGACCCGAAACAATTTCTTTTTCAATTGTAAAAATTAAGAAAAGATAAATATAGGATGTGTCTTACGAGTTTCTACGTCAGTGTTAGGTTAGGACTGTGATTAGGATGGATCAGATAGATTTCAATCAGTTTTTCGACTAAAATTAACATTGATAAGAAGCATAAAGGAAAAATATGGAAAAAAAATTCAAACTCAACCTCATCTACGAAGTCTGGTCCACGTTTTTTAAACCTTATGTAGTCAGCAAGAAGGGCAGATCTAACCTTTGTTAACATTCAGATAATAACTTGGCAGTTTATAGCTATTTATTAAAGTGAGACAATCAGAAGTTGGGTGGTTCATGGTAAACTTAGGGGAATAAACAGGGATATCAAAAACTGGTGTACTGAAGATTCTGCACGAGCGCACGAATGGACAACGTTTCAGTTACGATACGTTTC
This sequence comes from Oryctes borbonicus, assembly GCA_902654985.2. NCBI lineage: Eukaryota > Metazoa > Arthropoda > Insecta > Coleoptera > Scarabaeidae > Oryctes > Oryctes borbonicus. The sequence goes on from LR736903.1 coordinate 854,135, forward strand.
CCAATTTTTGCACAGTTTGATTTGATATTTTGATGTCTTTTACATTATACATTAGATTTACTATTTTCGATATTATTGAGAACAATGCACACTGAGAGAAGCCGGTCATTGATTCAACAAAAAACATATATATGGCGATAAACGCTTTCCTGGAAAGAATAGCAAGAGATTGATAATCGTGTGAACGGAGATGGTCTTTTTAGTTAGGGTTTAATTTATCAACGTCTCCTGTATATTTTCTTTTTGGCAATTTTTATCGGTCAGTAATTACGCTAGAGTGAAGTATAATACAAACGAATTTGATTCGTTACATAAAGAATGTGTTTTATCCAACTGTCAAGTTTCGCTTGGGAATGAATAGCGATGGCATTCAAAGGGTTTTGTATCTATAAAAGGCGAAATTGGAAATGTGGGAATTGGTTCGAAGAAACACCGTAGAATGTTTTTTACTGTGAAGTATATTTAACAAATGCTCCACAAACACTCATCGCTTTAAAAATGTTTAAGCAAACAAAATTAATCAAAGCATAAAGTAATACTTTTGATAGTGATTAAATCGGCCCCGGAATGATTACTGAGCCCCTTCAAAATTTCATCAACTTACAAAGAGGCCATGTCATATTGTATAATATATAATAATTATTTCATATGTTCAATATGTTCAAAAGCAGCAAATGAAACGAAAATGCTTGTTTGAATTCTGAGCAAATCAATTTTACCGTGAATTTTCAATGAATTAACTCTTCAAAGTAAGCATTCAAACATATTGTACGATCATGGAATTATTTTATTGGTTTATTTTCAATTTGTGGGCGTTTAGAAAATCCTTTGCCATTTTGTATTAAAAAATTATAATATCGCAAGGTTCTTAAATAGGCGTGGCGTGTCTTCTTACTGTGCACACCAGCAAAAAAAGGTGCACTTTAAAAACCTTTTAAAATTCTTAGGATTCGTCCATGTTTAATGTTTTTATAACTACGTTCAAACTGCAACACTTTTTATTTTTCAGACTTCTATTGGTTCATATTAAAAAAGAAGGTGTGTTAGAAATCTATGTGTGATGTTTGTGGTGATTTCTCAGCAAGTAGGCGTGTCCATACTCCTTTACTTTTTACTTTAGGGGATTGCTAAACGGACAAATTTCTTTTTTGCTCTAACTTAAATAATAAAATGGAGCTTCTTTGCGGATTACATTTATTGGTTCGTTTTAAAGGAGGAGCATTATAGATTTCTTTGAAATGGACCCGAAACAATTTCTTTTTCAATTGTAAAAATTAAGAAAAGATAAATATAGAATGTGTCTTACGAGTTTCTATGTCAGTGTTAGGTTAGGACTGTGATTAGGATGCCTTAAACTTGCTTCAATACACGCACACATAGCTGTTGTGTAATTACGTGCATTACCTGTTAAATGGTTAACTTGATTAAAACTAATCGTTTTCCCGCCACGTATCCTCTATTACACGGACACGTCAGCGATCCATCTTTCTTCTTAGTAATTACCGTTGTTTTACGACCAAAAAGAAGAAGAAGAAGAAAAAAAAAACACGAAGCTATAAAGGAATATTTACGAACGGATGCAATTCCGTGAGACAATATTAAAGCCGTACATTTCAAATTCCACTTTCCGACTCCCCGGTCGGTGCCTGGATTGTTCCCGTTGCGTTCTTCACTTGTTTTACTGTCGCGTCCGTTCCTTTTGAACTTTTAATGCGAAAGGTGGCGGCGAGGCAGGATTGCCGGCACTTCGAAGCACTCGTCGAGATGTGTAGAGAAATTAGAGATTTTCTTTTTTCTTTGTTATCCGTTACCCTTGTTGCGTTGTAAGATTCTATATACCGTGGCGAAGTCTCGAGAGATTGTTTTTTTCTTACATTTTTCTTGTTTACGTTGTTTTGTTTTCGCTTCAGGTTTGATTTAATTTTTGGATAAATGCGAGGTTTAACATCCAGGTAACATAAAATACGTAGACAAGACAAGGATGATTTAAAATTGAATTGGTAAAAAAGGTATAACGTTTTGGGATATTTCATTTATTTCACGATTTTCTCTGACGAGATAGGTTGTTAATTGTAAAGATGTAATAAAGAGTACAAAATAGATAAGAGGAAACTATAAGAATTTTTGAAGAAAGTAGCTGAAACACATAACGGAAATCAAAAATTATTCTATGGAATGATAAAATAAATAAAATAAAATAAATGTGAAAACCTAAACGAACAACAATCAGAAAAACACGTACAAACAACGGAGGAAGACATAATGGGAATACGGAAAAATATTTTTGAAAATTACTAGACGAAGACTAAACCTCAGAACTACAGAAGGACTGGAACCATAAGGAACAGGGGATTACCGTGTAGGGTAGCTGGAAAACTAGTAAGCACCGTGAAACGACAGAATAACAATGGCAAATAGAATTACCAGAAATTTGCAGCCACATGATTGTAGGCGAAACGAGTTTTCGATTAACTGTTTAGTTAAAAAAAAATTGAGGTTGTTAAATGATAAGAAATTTGAAAGGCTGTTACTGTAAGCAACAGTATGATTTCAAAATAAATTGACGAATTATGATAACAATTAAAAGTCATTTGATTTACCTTTATTAATTTTTTTGCATTATTTCAACTTTACATATTATAATCATAAACAGATCTGACACTGGCTAATTATTTTTTGCCAAACAGCAATATTTTTCTCTACCAGTTGGTGTAATTGTCCCCTTCACGACCCAACACTAAACATTATACCATTAAAACTTACTTAGAACTTTCAGGACAAATTACAGGTGATTATTTATCTCGCAGGTTTTACAAACAATTCCCATTCCCAAAGATATTGTCGTCCCCGGTAGACATAAATTCTAGTTCCCTAATGTTGCAGTAAACAAACAAAGGAAATGGTCTACAATACCGTAAACCGATATATTTTACCTAACATAAGTTAAATATATTATTCTTCCTAATTTGGTAAGTGCAGAAAAACAAATAAATTATCTAAAGGTACACTTTCGTCAAACTGAACTATCAGCAATAGAATATTGATCGTTTTTATAACGAAGTTATTCCATTCTGTACTGTAAGACTGTTATATTTACGCTTCTTGTTTACTATTTTCCATTTTCTACTTAAAGTGTTTTAACGCGAGCAAACTCAAACGGCAAGTGCATAACAGCTGTTGCTGTATCGAATACTGAATAGTATCGAACAATGTAGATCAATATACAAGCTTTTTTTTAAGTGGGGCACCTTAATACCTTGGAATTGGTTTCACGAAAAAAAGCCTCAGACAAAAGTTTCAGTATATAAAGGGCTCCATTAGTTGGCAGTATTGTTGTTGCTGTAGAGAAAGCAGCAGGGATCGCAGAAGGTCAACTCGCTTTTTTCAAATGAGACGTCCCACTTTTTTCAACATAAAGTATGAAAATACATATAGCCTAAACTTTTAAATGAGATTCTTTGAGGAAAACAATAGAAATACCAAGATTTTAGCATTTGGATTTGCTGTTCTTAGTGCTTGATTTTTATTTGATAAATTTGATAATTGTGAAGCATTTCATACTTTTCATTTTCATTTAAACGTCTCTTATCTAATCATGTTACATTTTATTAGTTGGTTCCAGTATTTCTTTATGTCCATCTCTTGGTGTCCAGTTTTCTAAGTGTGACCATTAATGAAAATGCTCAGAGATTTTTTAACATCTTCCCTACTCGCCTTCAAAGTTAATGTTTTATGTTGTTGTTAGATTCTTGTTATCTAAAGTAATAATTTTAGTCAGAAAATCATGTAAATATCGATTTAAATGGTTTTGAATGTTAATTTTTGAATTAAACAGAAATAGCATTGTAATGTTGTAAAATTGCAAAAAGTTTTACTAAATAATTTTGTAAATATCGCTTTAAAAGATGATTTATTAGAAACTATACTTACATGGATCTTACGATCATTGTAAAGGGGGCAAATAAAAAAAAAGCATTTTTACAATATTTCCAATGCCAACCTTAGTTACTCATCTTTGATTACTTAAATGAAATTCTAAAATATTTTAATTATAAGACATCACATTAAAGCTAAAACCTATTATTTTTTCACTTCTAATGAGTCGTTTACTATTTCCAATAAGATAAAAAAAAATTCCCCCAATTTTCGCAACAACCCCAAGCTATTCTGCAGCTTTTCCTTTCTACTTATCCACATTTATAGTTTTTTTCTTTTCACCTCAAGTACAGCAATTTCAATTTGTGTACGTATGTAAGACTGCAAGGCCTTCTTAGAGGACCTCTCGACATTAGAAATTCGCCCTTTCTTCTCTTGCGCTCATTTCTCGACGTAGTCTGCGATATAAAAGGGTTCTCCCATACACCATCCAGTAAATTGCTACACTTACGTCAAATTGCATAAAATTTCCTCCGTTCTAAGCGTGGTTGTAGTTCTCAATTCTCGCTTCTCGTACGCAAAGCGCTCACGCCATATAAGTTTCGGAACTCAATGGAAGATTACTTTCGGTAAGCTAGAAGAGAGAGCCTCCGTAGTAAATTAAATTACGTGTGCACTAATAGTTATATGATATGGAAACGATGAGTACTAGTAAGTGTTTCTTTTGAAGGTGGGAGACGCGCTCCTTTACGTACTTTAGCTGTAGACCGTGAACTATGTTTAGGGTTATTGCTGGTAAAGAGGTAGCTATGTGTTTAGAAAGAATTTGAACAGTGAAATTGGAGAAGAACAACTTGTTAAATGGTTTGAATTTTTGTGTATGGTTCCTGAGTTTAGATGAATGTTGTAATGAAAATAAAAGTGTTTTTGTGAGATTTTGTCGGGTATCGTTGGAAAATTAGGAATTAATGACATTTTTTGATGATGAAAGAGAAATAACAACAAAGCAAGAAAATTTCAGCAATGCTGGAAGCTCAATTGTTATTTAATTTAGGGGGTGCTGCACCATTATTTGAATTTAAACATGGTCGCCCCAACCTAGTTGACCATGAACATTCGGGACGGTCAAAAACTCCAACTATTTGGGGTGTATCCCAACAAGTTTTGCTGTTTTCTGTACAAGTGCAACAGGAACAGGAAAAAGTATTAAATTAAGAAATAATGCCCAAGAAGAAAAAACCTTACTCCTGGCTTTAAGAATGTTATCTGTGAGCCTCTTGTTAATTCAGAAAAAATTCTGCTGTTACCTCTTCGTATTGGAATTAATCAGAAACGCGATGAATTAAAGATGGTGAAGGTTTTTTTTCTTAAAAAAAAAACAAATTTCCCAAAATAAGTGAAGTTAAAATAAAAGGGTGAATATTAGCGGGTACCTAAATCAAGGAACTAATGAAAGATGCCGCAAAATTACGGGTCCTTGAAGATTCATTTCCTTCATCCACATCTAGGTTTTTTCCAGACAATCTTGTTGATATAAACCTGGTGAGAAATTTTACCAGGATATCAGCTGAATTAAATGATTAAACGAACGCATGTTTATGGATTACTGCGAGGGTGTTGAAAGAAGCGAGGTAGAATAACATTAAATCACCTCATATTACGTATCTGCATTTTTCTTTAAAAAATTTCTGTAATTTCAAAAAACTTCCATGCTGGTTACATTTGGAAGGCACATATGAGAAGGAAAGATTTTATAAGAATCACATTCCTTAGTTCATGTAACTTTTACAAAGTTTTAATTTTATATATCAGCGTAATAAGCAAATACACATTCAACTTTAGTTTTAAAAAATTAGTGTATCTCCTTGATACCAACAAAGAAGATAAAACTAAATATAAAATTTACTGCTGGCAAAAAAAGATAGCTTTGTAATGCAACTAGTTAAGAATGATCCTAAAATGTGTTTATTTTTAGTGTATTGGTCGTATGGAAAATTATAGAACATATACTGAGAGCTCAATTAATAAATAATAAAATTAATTATAAATAATGCATCAACTTTTTCTAAAATTTTCGAAAATATAGTGAATGAAAAGAGTTTCCGTTACATGCTAAATGAAATGTAAAATATATCAATAAACGATTTACTAATGCTGCTTTGTTTGATTTTGTTGTTAGCGTTGCTACTGGAGTACCCAAAGGATTAATCTTAGGGCTAAAATTTTTTTTTAAATTTATGTTAACGATGATACGCGGATGATATTAGTACATTAGTAGAATCAAATGATTTCAGCGGTCTGCTTGAAGAAGTAAATTTTGCTTTTACTCGCATTCAAATCTGGTTTTCATATAATTTTTTGTATGGTTTTTGTAAATATATTTTTACTAGAAACCTTTCCTTCGAACAGGGAATAACGCTGTCTAACGTTTCCAGCAGAATATTTCCTTTGCAGTTGTTAAATTGTTGTCAAGCTGTTGGTTTTCCAGTTATCAGACCTCTTACTGATTTTGCTTCAAAGTAAATACTTACAATAAGTAAATCTAAATAAAAGAAAATGCTGAAATTAGTAATTACTTTTGCTATCGGTTATCACTTTAAAGTAATTTATGATTTCGCATGTTAAAAATCATACTTTTGATTCTGAAGGTACTTGAAACAAATGAAATGGCCTCCAACGTTTTAAACAAATTCTTCTAATTGTTCCAACATTTATTCTGTTAGTAAAGTTTAACTTCGCTGCTAAGCAGGTCATTTATCATAATTATTATATAAATCTCAAAATATTTCCGTCCAAAATTTCGACCAAACAAACCGTTACAATTTTAAAACGCTTACAGTTCCATAAATAACATCATGTTGAAGGCAATATCGATTGATATATTTACAATTCCCTCCCATAAACGTGTCGCGTTAATCGAACTTCCATCAAATTGTATAATGTTTACCGCTTTAAAGCAATAATTTCAACGAAATACGAAATAAACGCGCGAGCATTTTGACGCGAATCTCATTAACTAATGACTGACGTAATTATTATAAAGTGTACATTTTACACATCTTCATTAATATTTACAACCGAATGGATGTAGTGGTTACCTACACTGCCGTTCAGAGAAGTTCGGTCGGTTGGTAAAAAACATGAAAAGGTTACAAAAACAAACGAAGCTCCCGTCCCAGCCAAGGAGAAACATCCCCACACTAACACAGACTACGCCCTTGCTTCACCGTAGGCACAATGCAGTGCGGGATCACTTTTCGGTTTTAGATCTTTGGACATAAACTCGTCGATTTTGCCCAAAAACCTCAAACTTTGACTCGTCAGTCCAAAGCACGTGTTTCCAATCATCTAACGACCAATCTAGATGAGAACGGGCCTACTGCAGCCGTTTTGCTCTATTGCTCCAAAGTAATAAGGGTTTTCGAATGGCAATGCGCCCATGATAGTCCGCTTGTTGAAGTCGACGTTTTACCGTACTCGCCGAAACTTGTTCTTC